>JAUIMM010000803.1:0-503977 GCA_031769625.1 Taudactylus pleione | reverse complement strand
GTAGATTAGTGTAGCAGTAACGGTTATTAGCTGTAGGTTAGTGTAGCAGTAACGGTTATTAGCTGTAGGTTAGTGTAGCAGTAACGGTTATTAGCTGTAGGTTAGTGTAGCAGTAACGGTTATTAGCTGTAGGTTAGTGTAGCAGTAACGGTTATTAGCTGTAGGTTAGTGTAGCTGTAGGTTAGTGTAGCAGTAACGGTTATTAGCTGTAGGTTAGTGTAGCAGTAACGGTTATTAGCTGTAGGTTAGTGTAGCAGTAACGGTTATTAGCTGTAGGTTAGTGTAGCAGTAACGGTTATTAGCTGTAGGTTAGTGTAGCTGTAGGTTAGTGTAGCAGTAACGGTTATTAGCTGTAGGTTAGTGTAGCAGTAACGGTTATTAGATGTAGGTTAGTGTAGCAGTAACGGTTATTAGCTGTAGGTTAGTGTAGCAGTAACGGTTATTAGCTGTAGGTTAGTGTAGCTGTAGGTTAGTGTAGCAGTAACGGTTATTAGCTGTAGGTTAGTGTAGCAGTAACGGTTATTAGATGTAGGTTAGTGTAGCAGTAACGGTTATTAGATGTAGGTTAGTGTAGCAGTAACGGTTATTAGCTGTAGGTTAGTGTAGCAGTAACGGTTAGTAGCTGTAGGTTAGTGTAGCAGTAACGGTTATTAGCTGTAGGTTAGTGTAGCAGTAACGGTTATTAGCTGTAGGTTAGTGTAGCAGTAACGGTTATTAGCTGTAGGTTAGTGTAGCAGTAACGGTTATTAGCTGTAGGTTAGTGTAGCAGTAACGGTTATTAGCTGTAGGTTAGTGTAGCAGTAACGGTTATTAGCTGTAGGTTAGTGTAGCAGTAACGGTTATTAGCTGTAGGTTAGTGTAGCAGTAACGGTTATTAGCTGTAGGTTAGTGTAGCAGTAACGGTTATTAGCTGTAGGTTAGTGTAGCAGTAACGGTTATTAGCTGTAGGTTAGTGTAGCAGTAACGGTTATTAGCTGTAGGTTAGTGTAGCAGTAACGGTTATTAGCTGTAGGTTAGTGTAGCAGTAACGGTTAGGTTAGCTGTAGGTTAGTGTAGCAGTAACGGTTATTAGCTGTAGGTTAGTGTAGCAGTAACGGTTATTAGCTGTAGGTTAGTGTAGCAGTAACGGTTATTAGCTGTAGGTTAGTGTAGCAGTAACGGTTATTAGCTGTAGGTTAGTGTAGCAGTAACGGTTATTAGCTGTAGGTTAGTGTAGCAGTAACGGTTATTAGCTGTAGGTTAGTGTAGCAGTAACGGTTATTAGCTGTAGGTTAGTGTAGCAGTAACGGTTATTAGCTGTAGGTTAGTGTAGCAGTAACGGTTATTAGCTGTAGGTTAGTGTAGCAGTAACGGTTATTAGCTGTAGGTTAGTGTAGCAGTAACGGTTATTAGCTGTAGGTTAGTGTAGCAGTAACGGTTATTAGCTGTAGGTTAGTGTAGCAGTAACGGTTATTAGCTGTAGGTTAGTGTAGCAGTAACGGTTATTAGCTGTAGGTTAGTGTAGCAGTAACGGTTATTAGCTGTAGGTTAGTGTAGCAGTAACGGTTATTAGCTGTAGGTTAGTGTAGCAGTAACGGTTATTAGCTGTAGGTTAGTGTAGCAGTAACGGTTATTAGCTGTAGGTTAGTGTAGCAGTAACGGTTATTAGCTGTAGGTTAGTGTAGCAGTAACGGTTATTAGCTGTAGGTTAGTGTAGCAGTAACGGTTATTAGCTGTAGGTTAGTGTAGCAGTAACGGTTATTAGCTGTAGGTTAGTGTAGCAGTAACGGTTATTAGCTGTAGGTTAGTGTAGCAGTAACGGTTATTAGCTGTAGGTTAGTGTAGCAGTAACGGTTATTAGCTGTAGGTTAGTGTAGCAGTAACGGTTATTAGCTGTAGGTTAGTGTAGCAGTAACGGTTATTAGCTGTAGGTTAGTGTAGCAGTAACGGTTATTAGGCTGTAGGTTAGTGTAGCAGTAACGGTTATTAGCTGTAGGTTAGTGTAGCAGTAACGGTTATTAGCTGTAGGTTAGTGTAGCAGTAACGGTTATTAGCTGTAGGTTAGTGTAGCAGTAACGGTTATTAGCTGTAGGTTAGTGTAGCAGTAACGGTTATTAGCTGTAGGTTAGTGTAGCAGTAACGGTTATTAGCTGTAGGTTAGTGTAGCAGTAACGGTTATTAGCTGTAGGTTAGTGTAGCAGTAACGGTTATTAGCTGTAGGTTAGTGTAGCAGTAACGGTTATTAGCTGTAGGTTAGTGTAGCAGTAACGGTTATTAGCTGTAGGTTAGTGTAGCAGTAACGGTTATTAGCTGTAGGTTAGTGTAGCAGTAACGGTTATTAGCTGTAGGTTAGTGTAGCAGTAACGGTTATTAGCTGTAGGTTAGTGTAGCAGTAACGGTTATTAGCTGTAGGTTAGTGTAGCAGTAACGGTTATTAGCTGTAGGTTAGTGTAGCAGTAACGGTTATTAGCTGTAGGTTAGTGTAGCAGTAACGGTTATTAGCTGTAGGTTAGTGTAGCAGTAACGGTTATTAGCTGTAGGTTAGTGTAGCAGTAACGGTTATTAGCTGTAGGTTAGTGTAGCAGTAACGGTTATTAGCTGTAGGTTAGTGTAGCAGTAACGGTTATTAGCTGTAGGTTAGTGTAGCAGTAACGGTTATTAGCTGTAGGTTAGTGTAGCAGTAACGGTTATTAGCTGTAGGTTAGTGTAGCAGTAACGGTTATTAGCTGTAGGTTAGTGTAGCAGTAACGGTTATTAGCTGTAGGTTAGTGTAGCAGTAACGGTTATTAGCTGTAGGTTAGTGTAGCAGTAACGGTTATTAGCTGTAGGTTAGTGTAGCAGTAACGGTTATTAGCTGTAGGTTAGTGTAGCAGTAACGGTTATTAGCTGTAGGTTAGTGTAGCAGTAACGGTTATTAGCTGTAGATTAGGTAGCTGTAGGTTAGTGTAGCAGTAACGGTTATTAGCTGTAGGTTAGTGTAGCAGTAACGGTTATTAGCTGTAGGTTAGTGTAGCAGTAACGGTTAGTAGCTGTAGGTTAGTGTAGCAGTAACGGTTATTAGCTGTAGGTTAGTGTAGCAGTAACGGTTATTAGCTGTAGGTTAGTGTAGCAGTAACGGTTATTAGCTGTAGGTTAGTGTAGCAGTAACGGTTATTAGCTGTAGGTTAGTGTAGCAGTAACGGTTATTAGCTGTAGGTTAGTGTAGCAGTAACGGTTATTAGCTGTAGATTAGTGTAGCAGTAACGGTTATTAGCTGTAGGTTAGTGTAGCAGTAACGGTTATTAGCTGTAGGTTAGTGTAGCAGTAACGGTTATTAGCTGTAGGTTAGTGTAGCAGTAACGGTTATTAGCTGTAGATTAGTGTAGCTGTAGGTTAGTGTAGCAGTAACGGTTATTAGCTGTAGGTTAGTGTAGCAGTAACGGTTATTAGCTGTAGGTTAGTGTAGCAGTAACGGTTAGTAGCTGTAGGTTAGTGTAGCAGTAACGGTTATTAGCTGTAGGTTAGTGTAGCAGTAACGGTTATTAGCTGTAGGTTAGTGTAGCAGTAACGGTTATTAGCTGTAGGTTAGTGTAGCAGTAACGGTTATTAGCTGTAGGTTAGTGTAGCAGTAACGGTTATTAGCTGTAGGTTAGTGTAGCAGTAACGGTTATTAGCTGTAGGTTAGTGTAGCAGTAACGGTTATTAGCTGTAGGTTAGTGTAGCAGTAACGGTTATTAGATGTAGGTTAGTGTAGCAGTAACGGTTATTAGCTGTAGATTAGTGTAGCAGTAACGGTTATTAGCTGTAGGTTAGTGTAGCAGTAACGGTTATTAGCTGTAGGTTAGTGTAGCAGTAACGGTTATTAGCTGTAGGTTAGTGTAGCAGTAACGGTTATTAGCTGTAGGTTAGTGTAGCAGTAACGGTTATTAGCTGTAGGTTAGTGTAGCAGTAACGGTTATTAGCTGTAGGTTAGTGTAGCAGTAACGGTTATTAGCTGTAGGTTAGTGTAGCAGTAACGGTTATTAGCTGTAGGTTAGTGTAGCAGTAACGGTTATTAGCTGTAGGTTAGTGTAGCAGTAACGGTTATTAGCTGTAGGTTAGTGTAGCAGTAACGGTTATTAGCTGTAGGTTAGTGTAGCAGTAACGGTTATTAGCTGTAGGTTAGTGTAGCAGTAACGGTTATTAGCTGTAGGTTAGTGTAGCAGTAACGGTTATTAGCTGTAGGTTAGTGTAGCAGTAACGGTTATTAGCTGTAGATTAGTGTAGCAGTAACGGTTATTAGCTGTAGGTTAGTGTAGCAGTAACGGTTATTAGCTGTAGGTTAGTGTAGCAGTAACGGTTATTAGCTGTAGGTTAGTGTAGCAGTAACGGTTATTAGCTGTAGGTTAGTGTAGCAGTAACGGTTATTAGCTGTAGGTTAGTGTAGCAGTAACGGTTATTAGCTGTAGGTTAGTGTAGCAGTAACGGTTATTAGCTGTAGGTTAGTGTAGCAGTAACGGTTATTAGCTGTAGGTTAGTGTAGCAGTAACGGTTATTAGCTGTAGGTTAGTGTAGCAGTAACGGTTATTAGCTGTAGGTTAGTGTAGCAGTAACGGTTATTAGCTGTAGGTTAGTGTAGCAGTGAACGGTTATTAGCTGTAGGTTAGTGTAGCAGTGACGGTTATTAGCTGTAGGTTAGTGTAGCAGTAACGGTTATTAGCTGTAGGTTAGTGTAGCAGTGTCGGTTATTAGCTGTAGGTTAGTGTAGCAGTAACGGTTATTAGCTGTAGGTTAGTGTAGCAGTAACGGTTATTAGCTGTAGGTTAGTGTAGCAGTAACGGTTATTAGCTGTAGGTTAGTGTAGCAGTAACGGTTATTAGCTGTAGATTAGTGTAGCAGTAACGGTTATTAGCTGTAGGTTAGTGTAGCAGTAACGGTTATTAGCTGTAGGTTAGTGTAGCAGTAACGGTTATTAGCTGTAGGTTAGTGTAGCAGTAACGGTTATTAGCTGTAGATTAGTGTAGCAGTAACGGTTATTAGCTGTAGGTTAGTGTAGCAGTAACGGTTATTAGCTGTAGGTTAGTGTAGCAGTAACGGTTATTAGCTGTAGGTTAGTGTAGCAGTAACGGTTATTAGCTGTAGGTTAGTGTAGCAGTAACGGTTATTAGCTGTAGGTTAGTGTAGCAGTAACGGTTATTAGCTGTAGGTTAGTGTAGCAGTAACGGTTATTAGCTGTAGGTTAGTGTAGCAGTAACGGTTATTAGCTGTAGGTTAGTGTAGCAGTAACGGTTATTAGCTGTAGGTTAGTGTAGCAGTAACGGTTATTAGCTGTAGGTTAGTGTAGCAGTAACGGTTATTAGCTGTAGGTTAGTGTAGCAGTAACGGTTATTAGCTGTAGGTTAGTGTAGCAGTAAAGGTTAGTAGCTGTAGGTTAGTGTAGCAGTAACGGTTATTAGCTGTAGGTTAGTGTAACGGTTATTAGCTGTAGGTTAGTGTAGCAGTAACGGTTATTAGCTGTAGGTTAGTGTAGCAGTAATGGTTATTAGCTGTAGGTTAGTGTAGCAGTAACGGTTATTAGCTGTAGGTTAGTGTAGCAGTAACGGTTATTAGCTGTAGGTTAGTGTAGCAGTAACGGTTATTAGCTGTAGGTTAGTGTAGCAGTAACGGTTATTAGCTGTAGGTTAGTGTAGCAGTAACGGTTATTAGCTGTAGGTTAGTGTAGCAGTAAAGGTTAGTAGCTGTAGGTTAGTGTAGCAGTAACGGTTATTAGCTGTAGGTTAGTGTAGCAGTAACGGTTATTAGCTGTAGGTTAGTGTAGCAGTAACGGTTATTAGCTGTAGGTTAGTGTAGCAGTAATTATTAGCTGTAGGTTAGTGTAGCAGTAACGGCTATTAGCTGTAGGTTAGTTTAGCAGTAACGGTTATTAGCTGTAGGTTAGTGTAGCAGTAACGGTTATTAGCTGTAGGTTAGTGTAGCAGTAACGGTTATTAGCTGTAGGTTAGTGTAGCAGTAACGGTTATTAGCTGTAGGTTAGTGTAGCAGTAACGGTTATTAGCTGTAGGTTAGTGTAGCAGTAACGGTTATTAGCTGTAGGTTAGTGTAGCAGTAACGGTTATTAGCTGTAGGTTAGTGTAGCAGTAACGGTTATTAGCTGTAGGTTAGTGTAGCAGTAACGGTTATTAGCTGTAGGTTAGTGTAGCAGTAACGGTTATTAGCTGTAGGTTAGTGTAGCAGTAACGGTTATTAGCTGTAGGTTAGTGTAGCAGTAACGGTTATTAGCTGTAGGTTAGTGTAGCAGTAACGGTTATTAGCTGTAGGTTAGTGTAGCAGTAAAGGTTATTAGCTGTAGGTTAGTGTAGCAGTAACGGTTATTAGCTGTAGGTTAGTGTAGCAGTAACGGTTATTAGCTGTAGGTTAGTGTAGCAGTAACGGTTATTAGCTGTAGATTAGAGTAGCAGTAACGGTTATTAGCTGTAGGTTAGTGTAGCAGTGACGGTTATTAGCTGTAGGTTAGTGTAGCAGTAACGGTTATTAGCTGTAGGTTAGTGTAGCAGTGACGGTTATTAGCTGTAGGTTAGTGTAGCAGTAACGGGTATTAGCTGTAGGTTAGTGTAGCATTAATGGTTATTAGCTGTAGATTAGTGTAGCAGTAACGGTTATTAGCTGTAGATTAGAGTAGCAGTAACGGTTATTAGCTGTAGGTTAGTGTAGCAGTGACGGTTATTAGCTGTAGGTTAGTGTAGCAGTAACGGTTATTAGCTGTAGGTTAGTGTAGCAGTAACGGTTATTAGCTGTAGGTTAGTGTAGCAGTAACGGTTATTAGATGTAGGTTAGTGTAGCAGTAACGGTTATTAGCTGTAGGTTAGTGTAGCAGTGTCGGTTATTAGCTGTAGGTTAGTGTAGCAGTAACGGTTATTAGCTGTAGGTTAGTGTAGCAGTAACGGTTATTAGCTGTAGGTTAGTGTAGCAGTAACGGTTATTAGCTGTAGGTTAGTGTAGCAGTAACGGTTATTAGCTGTAGATTAGTGTAGCAGTAACGGTTATTAGCTGTAGGTTAGTGTAGCAGTAACGGTTATTAGCTGTAGGTTAGTGTAGCAGTAACGGTTATTAGCTGTAGGTTAGTGTAGCAGTAACGGTTATTAGCTGTAGATTAGTGTAGCAGTAACGGTTATTAGCTGTAGGTTAGTGTAGCAGTAACGGTTATTAGCTGTAGGTTAGTGTAGCAGTAACGGTTATTAGCTGTAGGTTAGTGTAGCAGTAACGGTTATTAGCTGTAGGTTAGTGTAGCAGTAACGGTTATTAGCTGTAGATTAGTGTAGCAGTAACGGTTATTAGCTGTAGGTTAGTGTAGCAGTAACGGTTATTAGCTGTAGGTTAGTGTAGCAGTAACGGTTATTAGCTGTAGGTTAGTGTAGCAGTAACGGTTATTAGCTGTAGGTTAGTGTAGCAGTAACGGTTATTAGCTGTAGGTTAGTGTAGCAGTAACGGTTATTAGCTGTAGGTTAGTGTAGCAGTAACGGTTATTAGCTGTAGGTTAGTGTAGCAGTAAAGGTTAGTAGCTGTAGGTTAGTGTAGCAGTAACGGTTATTAGCTGTAGGTTAGTGTAACGGTTATTAGCTGTAGGTTAGTGTAGCAGTAACGGTTATTAGCTGTAGGTTAGTGTAGCAGTAATGGTTATTAGCTGTAGGTTAGTGTAGCAGTAACGGTTATTAGCTGTAGGTTAGTGTAGCAGTAACGGTTATTAGCTGTAGGTTAGTGTAGCAGTAACGGTTATTAGCTGTAGGTTAGTGTAGCAGTAACGGTTATTAGCTGTAGGTTAGTGTAGCAGTAACGGTTATTAGCTGTAGGTTAGTGTAGCAGTAAAGGTTAGTAGCTGTAGGTTAGTGTAGCAGTAACGGTTATTAGCTGTAGGTTAGTGTAGCAGTAACGGTTATTAGCTGTAGGTTAGTGTAGCAGTAACGGTTATTAGCTGTAGGTTAGTGTAGCAGTAATTATTAGCTGTAGGTTAGTGTAGCAGTAACGGCTATTAGCTGTAGGTTAGTTTAGCAGTAACGGTTATTAGCTGTAGGTTAGTGTAGCAGTAACGGTTATTAGCTGTAGGTTAGTGTAGCAGTAACGGTTATTAGCTGTAGGTTAGTGTAGCAGTAACGGTTATTAGCTGTAGGTTAGTGTAGCAGTAACGGTTATTAGCTGTAGGTTAGTGTAGCAGTAACGGTTATTAGCTGTAGGTTAGTGTAGCAGTAACGGTTATTAGCTGTAGGTTAGTGTAGCAGTAACGGTTATTAGCTGTAGGTTAGTGTAGCAGTAACGGTTATTAGCTGTAGGTTAGTGTAGCAGTAACGGTTATTAGCTGTAGGTTAGTGTAGCAGTAACGGTTATTAGCTGTAGGTTAGTGTAGCAGTAACGGTTATTAGCTGTAGGTTAGTGTAGCAGTAACGGTTATTAGCTGTAGGTTAGTGTAGCAGTAAAGGTTATTAGCTGTAGGTTAGTGTAGCAGTAACGGTTATTAGCTGTAGGTTAGTGTAGCAGTAACGGTTATTAGCTGTAGGTTAGTGTAGCAGTAACGGTTATTAGCTGTAGATTAGAGTAGCAGTAACGGTTATTAGCTGTAGGTTAGTGTAGCAGTGACGGTTATTAGCTGTAGGTTAGTGTAGCAGTAACGGTTATTAGCTGTAGGTTAGTGTAGCAGTGACGGTTATTAGCTGTAGGTTAGTGTAGCAGTAACGGGTATTAGCTGTAGGTTAGTGTAGCATTAATGGTTATTAGCTGTAGATTAGTGTAGCAGTAACGGTTATTAGCTGTAGATTAGAGTAGCAGTAACGGTTATTAGCTGTAGGTTAGTGTAGCAGTGACGGTTATTAGCTGTAGGTTAGTGTAGCAGTAACGGTTATTAGCTGTAGGTTAGTGTAGCAGTAACGGTTATTAGCTGTAGGTTAGTGTAGCAGTAACGGTTATTAGATGTAGGTTAGTGTAGCAGTAACGGTTATTAGCTGTAGGTTAGTGTAGCAGTAACGGTTATTAGATGTAGGTTAGTGTAGCAGTAACGGTTATTAGCTGTAGGTTAGTGTAGCAGTAATGGTTATTAGCTGTAGGTTAGTGTAGCAGTAATGGTTATTAGCTGTAGATTAGTGTAGCAGTAATGGTTATTAGATGTAGGTTAGTGTAGCAGTAATGGTTATTAGCTGTAGGTTAGTGTAGCAGTAATGGTTATTAGCTGTAGGTTAGTGTAGCAGTAACGGTTATTAGCTGTAGATTAGTGTAGCAGTAACGGTTATTAGATGTAGATTAGTGTAGCAGTAACGGTTATTAGCTGTAGGTTAGTGTAGCAGTAACGGTTATTAGCTGTAGATTAGTGTAGCAGTAATGGTTATTAGCTGTAGATTAGTGTAGCAGTAACGGTTATTAGATGTAGGTTAGTGTAGCAGTAATGGTTATTAGCTGTAGGTTAGTGTAGCAGTAATGGTTATTAGCTGTAGGTTAGTGTAGCAGTAATGGTTATTAGCTGTAGATTAGTGTAGCAGTAACGGTTATTAGATGTAGATTAGTGTAGCAGTAACGGTTATTAGCTGTAGGTTAGTGTAGCAGTAACGGTTATTAGCTGTAGGTTAGTGTAGCAGTAATGGTTATTAGCTGTAGATTAGTGTAGCAGTAACGGTTATTAGCTGTAGGTTAGTGTAGCAGTAATGGTTATTAGCTGTAGGTTAGTGTAGCAGTAATGGTTATTAGCTGTAGATTAGTGTAGCAGTAACGGTTATTAGCTGTAGGTTAGTGTAGCAGTAACGGTTATTAGCTGTAGGTTAGTGTAGCAGTAATGGTTATTAGCTGTAGGTTAGTGTAGCAGTAATGGTTATTAGCTGTAGATTAGTGTACAGTAGCAGCAGTAGTTAAAATCTGTATATTTTTTCATAAATATGTACGGTGTACAATAATTTTTCAAATGTTACTTCGAGCTTGTAGCAGTGTGCATTCCTGGCCAAGTTTGAAGCATATTGCCAGTTGTTTGTACAATTACCGGTGTTATGAACAGTCCTTTTTTTAGGAAGCAGCTGGCGGTGAAACGTGTAAAAGAGCAGACTAGACCAGTAATACTTGGCTCTAGCCGGTGATTTATCCTGCATGGAAGTGATGTGTTTGCTGTTTTCCATACAACCCACGGAGGGTATACGTTTATATTTCTCGCTGACGGGATCCCAGACGTCAATATTCTGATGCCAGAAGCCCGCTGCCGGGGAAAATGCCGACTCTGCTTTCCCGAAGGAGAGCCGTATACTGGCGTCGGCATCCTGAACGTAAGGATCCGTGTCAGTATTAGAATTTCTCCGGGGATGGGGGGGGGTAAGGTTTAGGGACCTCTGAGGGGAGATTAGGGTTAGGCACCCCCGGGGAGGGTTAGACTATGGGGAGGGGGGGTTAGGCACCACCGGGGGGAGGTTAAGGTTAGGCACCCCCAGGGAGGGTTAGTTTTAGGGTGCGGGAAGGGGGAGTTAGGGTTAGACACCACCGGTGGGAGGTTAGGGTTAGGCACCCCCCGGGGAGGGTTAGACTATGGGGAGGGGGGTTAGGCACCACTGGTGGGAGGTTAGGGTTAGGCACCACCAAGGGAGGGTTGGGGGGGGCAGAGGGTGAGGGTTAATATACTTACGAGCCCCTATCGGGATCGTGGATGATCGGGCTTCAGCCGCCGGCATCTCATACCGAACCCCTCACAGAGTTTTATAGGAAAGATACCAATATAACATCACACAGAGGACTGTTTATAATTCTGGTAATTATTTAGTATCCCATATGACAGAGGGACTGTAGCAGATCCCTACATGTCCGCTGGCAGCCGCAGCCCCCATAGGTTTCTATGGGGGATGCGTAGCATCTGGAGATTGGCCCCACATCTGAAGATGGCGTTAGCTGCTGTAGCCTATGGATCACATCGCATAATTCGCTTTGTGAGAGTTCCCCCGAAACCCTCCCTGGCAATGGCAGCTGCACATTGGCAGTCAGCAAAGACACCCACATAGCCAATTCCATACTTTCAGCTTCACAATTTTTATCACTCAGTGGTTAAGTTCCGATCCCCTAAACAAAGATGGAGCTTGGAATTTCTTGGTTGGCTTTGTGCTCCGGCCAGGGGCCTTCTGCCTTCAATACATAACCTTCTTCTCCAGAGCACTCCCTAAAGACACTCCTGAGGAGCTCTGGGAGTGGGATTTGGGGGAGACCCTTGACCCGGAGGCTCGGGAGATGATTTGTGCAAATCTTGTCGTAGCGGCTTCCTCAGTTCACATGCATGGAAAGTATATAAAAAAATTGCCAATGCTGGGATTTGGTTCCTTGATGTCTTCATAGAATGTATCTTCCTGCCTTAGAACTCTGAGGGAGAGATAGTGGTCAGGAGGGTTCACTTCGCCATATATTGTGCTCTTGCCCAAAATTATCCTTTACATGTAGGGACGCTCAAGGGCTTCTAATCATAATCACTAACGTCCAGAGTCCTAATCCTATCACATACTCGCTCCTCCACAGACCCATTCTGTCCATCCCAAAATGTACCCTGAGAACTCATATACTCAAAGATTGAAAGAACAGATTGTCTCCCTCCTCTTACTTCTATTAAAGAAGATGTATGGTGCACATAAAATGGAGCATATTCTGTATCGTGGACAATTAAGCCATTTGGGCACATTGACTGTTTTACCCCAGTGCCCATGCACCCTAACATTTGGACTTAGTGACTGTCAGCTCTCTCTATGTGAGCTCACTGGCCCTTCCATCTTTTCAGTTATGGAACAATGAAAATTTGAGGTGTTGCCCATAGCAACCAATTAGATTGTAGCTATAATTTCTCTATTACATCCTAGAAAATGATAGACGGAATATGATTGGTTGTCTGGTTTATAAGCTTTAGTAAATCTCCCCCTAGATATCATGTTGTTAATGCTGAATTACAATGTACCTCTCCCTACTTCCTTCCATTTTGCCTTTTCTTCCTTCTGTATCCCGCCCCCTTGGTATTATAAAAGGTCAATAAAAAAGACTGATAACAGCCGCTATGTACCAATGGAATCGCCACTTCCAAATAACTGACAATTAGCATAATAAGGGTGCAAAGGTCAGACGCTCCCGATGTTCAATATAGTCTGTAACCATCCCCACAGGAGCAATCTTTTCCAGTCTTATGTTGAGGGCACATTCGATCTGGGTGTGGTATAAGAGATAGACAGTAATTAGATAGACAATGTCTAGATAGATACCAGATGTTAGACAGTCAATAGTTAGACAGGGACAAAAGGTTGACAGGGACAAAAGTCAGACACACTAAAGTTCGACATGTAAAAAGGTCGACAGGGTCAAAAGTTCAACATGAAAATGGTCGACAATTTATTTAAATTTTTTTAGCCCTAATCTAACCCAACCCTCCCCTTGGTGCCTAACCCTAACGCTCCCTCCTGGTGCCTAACCCTAACCGTCTGGGTAAGTGCCTAACCCTCCAGTAAGTGCCTAACCCTAAACCTAACCCTCACCCTAAAAAACAAACAAAACAAAAATGTCGACCATTTTCATGACGAACTTTTGACCCTGTCGACCTTTTGTACCTGTCGACCTTTTTACATGTCGAACTTTAGTGTGTCTGACTTTTGTCCCTGTCGACCTTTTGTCCTTGTCTAACTATTGACTGTCTAACATCTGGTCTCTATCTAGACATTGTCTATCTAACTACTGTCTATCTATAGTCTGGAACCCATTCGATGTACGCTTGAGTGTGATAATTATATGACAACACGCTAATCTATGGCATGACCAACAAAACGTAGTGATCTTTAGATATACACTCTGTGCTCACCGTATATGTCTATTTTACATTAATTAAAAATAAAAAAACATTTTTACAATATTGCTGAAACCCATTTCATGCTCTTCATACCCCCGAAATGAATGCAATAAAACGTATCACTAAGGCACAGCTCTAAGGCTAGCCGATATGTGTCGATGGAGCCACTACCTCCAAATAACCGACAAAATAGCACAATTACGGTATAGAGATCAGACGCTCCCCATCTTCAGTACAACCCGCGGGTTAGTAAATTTACCCCTAAGAGATTGGCACCTTCGTATATTTTTTTTACATGTAACATAAACACCATTAACGGTCTTTAGTTAATTGAATCATTTATGTCCTAATATAATTTAGGCACAACTTATAAATGATATTTGAACGTCATGATATATATACTGTACATGTCACTTTATTAACGCTGGATTACTAGAGACATTGGGGGGTTCAATTAGGCTACGAAAAAGTTGGAATCGGCGATAAATTACGTCATTTTCGTATGTTTCCGTTATCCCCGTATTCAATTTCAAAGACTTTTCGCCGGTGCAAAAAACAGGGATAAGTTTTCACCATGTTTTACAGGGCGAAAAAAAGTACAGAATTGGGGTTTAGGGGTGCAGGCTTAAAAAAAAGTAGCCTGCACCCCTGGGAATGTCATTCAAAAATAAACTGTGTCAAAAAAAAGTTTTAAAAAATCGGGACACCCCAAAAAAATTACTTTATTTTTGGGGTGAAAAAAAACAAAAACGAAAAACCACTTCTAAAATAGACAAATTAAATCCACAGGGGTTCCCTTATATGCGGCAGGTGTTTTCTTCATTGCGCAGAGTAGCGGCAGGTGCATTTTTGCTGAATTTTTAAAAATAACTTTAGGGACTTAAAAATATGCTTACCCCCATTTTCATGTTCCCCAAATTTGATAGGAATATTTATTTTAACAAAAAGAAAATCTAAGTGCTATTCTTCACCCGCGGCTATTACAAACCCCGACTTCCATCAGCAGGCAAAAATGGAGGTACCCATAGTGATCCCCCATGTCTGGACATCTTTAGAGGGGTCCCAGGCATATTTCCCGAAAATTCCCATTTTTTTTTGGAGATGGTGCGAAGTGATTTCAAAAAAATGGGGATAATTTTTTAATTACCTTTAGCAGGTGAAAAAAAAGTGCAGGATTGGGGTTTATGGTGCAGGCTTAAAAAAAATTGCCTGCAGCCTTGGGAATGCCCCCTTAAAACGAAATGTGCAAAAAAAAAGTAAAAATAAATTGGGACACCCCAAAAAATGTTTTAAAATTTTTGGGGTGTAATAAAAAAAAGGGGAACAGTGTTTAAAAACAGCGAAAAAGGTTCAGGGGTATTCTGTAAGTATGCGGCAGGTGTTTTCTAGAATAGGCTATTAGCGGCAGGTGCATTTTTGAAGAATTAAAAAAAAATTAGTTTAGGGACTTAAAAATATGCTAGTACCCATTTTCAGGTACCCCAAATTTGATGGGACCACTTTTAAAAACGAAAAAAAAAAGCTAAGTGCTCTTCTGCATCACTTCTTCAAAGTCGGGAAAAAAACACCTGCCACGGCTATTTAAAAACCCGACTTTCTTTTGCAGGCAAAAACGGGGGTACCCATAGTGATCCCCCAGGTCTGGACATCTTTAGGGGGGGTCCTACAATTATTTCCCGAAATTCCCGTATTTGTTCGCTAATCAAAGAATTGCCTGTTCCCGATTTCGCCTACTTTGGAATTGAATACGGGGAATAGCGGGCACGTGCGCGATACTTTTCCGCCTGGAAAGCAGGCGAAGGAGGCAAAAAGTCCAGCAGGCGAAAATCTGGACTTTTCGCCTAAAAATTTATACGGGCCCTAGTTGCAGTATACCTGACGATACCAGGATAGGAGTAAGAGGTTTTCCTTACCAGCTGTGTTAGGGATAATTAGTGGGGCAGTTTGCCCCATAGGCTGCTTAGACAGCGTCATCGGTGAGGATTATGGGGGTGATTCAGCAGTGGACGCTTGCGTGCAGCTTTGCAATCCTGGCTTTGCTATTATGTTAATGGAGCAGGAGGCGTCATGCCTCCTGTATGCAATAATGATCCAATCTGCGTCCAAGAACGCAGCATCTGATAATCTGCATGATCCTTGGCCAGCTGAGTGACAGTCTGCCGACGGAGATCCTGGCCTCTCCCCTACCCCCCCTAATGGCGGCGGCACGCCTCTGTTTTGGAATACGGAGTCCTGCGCACACAGATTCCCAACTATCGGGAATCTGCGTTCAGCATTGCACTTACGTGCAAGGCTGAATCACACCCTATGTCTCCATTGTTATCGGTTGATCCTTTTAATACTGTAGGTGTGAAACCTCTGCAAAATTGTCGATAAATTCCCTGGAGAAATTCACCTTCCCAGAAATTTCAACAAATCATTTACGGTTTCCGGGATGGGAAATTCTGGCTCCGGTCATCGGCCGAGTCACCCACAAATCCTACTTATGACATCATCACGCTCACCTCGTTAATGTTCTTTTATAAACTTGCAAATCTCTATAGACACTGCGCAAACATTCCTCATGCTCCTCTCCAGTTTCGATATCTACGTGGAAGTGTATTTAGTAGTAGCACGTGGTGGTGGTATAATTACGAGTAACAAAGTGATGGTATAACAGACCCGATGTTCTGAGGTGGCAGATTCATCACCATGGTCGGGAAATTTGGAGAGATTCCCCCGGATACACCGACTGAAGGTACCAGCCAATTCAATGGTGTTTTTATTGAAGTTGATGGTAGTTGGACAGCACTTAAACTGTTAGGAAACTCACTGGAGGAATATGGGGATGGGTACGTGATGTCGGAGCTCAGGATCCTGGCGGTCAAAATCCAGTCGCCGGCATCCTGACAGGGTTAGGATACTGACACCTGTCAGTAGGTATCATAACGCTCCCTCTCTCCCTACGCTAACCCTCCCCGGCCTGAATCTAACCCCCCCAAGTGACTAAACTTAACCTCCCCCTCCCCACACCCTAACCCTCCCCCTAGTGCCTAACCCCTAACCCTCCCCCTAGTGCCTAACCCTAGTGCTTAACCATAACCCTCCCCCTAGTGCCTAACCCTCCCCTAGTGCCTAAACCTCCCCTTAGTGCCTAACCCTCCCCCTAGTGCTTAACCATAACCCTCCCCCTAGTGCCTAACCCCTAACCCTCCCCCAAGTGCCTAACCCCTAACCCTCCCCCTAGTGCCTAACCCTCCCCCTAGTGCTTAACTATAACCCTCCCCCTAGTGCCTAACCCCTAACACTCACCCAAGTGCCTAACCCTCCACCTAGTGCTTAACCATAACCCTCCCCCTAGTGCCTAACCCTCCCCCTAGTGCCTAACCCTCCTCCTAGTGCCCAACCCTAACCCTCCCCCTAGTGCCTAACCCCAACCCTCCCCCTAGTGCCTAACCCTCCCCCTAGTGCCTACCCCTAACCCTCTCCCTAATGCCTATCCCTAACTCTCCCCCTAGTGCCTAACCCTCCCCCTAGTGCCTAACCCCTAACCCTCCCCCTAGTGCCTAACCCCAACCCTCCCCCTAGTGCCTAACCCTCCCCCTAGTGCCTACCCCTAACCCTCCCCCTAGTGCCTAACCCTCCCCTAGTGCCTAACCCTCCCCTAGTGCCTACCCCTAACCCTCCCCCTAGTGCCTAACCCCTAACCCTCCCCCTAGTGCCTAACCCCAACCCTCCCCCTAGTGCCTAACCCTCCCCCTAGTGCCTAACCCTAACCCACCCCCTAGTGCCTAACCCCAACCTTCCCCCTAGTGCTTAACCATAACCCTCCTCCTAGTGCCTAACCCTCCCCCAAGTGCCTAACCCCTAACCCTCCCCTTTGTGCCTAACCCCAACCCTCCCTAGTGCCTAACCCCAACCCTCCCACTAGTGCCTAACCCCTAACCCTTCCCCTAGTGCCTAACCCTAACTCTCCCCCTAGTGCCTAACCCAAACCCTCCCCCTAGTGCCTAACCCTAACCCTCTCCCTAGTGCCTAACCCTAACTCTCCCTAGTGCCTAACCATAACCCTCCTTCTAGTGCCTAACCCTCTCCCTAGTGCCTAACCCCTAACCCTCCCCCTAGTGCCTAACCCTCCCCTTAGTGCCTAACCCCTAACCCTCCCCTTAGTGCCTAAACCTAACCCTCCCCCTAGTGCCTAACCCTAACCCTCCCCCTAGTGCCTAACCCTAACTCTCCCCCTAGTGCCTAACCATAACCCTCCTCCTAGTGCGTAACCCTCCCCCTAGTGCCTAACCCTAACTCTCCCTATAACCCAGCTACTTACTTTCGGGATTCCGGCGGTCGGGATGCTGGTGCCGGGATTTTGGCCGCATCCCAGAATAAGGGTCTGATTCACAGTTGTACACAATGCCGCAATTTATGGAGTCGAGCAATTATCGGTAAACTGTGGCATCTAATCGCACTGCGCACTCGTCAAGGTATATTACTGGTGCTGCTCGCAGTGAGGATTTTTTTGCAAAGTGATTGACAGTCCGGGTGCAATTGGGGGAGGTAATGGGAGTAATTGGGGAGTGGCATCAAAACAGGCATATCGTCGCACGGTATCTGCGTAGAAATTCGGAGCTGCAGTGGCATACGACTCTGAATAATGCCCTAAGTTTCCAGTGCAACCAGTTTGGCTTTACACTGGGCCTGATTCAGAGATGGACGGAATTGCAGAGACGCACACAAGCGGCTGCACAATTCCGTCCATTTACAATGCTGCATCTGCGTGATCCCAGCGCTGCCACCGAGGTCACAGCCTGGGGTCACCATCAGTCGCGATTGTTGTCCCTTCGGCCAGGCTACGGTAGCTGAAGATCACAGCAACCTGACCCGGTTCCTGGAGGCTTGTGAGGCCAGAATGTCTGCTTCCAACACATGCGCAGTCCTCCCACCATCGGAGATGTGCGCTAACCATCAGGTTAGCGTAATGGACATATTGGAATCAGGCCTATAGCCAAAGGGTGTGGACTGGAGTCTAACGATGGTCAGGTGTTCACCAGGGACTCTTGCAAAGAAGTTAGACTTCGCTTTGGACACCACGCAGGCCATGGTCCCTCAGGCAAGTACGAAACGTGACTGAGTGGTGTTTAGGAAGGACACCAACTGAAGTTTTAAGGTATGTCATCGGATACAGACTAGGGGCCTGATTCAGCATTTTCCTATTATCGGGAATCTGCGCGTACACAGGGCCCATTCTGTGAGTGTGATAGCACGCAGACCCTTCTATCCTGCTGCCTGAATGGCAGGCAGGGGAAACTAAGGGGCGGGGTGGGCCGGCATTCCAGGAAACGTTAGGGTGTCTGCCCAGTTTTCCGGGAGTGACAAGGCCAGGAACTCAGTCTACGGATGCGGTTTCATGGCCTGGCAAGCCAGCAGTAGTAAGCTGAGGCTTACTCAGTTGGCCAGTGGCCGGCGCCATCCACCACTGACCACAGATTGACGCGATGGTGACCTCAGTCACAGTGCTGGGATCGCAAATGCGGCAGGGGGTGTCATACAGGGGGTGTCATTCACCTCCTGCTGCATTTGCATGCAGCTTTGCAATTCTATTCGATGCTAATCACCCCATAGGTCCGGGTACAGACTGTGGCGCCTTTGCCAAAAAGGAAATATTTGTGTGGATCAAAACATGTCGGTAGAGATCTGGATACTGAGCAAATTTGACCTTGAAGAATGAAATAAATTAGAATCTTCTTTTATTGGTAAGGACCTAATGATTCTCCTTGCTCCACACGGCAAGTTGTGCAGTTTCACTCCGATACGCCATCTCATCCGGTCCCCATTACTTATGAGGCCCAGCAAACTTCACAACTGAATTAGATCCAAAAACTGGAACACAATCATAGGTGAAAAAGGAAAGTAAAATAGGACTTAAAACCTTGGGTGAACCGGTATTTAACCTAATATTAGAGGACCTCTTCCTCTTTAGATCTTCTGACCCCTCTTCTGTTTTCTCTTCCTTCATGGACATTCTGACCCCATCTGCTGTGGTCCCAACCACAATCATCACTACCGGCTATGTCATCATTAGCTGCCGGCAACACTTCTCAGCACTACGCTACCATTGGGCAGAGAAGCAGCCAGCTCAATCTCTTGTGGAACAGGACACTCAGTAGTGATAATATGCCCAGAAACCTGCTAAAACTTTAAGCCCCTGGGAGACGCAAAGTTGCGACCTAGTGAGCCGACAACCACTGGTCTGGAACAACACTAGGCTGATGCGCAATGTAACTTGCTGAGATCCCCGGAGCGGGGACTTTTCTCTTCACCACTCCTGTGGCTAACCCAGTAATACATCTGAGCTCTATAGCTCGTTGCTTTGCCTCCATAAATGGGATGATACGTCCTGCAATAGCACATCTCGTTGTGGTGTAGAGAGCATGGAATAGACTTAGCGTGAGCACAAGGCCAGTGTTGGGGAGTAGATAGGCCAATCCTGAGAGTGATGCCCGGGACAGCAGAGTCAGGAGCAGGGGGGGGGGATTGGTAAAATGTGACAGCTTGATCAGGGCAGGAGAGGGTGGAGGTGTAAAGGTACCCATCCACTAGTAGATCAGGGAAAGATGGTACGATTACGACATCGTAATCGTACCGTCGTTCCGGGAGTGCAGTGCACATCAATCATCACCGAACATGTCCAATCTGTCGTTATCGGCTGATTGGTCTGCATGCTCGGGTGATGATTGATGTCGGAAACGACTATCGGGAGCAAGAATCAATGGTCGTTTCCGACATTTGGATGCACGATTTGCGGCCGATTACTGAGCGATTGCACAATTACGATGTCGTAATCGTGCAGCAATCGTACAATGTAGTCGGCTAGTGGATGGGCACCTTTAATGCCCCTTACATATAGGAGGAAGCAGCCTCTGATTCACGCCTCTCAGGAGGCTGCGTCCTGCTGATGGGGGATCTGTGCTGAAGACGATCTTTAGCAGTACCTTGTTGTACCTGTACATATAAAAGATAAATAAATCCTTAGCGTTGTGGGTTATCTACTTAAAATTTCATAAAATGTGATTTTATTTTATCCCTGGTGCACTAGTGTGGTTGGGCCCTTAAGTGGTAGGGTATGCTGGAGCTAGGCGCACTACATGCACCAACTCAGTACATATAAAATACATATATAGTGTGTAAGATGTGGTATAATACAGTTATAAATATATATCATACAGTAATACAGTACATAATGTGACATACAAAGTAATGCACACATAATATATCATACGAACCATGGATGTAGTATAACATATATCGTAAAGTACATATAATATAGATATTCGCTAAGGTTTGGTACAATACAGATAAATATATATATATATATCTACATATATATCTATATATAATCATACTGTACATAGTGTGACATACAAGGTAATTTACAAATTATTTAATATGTACCATGAATGTAGTATAACATGTTGCACAGTACATACAATATATATATATAATGTTACATACAAGGTAATAGACACATAATATATGATACGTACCATGTATGTAGTACAACATATATTGTATAGTACGTATAATATACATATATAGTAAGATATGGTACAATATATATATATATATATAATATACGGTATATATAAAATCATACAGTACATAATGTAACATGTACACAGTATAACATTACACATGCAGTACATAGACAATACATATATGGTGTACAAGATATGGTATAATATAGATATATACTATATACCACAGTGTTAATGTAACATAAATGTAATGTACACACATTATATGATATGTAGTATACCATACATTACATATAATATACATATAAGTTGTGTGAGATAGTGTAATATATATATATTTATACACCACACAGTGTATAATGTAACATACAAGGTAATGGCCAGCCGCCACATACATCATGTGTAGCATGTATATAAGTCTCTCATCTGTCACACACGCCCTTATTCCGACTGCCCTCATCCAACATGGCCGCCGAGTCTTCACTCCTGTTGTAATAGTAACGCGCAGGTTCAGAGCGGAGGATACGATTGGTAAAGACCCAAAGAACACGTGATATGTACTTATAGCTCACACTATCTGTCTTCAGTTTTCAGGGTCGGCGGCCATTTCCTATAAGACATTTCTAATAGGGTTTCTCAACAAGAAGACGACCCAAAGCAATAATGCAGCGCCATTTTCTTGTAGTCTTCTAAATATCCGTTCTTCGCAACACAGCAGCATACGACGCATCTGAGGAGACTGTAGTACATTGTTGTCATCTCACACTATTACTCGCTGCTTACATACTGTATAAGGCCGAGGTGATGTATTATATATCATATTATTATTATATAATGATATAGGGGGAGGGGACCGTACAGTGCTATATGAGGGGGAATAACACAGCTCCCAGCACACACTGATATGTGGTATTATTATTATATAGGGGAGAGGGGACAGTACAGTGATATATGAGGGGGAATAACACAGCTCCCAGCACACACTGATATGTGGTATTATTATATAGGGGAGAGGAGACCGTACAGTGATATATGAGGGGGAATAACACAGCTCCCAGCACACACTGATATGTGGTATTATTATTATATAGGGGGAGAGGGGACTGTACAGTGATATATGAGGGGGAATAACACAGCTCCCAGCACACACTGATATGTGGTATTATTATTATATAGGGGAGAGGGGACTGTACAGTGATATATGAGGGGGAATAACACAGCTCCCAGCACACACTGATATATGGTATTATTATTATATAGGGGGAGAGGGGACTGTACAGTGATATATGAGGGGGAATAACACAGCTCCCAGCACACACTGATATGTGGTATTATTATTATATAGGGGAGAGGGGACTGTACAGTGATATATGAGGGGGAATAACACAGCTCCCAGCACACACTGATATGTGGTATTATTATTATATAGGGGAGAGGGGACAGTACAGTGATATATGAGGGGGAATAACACAGCTCCCAGCACACACTGATATGTGGTATTATTATATAGGGGAGAGGGGACCGTACAGTGATATATGAGGGGGAATAACACAGCTCCCAGCACACACTGATATGTGGTATTATTATTATATAGGGGAGAGGGGACTGTACAGTGATATATGAGGGGGAATAACAGCTCCCAGCACACACTGATATGTGGTATTATTATTATTATTATTATTATATAGGGGAGAGGGGACTGTACAGTGATATATGAGGGGGAATAACACAGCTCCCAGCACACACTGATATGTGGTATTATTATTATTATTATTATTATTATATAGGGGAGAGGGGACTGTACAGTGATATATGAGGGGGAATAACACAGCTCCCAGCACACACTGATATGTGGTATTATTATTATATAGGGCAGAGGGGACCGTACAGTGATATATGAGGGGGAATAACACAGCTCCCAGCACACACTGATATGTGGTATTATTATTATATAGGGGAGAGGGGACTGTACAGTGATATATGAGGGGGAATAACACAGCTCCCAGCACACACTGATATGTGGTATTATTATTATATAGGGGAGAGGGGACAGTACAGTGATATATGAGGGGGAATAACACAGCTCCCAGCACACACTGATATGTGGTGGTATTATTATATAGGGGAGAGGGGACCGTACAGTGATATATGAGGGGGAATAACACAGCTCCCAGCACACACTGATATGTGGTATTATTATTATATAGGGGAGAGGGGACTGTACAGTGATATATGAGGGGGAATAACAGCTCCCAGCACACACTGATATGTGGTATTATTATTATTATTATTATTATTATTATTATTATTATATAGGGGAGAGGGGACTGTACAGTGATATATGAGGGGGAATAACACAGCTCCCAGCACACACTGATATGTGGTATTATTATTATTATTATTATTATTATTATTATTATTATTATATAGGGGAGAGGGGACTGTACAGTGATATATGAGGAAGAATAACAGCTCCCAGCACACACTGATATGTGGTATTATTATTATTATTATTATTATATAGGGGGAGAGGGGACTGTACAGTGATATATGAGGGGGAATAACACAGCTCCCAGCACACACTGATATGTGGTATTATTAATATATAGGGGAGAGAGGACTGTACAGTGATATATGAGGGGGAATAACACAGCTCCCAGCACACACTGATATGTGGTATTATTATATAGGAGAGAGGGGACTGTACAGTGTTATATGAGGGGGAATAACACAGCTCCCAGCACACACTGATATGTGGTATTATTATTATATAGGGGAGAGGACTGTACAGTGATATATGAGGGGGAATAACACAGCTCCCAGCACACACTGATATGTGGTATTATTATTATTATTATATAGGAGGAGAGGGGACTGTACAGTGATATATGAGGAAGAATAACAGCTCCCAGCACACACTGATATGTGGTAGTATTATTATTATTATTATATAGGGAGAGGGTACTGTACAGTGATATATGAGGGGGAATAACACAGCACCCAGCACACACTGATATGTGGTATTATTATTATATAGGGGGAGAGGGGACTGTACAGTGATATATGAGGGGGAATAACACAGCTCCCAGCACACACTGATATGTGGTATTATTATATAGGGGAGAGGGAACCGTACAGTGATATATGAGGGGGAATAACACAGCTCCCAGCACACACTGATATGTGGTATTATTATATAGGGGGAGAGGGGACCGTACAGTGATATATGAGGGGGAATAACACAGCTCCCAGCACACACTGATATGTGGTATTATTCTATAGGGGAGAGGGACCGTACAGTGATATATGAGGGGGAATAACACAGCTCCCAGCACACACTGATATGTGGTATTATTATTATATAGGGGAGAGGGGACTGTACAGTGATATTTGAGGGGGAATAACACAGCTCCCAGCACATACTGATATGTAGTATTATTATTATTATATAGGGGAGAGGGGACCGTAAAGTGATATATGAGGGGGGATAACACAGCTCCCAGCACACACTGATATGTGGTATTATTATTATATAGGGGAGAGGGGACAGTACAGTGATATATGAGGGGGAATAACACAGCTCCCAGCACACACTGATATGTGGTATTATTATTATATAGGGGAGAGGGGACTGTACAGTGATACATGAGGGGGAATAACACAGCTCCCAGCACACTGATATGTGGTATTATTATTATATAGGGGAGAGGGGACCGTACAGTGATATATGAGGAGGAATAACACAGCTCCCAGCACACACTGATATGTGGTATTATTATTATTATATAGGGAGAGGGTACTGTACAGTGATATATGAGGGGGAATAACACAGCACCCAGCACACACTGATATGTGGTATTAATATTATATAGGGGGAGAGGGGACCGTACAGTGATATATGAGGGGGAATAACACAGCTCCCAGCACACACTGATATGTGGTATTATTATATAGGTGAGAGGGAACCATACAGTGATATATGAGGGGGAATAACACAGCTCCCAGCACACACTGATATGTGGTATTATTATTATATAGGGGAGAGGGGACTGTACAGTGATATTTGAGGGGGAATAACACAGCTCCCAGCACACACTGATATGTAGTATTATTATTATATAGGGGAGAGGGGACCGTACAGTGATATATGACGGGGAATAACACAGCTCCCAGCACACACTGATATGTGGTATTATTATATAGGGGAGAGGGAACCGTACAGTGATATATGAGGGGGAATAACAGCTCCCAGCACACACTGATATGTGGTATTATTATTATATAGGGGAGAGGGGACTGTACAGTGATATTTGAGGGGGAATAACACAGCTCCCAGCACACACTGATATGTAGTATTATTATATAGGGGAGAGGGGACTGTACAGTGATATATGAGGGGGAATAACACAGCTCCCAGCACACACTGATATGTGGTGGTATTATTATTATATAGGGGGGAGGGGACCGTACAGTGATATATGAGGGGAATAACAGCTCCCAGCACACACTGATATGTGGTATTATTATTATATAGGGGGAAGGGACCGTACAGATATATGAGGGGGAATAACACAGCTCCCAGCACACACTGATATGTGGTATTATTATTTTAAGGGGGAGAGGGGACCGTAAGGTGATATATGAGGGGGAATAACACAGCTCCCAGCACACACAGATATGTGGTATTATTATATAGGGGGGGGGGGGACCGTACAGTGATATATGAGGGGGAGTAACATAGCTCCCGGTCCACACGGATGTGTGGTATTATTTATATAGGAGAGAGGGGACTGTATGGTGATATATGAGGAGGAATAACATAGCTCTCAGCACACACTATGTGGTATTATCTCTGCTGACTGGAGAGGTGACTGCTGGGAATGGGGCATTATACAGTAACACCAGGGGATGTGTCTGGGTGATGACTGGAGAGGTGACTGCTGGGAATGGGACATTATACAGCAACATCAGGGGATGTGTTTGGGTGATGACTGAATCATTGTGTGTCAGCTTACTATAAGGTAATTGAGAAAAAGTTTAAGCGCTTAATGACCTCTCACTCTCCTTCTCCAACGCGTTTCAGACCTCTCTGGGTCCTGGCTGTTGATCTCTCCCCACTGCACTGGGCTGTCTCAATCAGCTGTGGGGACTTCCATGCTGCTCACAAGTTTGTTTACATGAGAGGTCATGTGGAGCAGTTCCTATCCGTGCAAGCCCGCTCGACATTCCGCTGCCGCTGTCTCACAGCACAAGACCCGGGAGGAGAAGGCTTCCCGTGCAAGGGAGAAGATCGCCGCAACCAGCGACTGCCGTTATTTCAACATCGGGGCACGCAGAGAGTAATCTGGAAGGAGAAGGCACCCCCGTGCAAGGGGAGAAAATTGCCGCAACCACCGGACACTCTCAGGTAGTGTAAGGGACAGTATAGATAGGAACCTACACACTGACTGTCACTTGTAGAAGCGCTGGCAAGTTACCAGCAAGCCTCAAAATTCCACACTTTATCTCAAAAGAGTATAAACATATATATGTAATTTGTTTGTTTGTCCGCTCAGCCAATATTAAGCGCTTAAACTCTTTTCTCAATTACTTCATTATTTATTTAAGCAGCTAGTCAAGCGCAGACACTCCTTTTTTCTAGCTTACTATAAGGTGTCAGGATGTCACTGTCTATGTCTCCATGCAGGAGGGGGAGTATATAGAGGAGCACAGGGGTCTGTACAAGGACGTGATGATGGAGAATCACCGGCCCCTCACATTACTAGGTAAGAGGAGACTAATTTATTGAACAGGGGAAAGCAGGTATGGGGGCGCCCTGTATACACACATCACCTGACAATCACATATATACAATGTACTCAGTCACTGTGTGTCTCCTACAGATGGACCCAGTAACAGACATTCCCCAGAGAGATGTCCCCATCCTCTTTATTCACAGGATTGTACAGAGGAGAATCATAGGACCCCACAGGAGCATCAGGTAGGTGGGCTTGCAGGCAAAGATTCTGAGGATTTAAGCGTCTGCAGAGAATCTAATCACATAACAATTAGTTTTAGCTGAACCGCTTATAATTCTTTCTGGCAGCTTAAATGTCATCTCCAGTCTGTGCCTATTAATGTGTTTTTCTTTTGTTGGTTGTTTAGGATGAAGATGTAACTGATAATAAGGCAGAAGATACAGAGAGAGAAGAAGAGACATACTTGACTGATATTAAAATAGAAGATATAAAGGAAGAAGAGACATATGTGACTGATATGAAGGCAGAAATAGAGGGAGCAGAAGAGACGTATGTGACTGATATGAAGGCACAAGATATAGATGGAGAAGAAGAGACGTATGTGACTGATATAAAGGCAGAAGATACAGAGGGAGAAGAAAAGACGTATGTGACTGAAATGATGGAAGAAGATATAGAGGGAGTAGAAGAGACTTTTGTGACTGATATAAAAGCAGAAGATACAGAGGGAGAAGAAAATATGTATGTGACTAATATGAAGGTAGAAGATATAGCGGGAGAGGAAGAGACGTATGTGAAGGGTGATGAGCAGTGTAAGGAGGAGGAAATCCCTACAGATATCAGCACAGGTGAGGACTAAGCACTTATTATAGAAAATAGCCACATAGTTAACTTGCTCAGTCACTACTGCAATCTCTTATTCCCCACCCTCCTCTTTCAGTACAGACTTATGAGAGAAATATATTTGCTCAGTGTAAGAGTCAGGAACCATCAGCCCCTATTATACTCCTGCTCTCCCCCTCACATCATGTCACTGTGTGTTACCAGCCCAGAGATCTGACCAGTCTCCTCCCCACACTCTCTGGTGTATCTCGTACATCGGGAGCCATGAGTCCCTATTATTCTCCTGCTCTCCCCCTCACATCATGTCACTGTGTGTTACCAGCCCAGAGATCTGACCAGTCTCCTCCCCACACTCTCTGGTGTATCTCATACATCGGGAGCCATCAGCCCCTATTATACTCTTGCTCTCCCCCTCACATCATGTCACTGTGTGTTACCAGCCCAGAGATCTGACCAGTCTCCTCCCCACACTCTCTGGTGTATCTCATACATCA
This sequence comes from Taudactylus pleione, assembly GCA_031769625.1. Taxonomy (NCBI): domain Eukaryota; kingdom Metazoa; phylum Chordata; class Amphibia; order Anura; family Myobatrachidae; genus Taudactylus; species Taudactylus pleione. The sequence goes on along the minus strand of JAUIMM010000803.1, from coordinate 476,631 downwards.
GGAGCCATCAACCCCTATTATACGCCTGCTCTCCCCCTCACATCATGTCACTGTGTGGTACCTCAGTACAAAGGAGGTCACCATAGTGATTCCATCAGTAATGGTAATATTATATCTTACAAATAGTTTTGTTAATGATGATTTATTCTCTCATTTGTATATGAGAGAAGCTGTGTACTAACCCTACAATTACCTATTATATTACATGTAAACTGTGTTATGGGTGTGTGATGTGACGTGAAGGTCACAGGGTGTGTGAGATAGTACGTCTGTCCTGACACTATCACTCGGGCTGTCCTTAGGGCACATGGAAGTTGTATGGAGGAAAACACACACTAGCCATTGGTGATATTAATGATGTTTCCATTTATAGTCTTTTTTTTATCATGTAATTATTGTGTTATTTTTTTCTGTCATTTATTTCTTGAATAATAGATTATTTAATGTCAAATTTGCATACGTTTCCCATTTACATATTTATTATTCTTTTAATTTCATATTTATGTTTTTATGGTAAATGTAATGAATATATTTGTAAATATAATAATAAAAAGGATGTAGTTAAAATACCGATGCACGGCATCACGGCTGAAGAAATCCCAGCGTCGGAATGCCACTACCCGGCTAGAAGACTAGCGCGGGAATACCGAGAGGTGACATTTTGACGCCGGAATCTTGACAGGATGCTGAACGTAAGTATAGCGGGGCTGGTTAGGACTTAGCCGTGAGGGTAGGGGGAGTTAGGGTTAGGTACCCCCGGCGGTGGTTTAGGGTTTGGCACAACTGGGGGGGGGGTTAGAAGGGTGGGGAGGGTTAGGTTTAGGCACCAGCGGGGACGGTAAGGATGGGGAGGGGGGAGGGTTAGTGTTATGAAGTAGAAACAGAGGGTTAAGGTTAGGGGGAGAAGGGGGGAGACTAAGTATAATTACCGGACCCTTGTCTGGATCCTGAGCATTGGGATGCCGCTGTCGGTATATTGACCGCAGGCATCCCGACTGCCAGAATTTCATACCCATTCCTAATAAATTGTATAAATATGTAAATAAAAAATGTTTGGAATTAATTTTATAAGCTACATAGTTTGTAAATAATTTGCATCACTATATTCATAATTATATAGTGTACACACATATACTGTATATATAATTTTTAAAATTACTACTGTACCTTTTTTTTAGGTCTGTTCTAGATATGTGCACTATGTAATACTGCAGTGAAGTGCTATATAATAACAGTCCCAATAATAGGATTGTTAGACACCCTTTCATCTGTCAATCACCATAGCTCCTTCAGCAATAGGCTCACAAACGGTTCCCTACAATTGGCTAACCCCTAAACCAATCAATACATTCTCTATAATGATTGGAGGTATCTGCTAATACAAGCCGCTCAGGATTGAACGTCCTAGTGAACGATCCTCTGGCAAAACGCACATCTTCTATTGCTTTGTTAATAAGATACCGTATCTGCTTCGTCATCTGAGACCAAAGCTGGTTACACACTTGCAGATGAGATAAACGCTCCGACCCGACAGAGCGATTATACGATCGGTCTGCAGCTATTTTTAGCTCAGTGCGAGCTTCCTTCAATGGGATCGGGAGGTCGGGGATCAAAATTTTTAAGCAGGACATAAAATAAAATCCTGACCTCCCATTGCCAAACGTTGCTGGAGCATTTAAAGCCGTTTATCGCGCTCCTGTAACACTACTGCATTCACGCTTTGCCCAAATATTGTACAGTGTGTACCAAGCTTTATTTTTGCATGTTCAGCTTCAGACAGTAGACTTTCAAACAATAATTTATTAATCTGTGACCTCGCCCATTCTATTGCACAATCTATTGAATATGAACATTTGGACTCAGTAAATTTAAAGCTGGCCATACACTAGACCAGATTTTCATTCCAACCATACAACTAGTTGGTTGGTTGGAATGATAATCTTGTAATGTTTGGGAGCGAATGACAATCTACCATTTGCTCCCAAACCCTGGAAAATGGACAAAAACTGCTGTTTGAACAATTTTTTTAAATCAAACATTTAACCAACTTGTCTGAACGACCATTTTAGGCTGTGTTCCTGCGTTTGGGTGCAAATTGTTGATTTTCTTCTTCAGAGTCCATAGGGGGTCCACAGGGATTACCATGGGGTGTAGTTGGTTGGAGTGAGGCGTGCACCAAACAGTTAAAGCTTTAACTCCCAGGATGCACTGGTCCTACTCCACATATACAACAGCCACAGGCAGCCAGTTTTTTTGTTTAGTGTTGGCAGAAGCAGTCGCACCTTTGAGAACAGTGGGGCTGTTAGATAGTCAAAAGCTTTTATTTTATGTTTTAAAGTTTTTACTTTGTTTCTGAGCAAGTCACGTTGAGTGTCCTAATGGACGCCTTCATGACTGCTCCTACTACCCCTGCCGTTGCCGCATCACCGGTGAGCGGTCCGGTGATGACGGCGGGCACCAGTGGAGCTTGGCTAGCGCTTCCCTGGGAGACCCTGGACTGCAGCTGGATAATGGGGTTGCCAAGTAAGGTGATTCCACGTTTGCGGGAAATCGTGTCTGAATGCAGTCCTCACCTCCGGCTGTGGAGACCAGCCGGAGGCCGCTGTTGTGGGGCAACTGGTGTGTCCGCTCCCCCACTACACCACCAGGACAGTAAAATCTGGCGTCTAGGGTCTCTGTTAAGCCAGTAGACCCTGGGGTTAATACAGCAGTGGGGAAGTAAGCTCTCCCCTGACAGCCCCTCCTTCAGCTCGGAGTGTGATTTCTCAGGTGAGTCTTCCCGCATCTGAACTGCTCCTCCTACACCTTCCTCCCTAATGAGACGCTCAGGTGCCTTTAATCAGGGCTTTTCTGAAGCTGTAGATCTCAGGAGATCAGGTCTTATCTCCCTGTATACCTCTCCCTGGAGCCAGGTTATACAGCACTCAAATCCTACCACAAAATGTGGTTAAGGCTAAGTTCCCTCAATCAGTGCAGCTCACTGAGCTTATGGGGGAGGCATGGAATATTCTTAACAAACGGTTCCAGATTCCAAGTAGACTAGCGTCTTTTTACCCTCTCCCACCAACTGAGTGTACTAAATGGGAAGTCCCTCCTATGGTGGATTCTCATGTGGCACGTTTAGTTAAGAGCTCCACGTTGTCTATACCATCCGCATTCTCCCTTAACCACTTGCCTGGCATGGTCAGATACGACCATACCAGACTGGGCTTTACCTGACATGGTTGTATCTGATAAGACCAGTCAGGAATGCCCACTGGGCGGCTGCGGGAAGCTGATCTTCCCACAGCCGCCTATATCAGAGGGACCTGCTGGTCCCTTTGCATCACTGAATTCTTCTGTGAGTCCTGATCACTGTAGCTAGCAGTGATCGGGCAGCCGACATTACCCCCCCCTCCCGTCGCGGCTGCCCTGCTGTGTCCCCGGTCTGGGCAGCCGGTCGGACCCCCCACTCCCTTGTCCCCGACGTGGCTTTCACTTATAGAAGCAGCAGTTGCGACTTGTTAGCCACGGCTGCTGCTCTCTTTGCGGGAAGCCGACGGCTCTCCCACCCCTTTCACCGGCGCTGGCTGCCGGTGACATTAGAACAACAGGAGCAGCAGCTGCGGCTCCTGTCAGCTGCGGCTGCTGCTCTGTCCCCGGGGAGCCGGCAGCTCGCTCGCCTCTACCTTTAGTGGCGCGGTTGCTGCTCTGTCCCCGTGGAGCCGGCAGCTCGCCCGCCTCTACCTTCAGCGGCGCGGTTGCTGTTCTGACCCAGGGGAGCCGGCAGCTCGCTCGCCTCTACCTTCAGCAGCGCGGTTGCTGTTCTGATCCCGGGGAGCTGGCAGCTCGCCCGCCTCTACCTACAGCGGCGTGGTTGCTGTTCTGACCCCGGGGAGCCGGCAGCTCGCCCACCTTTAACTTCAGCAGTGCGGCTGCCTGTAGAAAAGCTACAGAAGCAGCAGCCACGGCATCGTCGGCGGCTACTGCTCTGACCCAATCACGAGCATCCGGCAGCAGCCCACTGCCTCCTCACCCGGCCAGGCGGATCCCTAGTGCCCCGTCCCCTCCTTCTGGCTTCAACTCCGCCCCTGATCCGATCACTGCTGGACACAGTAATCGGGCATTGTAAATGCATAAAAAGCACACCATTTATAATATATATATATATATATATATATATGTGTGTGTATGTGTGATAGATATATATATATATATATATATATAGTGGGGCAAAAAAGTATTTGGACAGCCGCCGATTGTGCAAGTTGTTGCACTTTAAAAGATGAGAGAGGTCTGTAATTTCCATCATAGGTACACTTTAACTGTGAGAGACAGAATCAGAACAAAAAATTCCGGAAATCACATTGTATGATTTTTAAACAATTTATTTTATATTCTTGCGGAAAATAAATATTTGGACACCTACCAACCAGCAAGAATTCTGGCTTTCACAGACCTGTTACTTATTCTTTAGGAAGCTCACCTATCCTCCACTCGTTACCTGTATTAATGGCACCTGTTTGAACTGGTTAACTGTATAAAAGACACCTGTTCACACCCTCAAACAGTCAGACTGCAACTCCCTCCACCATGGCCAAGACCAGAGAGCTGTCTAAGGACACCAGGGACAAAATTGTAGACCTGCACAAGGCTGGGATGAGCTACTCGACAATAGGCAAGCAGCTTGGTGAGAAGAGATCAACTGTTGGCACAATTATTAAAAAATGGAAGAAATGCAAGATCACTGACAATCTCCCTCGATCAGGGGCTCCATGCAAGATATCACCTCGTGGGGTATCAATGATCTTGAGTATGGTGAGGGATCAGCCCAGAACTACATGGGGGGACCTGGTCAATGACCTCAAGAGAGCTGCGACCACAGTCACAAAGGTTACCATTAGTAACACACTACGTCGTCATGGATTCAAATCCTGCAGTGCCCGAAGGGTCCCCCTGCTTAAGCCAGCACGTGTCCAGGCCCGTCTAAAGTTTGCCCGTGACCATCTGGATGATCCAGAGGAGGATTGGGAGAATGTTGTGGTCAGATGAGACCAAAATAGAACTTTTTTGTTATAAACTCCACATGCCGTGTTTGGAGGGAGAAGAATGATGAGTGGCATCCCAAAAACACCATACCCACTGTGAAGCATGGGGGTGGAAACATCATGCTTTGGGGATGCTTTTCTGCAAAGGGGACAGGACGACTGATCCGTATTACGGAGAGGATGAATGGGGCCATGTATCGTGACACTTTGGGGAAAAACCTCCTTCCCTCAGCATTGAAGATGCAATGTGGCTGGGTCTTCCAGCATGACAATGACCCCAAACACACCGCCCGGGCAACTAAGGAGTGGCTCCGTAAGAAGCATTTCAAGGTCCTGGATTGGCCTAACCAGTCTCCAGACCTCAACCCAATAGAAAATCTGTGGAGGGAGTTGAAAGTCCGTGTTGCCTTGCGACAGCCCGAAAACATGACACGTCTAGAGAAGATCTGCATTGAAGAGTGGGCCAAAATACCTGCTGCAGTGTGTGCAAACCTGGTCAAGAACTACAGGAAACGTTTGACCTCTGTAATTGCCAACCGAGCTTTCTTTACAAAGTATTGTAAAGCAGTGAGATGGGACTTCAATCTTGCATCTTTATCCTCCAATCTCCCTCCTCCCGAGGGTTCTCAGAAAGTTAAAGCAAGAGGGCGGCACGGGATACTGGGATAGGTATTTTGGGGTGCTCTATGGATGAGACATGTTTTGTTTTTAGGATTTCAGGAGGCTGCAGCAGCTGTATTATGTATTCTGCGCTTTACAAACCCCAAAATATACTAGTATCCATTTACATGTACCCCCAATTTAACTACAGCAATTATTTTTCATAAAGACATTGCTTAATATCATTTTTCCACACATGCATATAACAGCCCTTTGACTCAAAATAAGATCCCTAATTACTTTTATTATCTATATTGATTCTCCAGGTGAGTTAGGCTTTATTGGGGGTACAGACTGATTTCCCCCCCAAAAAACTGTCCTTTTCGCCAGTTCCGCTATTCGCTGCATTTGCCTATATGCTTTTTCGCCTGTTTTACAATTGAATAAGGCGAAAAGTGGGTGCGCGCATTGAGTAAGGAGGCGAAAACTTTGCCTCAAAACATGTGAATGAGGCGTAAACATTGTGCTTTTCGCCGATCTCAGCTTTTCGCGACTAATTGCATCTGGCCCTATGGCTGATACATTCCATAACCCTCTCCCCACCCTAACCCTAACCTTCCCTTGGGGTGCCTAACCACTAACCTACCTGGGAGGTGCCTAACCCTAACCTCCCCCTGGTGGTGCCAAACCCCCCTTTTCCGCACCCTAAACCTAACCCTCCCCGGGAGTGCCTAACCCTAACCTCTCCCCGATGGTGCCTAAGCCTTGCTGTTTGTAGCCTAACCTTAACCTCCCCCCTCCCTAAGCCTAAGTCCCCCCGGGGCGCCTAAACCTAACCTCCCCCCTCCCCGCGGCTAACAGGTACTCGGCCCCTCTGTACTTACGTTCGGGATGCTGGCTCTCTGTATTTCGGCATCTCCAGCTGATCGGGATTTCGGTAGTCGCCATTTGACCGTTTCCCATGTCAACCAGTTTTAATCATAGATAACAAATATAATGTATAACCACACGTGTCGATGCTCTGGGTTATACATACAACAGTAAGAAATAAGACCACTGAATGTCAGACATTAAACCCTTGAGATAAAAAAAAACTTGACTGGAGAATTATCAATAGAGCTGACAATCCAAAAACTTCACAAATATATATAAAAAGGTTACGCATAGAATTGGCTGGAATACCTCCCTCTTTAAATCATTTGGTGTCAAGTAACCAAGATCTTCACTTGTTTATTACACAAATCCACAGCTTAAAATGATAGTTATTGGTTTATAAATTGCTCTTTGAAACCGCATAAATTACCCATTTGATGGCAATTTGCAACTCTCACCATAGACTTTAATTGAAAATTAAACATATCTATTTCATTTCCAGCAGATGGGTGTAACCGATGGAATGTTTCAGAGAATCATCTCATTTTTTCTACAACTTCTGAAATAGAAAATGACATTGTCCGAGATTCTCCAGGAAAAACCTCCATTGCCCCAATTATACATCCAGTACCTCACAGTGCAGATGCATTATCTAATCCGTCTGATAGGGTGGAATATTCTGATAAATCTTATAATGGTACACGTATTACATCTCTTACAGTAGATAAAATATGTCCCTTTTCTGTAGAGAACACAAAGTGTATTACCCATCAGCCAGCTAAGGCAGGTGAGAGGCCATTTACATGTTCTGAGTGTGGGAAATGTTTTACACGGAAATCAAATCTTGTTACACATCAGAGACGTCACACAGGGGAGAAGCCATATCCATGTTCTGAGTGTGGGAAATGTTTTTCACAGAAATCGCATCTTGTTACACATCAGAGACGTCACACAGGGGAGAAGCCATTTCCATGTTCTGAGTGTGGGAAATGTTTTACACACAAACCACGACTTGTTATACATCAGAGATGTCACACAGGTGAGAAACCATTTACATGCTCTGAGTGTGGGAAACGGTTTACACACAAATCAAATCTTGTTATACATCAGAAAAGTCACACAGGTGAGAGGCCGTTTCCATGCTCTGAGTGTGGGAAATGTTTTGGGTGCAAGTCAGATTTGCTTATGCATCAAAAAAGTCACACAGGGAAGAAACCGTTTTCGTGCTCTGACTGTGAGAAATTGTTTACCCGGAAATATAATCTTATTGCACATCAGAGAAGTCACACAGGTGAGAAGCCATTTCCATGCTCTGAGTGTGGGAAATGTTTTACACACAAATCAAATCTTGTTACACATCAGAGAAGTCACACAGGTGAGAAACCATTTCCATGTTCTGAGTGTGGGAAATGTTTTACACAGACATCAGCTCTTGTTTCACATCAGAGAAGTCACACAGGTGAGAAGCCAATTCCATGCTCTGAGTGTGGGAAATGTTTTGGATGCAAATCAGATTTTCTTATGCATCAAAAAAGTCACACAGGGAAGAAACTGTTTTCATGCTCTGACTGTGGGAAATTGTTTACACGGAAATATAATCTTATTGCACATCAGCGAAGTCACACCGGTGAGAAGCCATTTCCGTGTCCTGAGTGCGGGAAATGTTTTACAAAGAAATCAGCTCTTGTTACACATCAGATAACACACAGGTGAGAAACCATTTAATGTTATGTGTGAACAGGCATCACTCTCAACAATAATAAGACTGCATTGTTATATAGCATTCTAGTAAATAATCCCGACCATATGGTTTGGATATAATGGGAAACTGAGACAATATTACATTGTTCATATTTTCTAATCAACCCCAACAGTGCTAAGGAAGAGTGGGACTTGTCCTCAACATATACATCAAAAGTAGTGAGGATGATACCCAATTGTCCTCAGCACGGCAGGAGATTAAAGTGTGGAGGAAATTTACCTTAATGCTGATGGTGCCAATGGAGAAGGCACGACATGATTACATCATTAACATATTACTAGGGGCATATCTATAATGGAAGCAGGGCACATGGGACCCTGGGTCCAGGGGGGCCCACATCGCACACCCTTCACTCATATTTTTAATACTTACCTCTTCACCTCCGGAGTGCCACGTCGGCGCCGGTAGCAGCGCTGTTAAAATGGCCACCGCAGCCATATTCCCGGTGAACCTGTGCATGTGGTGTAGACTCCGGGCACACTCTAGTGCCCAGAGCCTACAGGTGCTGCGCTCGCCGCTGTGGGCAGCAGGCCTACAGAGAGGAGGCGGCCCCGGACAGAGACTGCACACGGGCCCCCTCCTCTCTAGAAACGCCCCTGCATAATACCCAATGACCGCATCAAGCCTCGCCAAAATATTGGTAATGGCTGGAGGGCCTTAGAAGTGCCTGATCTCCCTCATCCTAGGACCTAAAAAGCTTGGGCAACCTCATGGAGTGCCCTTTTCAAATTATGTGTTCTCTTTAGCAGTCTGATCAGTGTGTTCTCCAAGCAAAAGGCATCTTGTCCTGACTGTAATAAAGCCATGGACACAATGGGGTTGGGGACATGAAATGTGCTTATTCTTCCCCCATCCTGGCACACGCTACTAATCTGGTTAATTCAACACCTTGTTAATATGTCTCCTTAGTAGCTATTGTCTGGTGATCACTATATAGTGTTCATTCCAGCACCCTGCACCTGTTAAAACTCTTGCAGTTCCTCTTTCCTGCCTGGGGTGTTGCTCTCTGCTCTGTTGCTTCTAGCACACAAACTGCTTAATCTCAGCAGTTTATTGCATCAGCTGAGTGTGCTAGAAGCACCGGGAGTAGAGACCGACACCCCGGACAGGAAAGAGTAACTACACGGGTTGTGACAGGCGCAGGGTGCTAGAAGGAAGCCTACTATATACTACAGAAAGCATGAAGAATTCAAGAGATGGGAGAATTCTAATGCTAATATCTTCCCCATCCCGACCAATAAACACATAGGGCCCTCATTTCATGTTAGATTGCTTGATGTTAGATTGTCTACTTTTCAAGATGGTGTGTCTTGTTAGACTACGTTATTATTACATATTTTATGCATTTGATTCAAGCTAATAAAAAAATATAATTTTCTGCCTCGTGACCTGAGAGGAGGAAAAAAGGAGGATGGGTGAGAGTTTGGTAAGGAGAAAGGGTGAAGATCTGGTGAACAGAGAGGTGGAAGATGGATGGTGTGATTGGTGTAGGTGAAAGGGCAAGGGTCTGGTGAGCAGAGGAGGAAGGGTGGGGGTCTGGTGAGTAGAGAGAAGGAAGCTTGACAGTATGATTGGGGTAGCTGGATGGGTGATGGTCTGGAGCAGAGGTAGAAGCTTGATGGTATGATTGGTGTAGGTGGAAGGGTGGTCTGGTGAGCAGAGGGGTGGAAGGGTGGGGGTCTGGTGAGTAGAGAGAAGGAAGCTTGACAGTATGATGGGTAGCTGGATAGGTGAGGGTCTGGTGAGCAGACATGGAAGCTTGATGGTATGATTGGTGTAGGTGGAAGGGTGATGGTCTGGTGAGCAGTGAGGTGGAAGCTTGATGGTATGATTGGGGTAGGTGGAAGAATAAGGGTCTGATGAGCAGAGAGGTGAAAGCCTAAGGCTGGGTACACACCTAAAGATTATCTGTCCAACCATCCAACTAGTTGATTGGTTGGAATGAAAATCTGGTAAGGTATGGGAGTAACTGATGATCAGCAATTTGCTCCTAAATGCCAGAAAACAGATGAAAATGGCGTCAGACAAGTTTGTTAAATGTTTGATCTAAACAATTTGTTCAAACAACACTTTTTGTCCATTTTCCGGCGTTGGGAGCAAATTGCTGATTGTCATTTGCTTTCATACCTTACCAGATTTTCATTCCAACCAACTAGTTGGATGGTTGGACAGAAAATCTTTACGTGTGTACCCAGCTTAAATGTCTGGTGGAGAGGAGGAGGGTTTAGGTTAGGGGATAATATAAAGAGTTGGGTTCAGGAAAGTAGAGGAGGAATGGTGGAGGTATTGTGAATGGAGAAGATTTAATAAGTTTTAAATAGATGTTAACTGTATTGACTCACATGTCTGTTTTTACTTTGCTTGTCATGCCGTGTGTATTTATATTAATAAAAATGTTTTACTTGTCTATGTGTACACTTTCTATATTGCTTTCTTTGTCACGGCTTTACAACCTTTCCTTATTATAATGTCTTCTTATTTTCCTACTTGGCCTGCAGTGCCTTGTTTTCCTCGTGTATCCTATATGTGGTATTTGGGATACGGTCATAATCCCGACAGCGGGGACCTCAACGTTCAGAATGCTGACACCGGAATCCTGACACTTGTTAGAATACCGGTGCCGGAATCCCGAAGGTACGTCCTGGGGTTAGGGGGAGGGTTAGGTTTAGGCTGAGGGTAGGGAGGATTAGGGTAGGGAGAACAGGAGGGTTAGGATACCAACCGACAGGTGTCTGTATCCTAACATCTGGATTATAACCGCCGGGATCCTGTACCCAACCCGTAGCACTCATACCCATATGTAGCATTCCCATACTCAGTACGATCTTTTGTGGGGTGAGATTACTAGAAGGCCCAGTACAGCATTACAAGAATCCTCAGTGCCCAGGTGTGTGTAATGACATCACTGCCAATGTGGGCGCACTGGCACCAGGACCTGCACAATAACATTATATAGAGAACAGCACCAACAATGCACTGGGCAGAGACTGGCTGGCACAGGTAATGCAGATGCTTCCGGGGCTTGTTGAGGAATTACAAAGTCTAGAAAAAGCGAGACGAAACACGTTGCCAAGTGGGGCTAGCTCCTTGATTGTAGCAGCAAATAGCCGACTGGACTCGCCACTATCCTGCGCTAAACTACAGATATCCGGAGCAACAATTACTGCTCTTCTCTGTATTGTTCGGAACACCTGGACACACCAGGAAATCGGCCACACCCCGGAGCTAGGAACAACCTGCTCATTTAGGTGCAATTTCATGATACTCACCGGCTACCGAATATCTATGTGAGACGGGCGCGGTGTGGACATAACCCAGATCTATTAGCACCTCCAGGAGAAGCAAGAGGTGTGTGGTCTACCCTGACCGGCCTGCAGCTTGCTTACGGGAACTGCCGGGACTTAGAGAGGGGAGCGACGTGTGCTCTTAGTTGCAGGTAACTTTAATATTATCCAGCTTTTGCTCCATATATTTACAGGGACCACCCAGGATGAGAGCCAGCATTGGCATAATCAATTAAATAGCACCTGGAGTTGGGTAGGTGTTCTACCATTTGTTGAGGAATTACAACGCCTCATTTGTATTTTTATTGTATTGCTAGAAATTTTTCCCATTCCTTTAAACAGCCCCATTCATTCTAGTGAGCTTTCTACATGTAGTGTACCTGCGATAACACTTCAAATTAAAATACTTGGGAAAGATCAGAACTCTCAGAGAAGCTGGTGCGTCCACTCTATATAATTGCAGTACAGCAACGCGTACAGCCCACATTGGCCGCATATGAAATGCGTAGTGTTTATGGTGCCCACAGAAGTGTAAGAGGTACCCTACTGTACATTATACAGATTACACATTCATGGTAGAAAGGGCACATTTGCCTACCCAGACTGCTTAGCTGTACTATAGAACCTCCATGGATGCAGTCATTTTCACTGTCGGTAGAGGGGTTGGCGCCAGTGTGAGCATCTTTCCTGCAGATGCTAGACAAGGATATTTCATCCAAGTGCAAGCCTTCCAGAAGGAAATTCTCCACTCTTATCGGAAGGCGTTTCAGATACCTTGTCCTCGGAGCACAGGGCTAGTATCTCAGTCACCTCTGAAGGGGAAACTTCCCCAGTGCCTAAGAATTCTGTGTCTATAGTTGATGGAGGCTTTAATCAAGCTAGACTGGTACTCCAGATGGAGAATTCTGAACAGACTCCTAGGTCCAAAGCCCTGGTTTTCAAGCATTTGATGAAGGTGACCACTGAGTTCGCTACTTTGGGGCAGTTGGAGTACCTCCTTATGGAAGTATGATCTCACCCTAATAAGTGCTTCCAGTTGTCAAAGCACATTACATCCTACCCGCTATTGGTAGTAGAGCGTTCTAGGTGGGAGTCTTCTCACCTTGTTAAATCTTCCATATTTCCTATTCCCTTAGGGATCCTGCGGATAAGAAGCTGGAGACTTTTCTTAAGATAGTCTATACCAATGCAGGGGATATTGCAAACCCTGCACTGGCTTCAGCTTTGCCAAGGCCGTTGTCAGCTGGGCAAAGGCATTGGAAGACAACCTTAGCTCTGGTAACTGAAAGAATGAGCAGGAATGCTGGAGTAAGGTTTGGGAGCCTAGGGCACAAGATGGCTTCCAGGGACATCCTTAAATAGACAGCTTGAATTTGGCACCTCCTGTGATGTCACCTAATGGAGTGCTTGGCCCCTTAAATTCCTTACAGGTCAGCGCACTTGCCCCCAGGAGAGCTGTGGCCACCTGCACTTGGATGCTGGATGCCGGGGGAGGAATCCGGAAGACAGAGCAGCATGTGCTGGGGACTCCTCGCCTGCTGCTGACCAGTGCTGTGCCAGTGTCTGGTGCGATTTGACAGGCTGGTTCAGAAAAGGGTGCTGGTTCCAGGGCAGGTGTGTGGGGTATACAATCTGTACACTGAGGTGTTCAGTAACTGTATTACCTATCCCGACTGTCAGTTCTGAGTTCTTCACTGGTTCCAGGTCTTGCATCAGAGTTGTACCAGGGTCACAACTTCCTCAAGTTGTACTCTGACTACATAAGACTCGATTCCTGGCCTGACTTCCTTTCTCTCAGTACTATGTTATTCTGAGTTTCGGGGTCACCATTGTTACTGGAGTATATTCCTGGCCTTCAAAGGTCGAAGGGTTGCTGAGTGGACCTGGCCTGTTCACCTCGGTTCCATTCTAGTATCCTTGCATATAACAAGTTTGTGATTCCTACACTGGCACCCATGAGTCCGAGTTGTATCAAGCCACTTTGTTTTCTATGTACATCGGTCAGACCCAAGGGTCCCGAGCTTGATCTATAGACAGCAAATGATCCAGGCACCGGCAAAAGTGTATATAAAATTTAAATCACAATCCTCTGCAGGTAACAATAGCTGCGCACCTATACAGAGGTTTTGCCAACCCTCTCGCAAAAAACATGTACCCAAAATAGATTAATAGGTGGCGCTTATCACACACAACAGTGGATAAAAGTAAATATCTATTTATTCATGCAAATATAGGAACATTATTAACAGTAAATAACCAACATTATAAAACTCCTGGGAGTGGGGTCATAAGTACAAATATAATAATAAAATAGATACCGTAAAAATAAAAGCACATATAACAAATTAATTGCACATGAACAAATAATAAATATTGGCAGACATTTACTGGTTAAAATAACGAATATGTGAAAAGGTATCACTGTCCCATGAAATTGTAGCAGTAGGTATGTGGCAATATGATGTGGCTTTAGAATGATACACAAGAAGCCGCCGAGAGCCTCAGCTCTCCACAGTACTCACAGTGTACAGGCAGCCGGTGAGAGCAGTACTCGGTTCAAATCGCAGATGAGCAGCGAGTCCTCCGGTCATCAATAGGGCAATCCCCTAAATATAGAGACTGCACAGGTCTTTCCGGCAAACTCCTGCTTGATGAAATTAGCAGGTCCTAGCGGTGCCACGTGGATAAAAAAAGGGGGTGCAGGTTAATTCCAAGTAGAGCTCTGCCAATAGTCCCGTATCCTCGATGCGTTTCACCGCACTAGGCAGCTTTTTCAAGAGACGGAAGTAGTCACTGGTCTGCCAAGACCAGAATACATTTTGCTAGTATTAATTGCAATCAGGTGAGGTTCAGCTCTCATCAGTTGAAAGAATTCTTACTCTAATTAAATTCTCATAGATTCATTTCTAGTATATATACAAGGGTCAAAATTGATCCACACTCCAGTTATATTAAAACTTCTGTTGGCCGCACTGTCTTATCAATGCTTTCTGTACTAGGTCAGTGCCTCCCCAGTTCATTTGTGACTGCAGTGCAAGAAAAAATGGCTGCCCCACTTGTGATTTGCACAAAAGAGCAGCGTGCAGTGATTTTTTTTTGTGGTCTGAGGGTGTGTCTGGTTCTGATATTACTTTGTGCACAGTATGGAGAAAGTGTTTTGTCGCAAAGAAGTGTGTATGAATGGATAGACAAGTTCAAAGAAAGTCGCACAAGTTTCAGCCATGAAGGAGCCGGACGCCCGTTCACGTCTGATGAGAAAATTGAGCGTACGCGTGAACTGATTCTGTTGGACAGACGATTGACAGTGGTGGTCCCCTGAAAGAAGCCCTAAGAGGACGAAGATTCACGTCTGATGAAGAGGTGAAGACATCGGTGCCTTTGTGGCTCGCAGCTCAGCCTAAAACCTTTTTTTCAACGTCTTTTCTGAAAGTTGATTAAAATAAATTCTACAACCAGAGTGCAGATAATTTTTGACTCCTCCTCGTAGTTATAAAAAATATAAAATAAAATCTATTTATTGAAATTACAACTAATACATTTATATAGACTAATACATTAATATGAAATTGACGTGCTACAAAAATAAAGATGTACAATATAAACAAGCATTCATGAATAAATGCACATAAGGATTATATATATTTCCAAACAAGTTATATGGGGGGAGGGTAAGTATACTTACCCGATGCCGCTGTCGGTATTCTGACAGGAGGCATCCCGACAGCCGGCATATCATACTGAGGCCAATGCAAGATCTATAGTCTCATTTAACCCTTGTGGTTTCAATGATTGCAATTTCAAGATCCAGGCTGTCTCTTGCCGACATAACGTTCTAAATCTATCACCTCTACTTGTAATGGGAATATGTTCTATTCCTATTTATCGTAAGACAGATGGGTCTCTTCATAGTGTTCCAAAAAATGTCTGGGGACATTGTGATTTACACATTTATTTACAATATTCCTCCTATGCTCCATAAACCTACATTTTTAATTACGTGTGGTCCGGCCTACATAGTACATACGGCAAGGACAATACAATAAATAACACTTGGAATTACAATTAATGAACAACTCAATCTGAAACTCTCTATTAGATTTACATGAAAAAAAAACAGATATAGGGCCGCATTCAATTACCGGTGATATTATCGCACCCGCCAAGTTTTAGGCTATAATGTCGCCGATTTTTCATGTAAAAATGGAGAAAACTTTTCTCCATTTTAAAAAAGAGGGAAATGTGCAACATCTCTATTTCTGTGTAAAAATGTGGGGATTTCATACAGAACCCTTTGGTTGCGGAAAACGACAGCTGAAATTTTGGTCAAATTTTTTTTTTTTTCTGTAAAAAATGCATTTAATGTATTGGGGCTGGTATTTTGGAGGGACATAAAGATGCACCAAGTGTTTTAAACATTGCACGTGGCTGGCGCGGGCGTGTTTTTAGCGGTTTTAAAAAACCACCTGCGCCAGCCACGTGCGATGTTTAAAACACTTGGCGCAGCCATATGACCCTCTGAAATACCAGACCTAATACATTAAATGCATTTTTCACAGGAAAAAAAACATTTGACCGAAATTTCAGCGCCCAGTTTTTGCCAAAGTACGCAACTTACAATTTTTTTTCGCTAAAGTATCATTAGGGGAGCTGTGCAAAGGTTTCTGTAAGAAATCCCAAATTTATACCCAAAAATAAGGATTTTGCTAATTTTTTCGCCTGCCCTAGGCTGGAGAAAAGTTTTATCCAGTTTTTAGGCGAATAACAGCCATTTTTCGCCGTCATTTGCGAAATTGGCCGCAAATCGTCTGTAAATCGGCTGATCGCGGCCGATATATTGGCCGATTCGCAAACGACGGCGAAAATGGCTGATTTCACCTCTAATTGAATACGGCCCTTAGTCTTATCAACCACATACGTGCATGTAGTACATCTATTATGGATACATTTATGAAAACTACAAATCTGCATACCTGTAAAGAGATTTTTGTAATGAAAGGATTAAGAAAAAAACTAGGAACTCACATATTCTTGAGACTCTTTAATTCTTAAAAATAAGGGTATGTTATCAAGAGATTTACATAAAATATGGTCAGTAATAATCTATAATTCCTTCTTACAATATTCAGAATTTTACTCGTTGCTACATTGTATTTTGTTACGGATAGCATAAAATCCGGTCCCTCACTAGTCTCTGCACTATCCATGTCTTCTCTAGTTTTATTTTCACTCACATTTTCCATAACTAGTGTACAGTAATTAAATTTTTATTCTTATCTTTATTTTTATCCTTATTTTTACTTTTTATTCTTATTTTTATTCTTAGCTGTTTTTTTATATATCCTTATTTTTATTCTTAACTTTATTTTTACTTATTTTTTATCCTTATTTTTATTGCCATCTAATATTTCAGGCCTATCAAAAGTGATAGAGTATTCTAACTTTTCATCAAGGATGGTCTGAGGATAATCTCGGTCCTTAAAGTCCTTAATTAATTTGAATCTTGAATTTCAAAGGTTTTATCAGATGTACAATTTCTCCGGATATGTAGCTGACTTTTGGGGACATTGTTTAACCATTTTTTTTGTTATGGTTGCTGGAATAGAGGATATACTGTAGCTGCAAACATCTACCTTTTTCTTAAAGGAAGATATACAAAAGACTCCACTGAAATATCTAAAAATTTAATGCGAGTAGGGTTGTTTGTGCACGTGAAGGATAACCCAAAAGTGTTAGTATTTAAATTTTTTTTTTTTAAAACAGTGACAGAAGCAACATAACCTTCCCAAATAAAGAACAGGTCGTCGATATAGCAACAGTAGAGAACTAGGTTGGCACCAAAGGTACCATCCCAAATAAGTTGTTGCTCGAGATGGCCCTTCTACAGAGATGCAAAACTCGGTGCGAATCGTCCACCCATTGTGCATGGAATATTCGTATACAATGCTTGTATGTCACACGTAACAAGTAAGTTATTTGGTTTCCATGTAGAACCTTCAATCTGATCAATAAACTTTGTTGTAGCGGAACTTCAGAGAGGCAGCATGTGGTTGTAAATAAAAATCAAAGTATGCAGATAAATTAAGAGTACCCCTATCCCACGAATAATGGGTAACCCAGGTGGATTGTGTAGCATCTTGTGGGTTTTAGGGAGGTGACAGTACATGAGGAAGATGGGGTAGAGGGGTACAGGAAATCAAACTCCTCTTTAGTCAATACAACATCCAAGAGGGCATTATTGAATAAACCCTTTAATTCTTTCTGATAATCTATAGTCGGATCACAGTTAAGAGTCTTAAAATAATGGATGTCTGATAGCTGTCTATTAGCCTCCAATAATTAGGCCGATGTATCTTGCACTACCACTCCCCCTCCCTTGTCTACTTATTTGATTGTAATTAAAGGGTCCTTAGAAAATTTCTAGGATCCCTCCAATTCGACCTTGAAGAGATGCTGCTGGATCAAGATTGGAGGAAAGCTATAGATAAGCAGGAACATCCATGGCACCCTCAGAGCATCCACTAGGAATGCTCTGGTATTCCTGGTGTGGGAATTGTATCTCGGCAGCTGGTTGTTGTGACATCATATCTATGCCTGGTAGGCCCCAACAGCTGACCAGTAACCGGAAGACGTCTGAATGCAGAGCCAACTCAACAGAATGAACGTGCTGGAGGAGGGTTCTCCGGATTTACATAGACAGGACCATAGAGCTTCGCAGATCTGATTCTTTGTGTCCCCTGTATGATTTAACAAGTGAGGCTGGCCGGCTTCTAAACAGTCCTTGTCCAGGACTTTCCGCTTGATTATCCTGCCTCTGACAAGTTAACTGCTCATTCCACTAGGTCAGTGAAAGCCTCCTGGGCAACTCAACGTGAAGGATAGCTTTAGGATGTCCCACATAGTCCTCCTTGTGCTCCTTAGTGGAGGATTTATGGATCTTACCTTGTTAAACTCTTCCTCGACTCCATAGTGGCACAGGGCGCCCACCCTGACACACCTGGCTAGCAGGGGTTAGGGACTTGCTTACTTAGCTGGCTGGCCGGGGGCTGGGTATGGGGGAGAGGGAGCCCTGGGCTGCTGGGTAATTAACTGTTTGGTGCCCATACTTTCCGCTCGAAGAAAAGGATTTAACAAGGTAAGACCATAAATCCTCTTTTTTGCTGTCCCCTATCACTGGGGTTGGGGTTAGGCGAGAAATTAGGATTATGCCCCATAAGATTATAGAGTGAATTAGAAACTAGCCAGATCACCAGCAAGAGCCCTGATTCTCACCAGTAAAAGGGCTTATTGCCCCTATAGTAAGCTGTCCAACAGTAAGGTACATTACTCGACTTTATTACCTGGAGGAATGTGCAGCTGAGGTGGGTCTGAAGGCACCTATCAAAGCCTTGCCCTACCCATTTCACAGGAAAGAGAAGGAGAATCAATGAGAGTGGTCTATACTCATGGTAGTAACCCTCAAGTCTCCTGCTCCACCATATCCCGAAGAGTGTATTGTACTGAGACCTGGTGACTGCGGCAGCCTTTGGAGGACACCAATCTCATTGTCATGTCCGTGGGGCCAGCCTAAGGTGACGTGCTGTGTGTCCTGGCGTGTTATCCTGCTGGAAGTTGCTATTAGATGACGGGGAGGTTGTGGCCATTAGGGAATGTACATGACCAGCAACAATACTCAGGTAGGCTATGGCATTTATACAGTGCTCAGTTATTATTAATTAACCTAACGTTTGCTTGACACCATCAATCATTCCACAGTCACTTAGATCACTTTTTTGTCATTGTGGAGTTTTGTCTTACCAACAATTGAACCTCTTGACCATGTCTGGAACTCTTTGGGACCGGGACTCATTGGGTTTATGTGAAGTTTTTTCAACAATAGCAATATATATATATATATATATATACACATATACACAAATATAGGGCTATTGTTGGAAAATATAGTGCTATTGTTCGAAAATAAAAGTTCAGGAACCAGAGGTGGGCGGAGCTGTGGGTAAGGTGCGTGGAGCTACAATGGGGCGGGGAATCAATTGGTAAGGGAGGTGGGGCAGGGAAGGGCACAGGGCAGTGAATGCTGTACCAGTGGGAGGACGGTGGAATGGCAGGGAACACTAGACTGGGGGAGGGTGGAATGGCAGGGCATAGTGTGGAATGGCAGGGAATACTAGACTGGGAGACCACATAGCAGAAAATGCAGGACTGGGGGGGGGGGGGGCACAGGGCAGGGAACACTATAAGTGACACAGGACTAGGGGGGGGGAGGAAGATGGGCACCGAACTGCCCATCAAGCCTGCATTGGGATTTAAATGGCGCTTTCAGCCACTCAGTGAGTTATTGGAGCCAGACTAGGGGAAGTATTGGCGCCAGACCGGCAGCCATAACCATTCTAGCAGTGACACTAGAGTAATAACAGTATAGAGACTGAAGGGACAGCCGGAGCATTTTAAATAAGCCGCGGACCGGCAGCCAATCAGGAGCGGCCGCCAGCTTATTTGAAATGCTGCTGCTGTCCTTGAAATCCTGATCCTGTAGTGTACTGTCATAGAACGCTCACGGCTGCCGGTCCAGCACCAACACTTCTAAATATATATATATATACTAACACACACACATATATCTGACATCACACAGGTACAACTTCTATATAGCACCACGCTTATAGGTAATAACATCACATATTATATACACATTACATACATGTACTGTATATAGCACACCTATAGGTAATAACATCACACATTACATACATGTATATATAGCACCACACCTATAGGTAATAACATCACACATTACATACATGTATATATAGCACCACACCTATAGGTACTATAACATCACATATTATATACACATTACATACATGTACTGTATATAGCACACCTATAGGTAATAACATCACACATTACATACATGTATATATAGCACCACACCTATAGGTAATAACATCACATATATACACATTACATACATGTACTGTATATAGCACACCTATAGGTAATAACATCACATATTATATACACATTACATACATGTACTGTATATAGCACACCTATAGGTAATAACATCACACATTACATACATGTATATATAGCACCACACCTATAGGTAATAACATCACATATATACACATTACATACATGTACTGTATATAGCACACCTTTAGGTAAGAACATAACAGATTACATACATGTATATATAGCACCACACCTATAGGTAATAACATAACAGATTACATACATGTATATATAGCATCACACCTATAGGTAATAACATCACATATTATATACATATTAACATACCTCCCAACACTTGTCCAAAAGCAGTCGGGACATCTGTGGGCCGGAGGCGCGCACGCTCCCGAAAAGGGGGCATGGCCTACATGTAAAGGGGCGTGGCCTAGCGGCACACCCCGTTTACATCACTAAGGGGCGTGCCTAGCATTTCAGAGATGCTGGGCTGCCCCCAGACTTCCTCCTCGTAATGTGAATAGATGCTGTGCGCATGTGCACAGTATCTATTCTTGCTCTGCATACACGCTGCGGTGTATGCTTTCCCCAACTGTACCCCCACCACTGGACACTGCGGCCCCGGGCAGGACAACGGGACAGTCCCATAAAAACAGGACTGTCCCGCTAAATTCGGGCCAGTTGGGAGGTATGCATTAAACACATGTATATATAGCACCACACCTATAGGTAATAACATCACATATTATATACACATTACATACATTATATATATAGCACCACACCTATAGGTAATATAACATCACATATTATATACACATTACATACATGTATATATAACACCACACCTATAGGTAATATAACATCACACATTATATACACATTACATACATGTATATATAGCACCACACCTATAGGTAATATAACATCACATATTATATACACATTACATACATGTATATATAGCACCACACCTATAGGTAATATAACATCACACATTATATACACATTACATACATGTATATATAGCACCACACCTATAGGTAATATAACATCACATATTATATACACATTACATACATGTATATATAACACCACACCTATAGGTAATATAACATCACACATTATATACACATTACATACATGTATATATAGCACCACACCTATAGGTAATATAACATCACATATTATATACACATTACATACATGTATATATAGCACCACACCTATAGGTAATATAATATCACATATTATATACACATTACATACATGTATATATAGCACCACACCTATAGGTAATAACATCACATATTATATACACATTACATACATGTATATATAGCACCACACCTATAGGTAATAACATCACATATTATATAGACACCGCCCCATGGCATCATGGGAAACAGACTCTAACGCTCAGGACAGCGCTCCCCGTCCCCACAGCAATCATTAGGTCATGTGACGCTCTGAGGAGAAAAGAGGCGGAGTTTAGGACACTAGACCTTGGATTTTTATATAGCAAATGTCTCCTGTGCAGGGGAGCGGCGGCCATTTTCTTGAAGACCAAAACCCAATACGGCAACATGGCGGTATCCCCCTTGTAACCCCCGATATTACCGGCTTCTGGCAGCGGCTTTCCCGGTCACAGCGGTTACTGAGGGGGTGATGGTAATTATTATACAGGGGGAGCAGCCTGTGGTGTCCTATTATTATTATACAGGGGGAGCAGCCTGTGGTATCCTGTTACTATTATTATACAGGGGGAGCAGCCTGTGGTGTCCTATTATTATTATACAGTAGGAGTAGCCTGTGGTGTCCTGTTATTATTATACAGGGGGAGCAGCCTGTGGTGTCCTGTTTTTATTATACAGGGGGAGCAGCCTGTGGTGTCCTGTTATTATTATACAGTAGGAGTAGCCTGTGGTGTCCTGTTATTATTATAGAGGGGGAGAAGCTGTGGTGTCCTGTTATTATTAGTATAATAATAATGCTCCCCCTGTATAATAAAAATAAGACACCACAGGCTGCTCCCCTTGTATTATAATAATAATAATAATAATATTATGCAGGGGGAGCAGCCTTTGGTGTCCTGTTAATATTATTATACAGGGGGAGCGGCCTATGGTGTCCTGATATTATTTTACAAGTGGTGCAGCCTGTGGTATCCTATTTTATTATTATACAGGGAGAGCAGACTGGTATCCTATTTTATTATTATACAGGGGGAGCAGACTGGTATCCTGTTTTTATTATACAGGGACAGCAGACTGGTATCCTGTTTTTATTATACAGGGACAGCAGACTGGTATCCTGTTTTTATTATACAGGGAGAGCAGACTGGTATCCTGTTTTTATTATACAGAGAGAGCAGACTGGTATCCTGTTTTTATTATACAGGGACAGCAGACTGGTATCCTGTTTTTATTATACAGAGAGAGCAGACTGGTATCCTGTTTTTATTATACAGAGAGAGCAGACTGGTATCCTGTTTTTATTATACAGGGAGAGCAGACTGGTATCCGGTTTTTATTATACAGGGAGAGCAGACTGGTATCCTGTTTTTATTATACAGGGACAGCAGACTGGTATCCTGTTTTTATTATACAGGGACAGCAGACTGGTATCCTGTTTTTATTATACAGGGAGAGCAGACTGGTATCCTGTTTTTATTATACAGGGAGAGCAGACTGGTATCCTGTTTTTATTATACAGGGAGAGCAGACTGGTATCCTGTTTTTATTATACAGGGAGAGCAGACTGGTATCCTGTTTTTATTATACAGGGAGAGCAGACTGGTATCCTGTTTTTATTATATAGGGGGAGCAGACTGGTATCCTGTTTTTATTATATAGGGGGAGCAGACTGTGCTGTTTTTTTTATTATACAGGGGGAGCAGCCTGTGGTGTCCTGTTGTTGTTGTTGTTATTATTTTATAGGGGGTGCGTCCTGTAGTGTCATGTCATTAATATTAGTAGTATTATTCAGATGGAGCTGGCTGTGATGTCTTGTTATTATTATACAGATGGAGCTGCCTGTGGTGTCCTATTATTATTATACAGGGGGAGCAGCCTGTGGTATCCTGTTACTATTATTATACAGGGGGAGCAGCCTGTGGTATCCTGTTACTATTATTATACAGGGGGAGCAGCCTGTGGTGTCCTATTATTATTATACAGGGGGAGCAGCCTGTGGTATCCTGTTACTATTATTATACAGGGGGAGCAGCCTGTGGTATCCTGTTACTATTATTATACAGGGGGAGCAGCCTGTGGTGTCCTATTATTATTATACAGGGGGAGCAGCCTGTGGTATCCTGTTACTATTATTATACAGGGGGAGCAGCCTGTGGTGTCCTATTATTATTATACAGGGGGAGCAGCCTGTGGTATCCTGTTACTATTATTATACAGGGGGAGCAGCCTGTGGTATCCTGTTACTATTATTATACAGGGGGAGCAGCCTGTGGTGTCCTATTATTATTATACAGGGGGAGCAGCCTGTGGTATCCTGTTACTATTATTATACAGGGGGAGCAGCCTGTGGTGTCCTATTATTATTATACAGGGGGAGCAGCCTGTGGTATCCTGTTACTATTATTATACAGGGGGAGCAGCCTGTGGTATCCTGTTACTATTATTATACAGGGGGAGCAGCCTGTGGTGTCCTATTATTATTATGCAGGGGGAGCAGCCTGTGGCGTCCTGTTTTTATTATACAGGGGGAGCAGCCTGTGGTGTCCTGTTATTATTATTATTCTGATGGAGCTGCCTGTGGTGTCCTGTTATTATTATACAGTAGGAGTAGCCTGTGGTGTCCTGTTATTATTATAGAGGGGGAGAAGCTGTGGTGTCCTGTTATTATTAGTATAATAATAATGCTCCCCCTGTATAATAAAAATAAGACACCACAGGCTGCTCCCCTTGTATTATAATAATAATAATAATATGCAGGGGGAGCAGCCTTTGGTGTCCTGTTAATATTATTATACAGGGGGAGCGGCCTATGGTGTCCTGATATTATTTTACAAGTGGTGCAGCCTGTGGTATCCTATTTTATTATTATACAGGGGGAGCAGACTGGTATCCTGTTTTTATTATACAGGGGGAGCAGACTGGTATCCTGTTTTTATTATACAGGGAGAGCAGACTGGTATCCTGTTTTTATTATACAGGGAGAGCAGACTGGTATCCTGTTTTTATTATACAGGGAGAGCAGACTGGTATCCTGTTTTTATTATACAGGGAGAGCAGACTGGTATCCTGTTTTTATTATACAGGGAGAGCAGACTGGTATCCTGTTTTTATTATACAGGGAGAGCAGACTGGTATCCTGTTTTTATTATACAGGGAGAGCAGACTGGTATCCTGTTTTTATTATACAGGGAGAGCAGACTGGTATCCTGTTTTTATTATACAGAGAGAGCAGACTGGTATCCTGTTTTTATTATACAGGGAGAGCAGACTGGTATCCTGTTTTTATTATACAGGGACAGCAGACTGGTATCCTGTTTTTATTATACAGGGACAGCAGACTGGTATCCTGTTTTTATTATACAGTATTATACAGGGACAGCAGACTGGTATCCTGTTTTTATTATACAGGGAGAGCAGACTGGTATTCTGTTTTTATTATACAGGGAGAGCAGACTGCTATCCTGTTTTTATTATACAGGGACAGCAGACTGGTATCCTGTTTTTATTATACAGGGAGAGCAGACTGGTATCCTGTTTTTATTATACAGAGAGAGCAGACTGGTATCCTGTTTTTATTATACAGGGAGAGCAGACTGGTATCCTGTTTTTATTATACAGGGAGAGCAGACTGGTATCCTGTTTTTATTATACAGAGAGAGCAGACTGGTATCCTGTTTTTATTATACAGGGAGAGCAGACTGGTATCCTATTTTTATTATACAGGGAGAGCAGACTGGTATCCTGTTTTTATTATACAGGGAGAGCAGACTGGTATCCTGTTTTTATTATACAGGGAGAGCAGACTGGTATCCTGTTTTTATTATACAGGGAGAGCAGACTGGTATCCTATTTTTATTATACAGGGAGAGCAGACTGGTATCCTGTTTTTATTATACAGGGAGAGCAGACTGGTATCCTGTTTTTATTATACAGGGAGAGCAGACTGGTATCCTGTTTTTATTATACAGGGAGAGCAGACTGGTATCCTGTTTTTATTATACAGGGAGAGCAGACTGGTATCCTGTTTTTATTATACAGGGAGAGCAGACTGGTATCCTGTTTTTATTATACAGGGAGAGCAGACTGGTATCCTGTTTTTATTATACAGGGACAGCAGACTGGTTGTCCTGTTTTTATTATACAGGGAGAGCAGACTGGTATCCTGTTTTTATTATACAGGGACAGCAGACTGGTATCCTGTTTTTATTATACAGGGACAGCAGACTGGTATCCTGTTTTTATTATACAGGGACAGCAGACTGGTATCCTGTTTTTATTATACAGGGACAGCAGACTGGTATCCTGTTTTTATTATACAGGGACAGCAGACTGGTATCCTGTTTTTATTATACAGGGAGAGCAGACTGGTATCCTGTTTTTATTATACAGGGAGAGCAGACTGGTATCCTGTTTTTATTATACAGGGAGAGCAGACTGGTATCCTGTTTTTATTATACAGGGAGAGCAGACTGGTATCCTGTTTTTATTATACAGGGAGAGCAGACTGGTATCCTGTTTTTATTATACAGGGAGTGCAGACTGGTATCCTGTTTTTATTATACAGGGAGAGCAGACTGGTATCCTGTTTTTATTATACAGGGACAGCAGACTGGTATCCTGTTTTTATTCTACAGGGAGAGCAGACTGGTATCCTGTTTTTATTATACAGGGAGAGCAGACTGCTATCCTGTTTTTATTCTACAGGGAGAGCAGACTGGTATCCTGTTTTTATTATACAGGGAGAGCAGACTGGTATCCTGTTTTTATTATATAGGGGGAGCAGACTGTGCTGTTTTTTTTATTATACAGGGGGAGCAGCCTGTGGTGTCCTGTTGTTGTTGTTGTTGTTATTATTTTATAGGGGGTGCGTCCTGTAGTGTCATGTCATTAATATTAGTAGTATTATTCAGATGGAGCTGGCTGTGATGTCTTGTTATTATTATACAGATGGAGCTGCCTGTGGTGTCCTGTTATTATTATAATTATACAGTAAGGGTAGCCTGTGGTGTCCTGTTATTATTATTATACAGGGGGAGCAGCCTGTGGTGTCCTGTTATTATTATTATACAGGGGGAGAAGCCTGTGGTGTCCTGTTTTTATTATCATTATAATACAGGGGGAGCATCCTGTGGTTGTTATTATACAGGAGGAGCAGCATGTGGTCTATTTATTATTATTATTATATTATGCAGTGGGAGCAGCCTTTGGTGTCCTGTTAATATTTTTATTATATAGGGGGAGCAGCCTGTGGTGTCCTGTTATTATTATACAGGGGGAGCAGCCTGTGGTGTCCTCATTATTGTTATTATAAAGGGGACGCAGCGTGTGGTGTTCTGTTCATGTAATGGCCTATGGTGTCCTGTTATTGTTATTAAACGGGGAGAAGCCTGTGGTGTCCTGTTATTATTATTATTATACAGGGGGAGCAGCCTGTGGTGTCCTATTATTATTATATGGGGGGAGAAGCCTCTGGTGTCCTGTTATTATTATTATAAAGGGGAAGCAGCGTGTGGTGTCCTGTTATTGTTATTAAACAGGGGGAGCAGCCTGTGGTGTCCTATTATTATTATATGGGGGGAGAAGCCTCTGGTGTCCTGTTATTATTGTTATACAGGGGGAGCAGCCTGTGGTGTCCTGTTATTGTTATTAAACAGGGGGAGAAGCCTGTGGTGTCCTGGTATTATTATTATACAGGGGGAGCAGCCTGTGGTGTCCTATTATTATTATTATATAGGGGGAGCAGCCTGTGGTGTCCTCATTAGTGTTATTATAAAGGGGAAGCAGTGTGTGGTGTCCTGTTATTGTTATTAAACAGGGGGAGAAGCCTGTGGTGTCCTGGTATTATTATTGTACAGGGGGAGCAGCCTGTGGTGTCCTATTATTATTATATAGGGGGAGCAGCCTGTGGTGTCCTCATTAGTGTTATTATAAAGGGGAAGCAGCGTGTGGTGTCCTGTTATTGTTATTAAACAGGGGGAGAAGCCTGTGGTGTCCTGTTATTATTATTATACAGAGGGAGCAGCCTGTGGTGTCCTGTTATTGTTATTAAACAGGGGGAGAAGCCTGTGGTGTCCTATTATTATTATATGGGGGGAGAAGCCTCTGGTGTCCTGTTATTATTATTATACAGAGGGAGCAGCCTGTGGTGTCCTGTTATTATTATTATTCTGATGGAGCTGCCTGTGGTGTCCTGTTATTATTATACAGTAGGAGTAGCCTGTGGTGTCCTGTTATTATTATAGAGGGGGAGAAGCTGTGGTGTCCTGTTATTATTAGTATAATAATAATGCTCCCCCTGTATAATAAAAATAAGACACCACAGGCTGCTCCCCTTGTATTATAATAATAATAATATGCAGGGGGAGCAGCCTTTGGTGTCCTGTTAATATTATTATACAGGGGGAGCGGCCTATGGTGTCCTGATATTATTTTACAAGTGGTGCAGCCTGTGGTATCCTATTTTATTATTATACAGGGGGAGCAGACTGGTATCCTGTTTTTATTATACAGGGAGAGCAGACTGGTATCCTGTTTTTATTATACAGGGAGAGCAGACTGCTATCCTGTTTTTATTATACAGGGACAGCAGACTGGTATCCTGTTTTTATTATACAGGGAGAGCAGACTGGTATCCTGTTTTTATTATACAGGGAGAGCAGACTGGTATCCTGTTTTTATTATACAGGGAGAGCAGACTGGTATCCTGTTTTTATTATACAGGGAGAGCAGACTGGTATCCTGTTTTTATTATACAGAGAGAGCAGACTGGTATCCTGTTTTTATTATACAGGGAGAGCAGACTGGTATCCTGTTTTTATTATACAGGGACAGCAGACTGGTATCCTGTTTTTATTATACAGGGACAGCAGACTGGTATCCTGTTTTTATTATACAGTATTATACAGGGACAGCAGACTGGTATCCTGTTTTTATTATACAGGGAGAGCAGACTGGTATTCTGTTTTTATTATACAGGGAGAGCAGACTGCTATCCTGTTTTTATTATACAGGGACAGCAGACTGGTATCCTGTTTTTATTATACAGGGAGAGCAGACTGGTATCCTGTTTTTATTATACAGAGAGAGCAGACTGGTATCCTGTTTTTATTATACAGGGAGAGCAGACTGGTATCCTGTTTTTATTATACAGGGAGAGCAGACTGGTATCCTGTTTTTATTATACAGGGAGAGCAGACTGGTATCCTGTTTTTATTATACAGGGACAGCAGACTGGTATCCTGTTTTTATTATACAGGGAGAGCAGACTGGTATCCTGTTTTTATTATACAGGGACAGCAGACTGGTATCCTGTTTTTATTATACAGGGACAGCAGACTGGTATCCTGTTTTTATTATACAGGGACAGCAGACTGGTATCCTGTTTTTATTATACAGGGAGAGCAGACTGGTATCCTGTTTTTATTATACAGGGACAGCAGACTGGTATCCTGTTTTTATTATACAGGGACAGCAGACTGGTATCCTGTTTTTATTATACAGGGAGAGCAGACTGGTATCCTGTTTTTATTATACAGAGAGAGCAGACTGGTATCCTGTTTTTATTATACAGGGAGAGCAGACTGGTATCCTGTTTTTATTATACAGGGAGAGCAGACTGGTATCCTGTTTTTATTATACAGGGAGAGCAGACTGGTATCCTATTTTTATTATACAGGGAGAGCAGACTGGTATCCTGTTTTTATTATACAGGGAGAGCAGACTGGTATCCTGTTTTTATTATACAGGGAGAGCAGACTGGTATCCTGTTTTTATTATACAGGGAGAGCAGACTGGTATCCTGTTTTTATTATACAGGGAGAGCAGACTGGTATCCTGTTTTTATTATACAGGGAGAGCAGACTGGTATCCTGTTTTTATTATACAGGGAGAGCAGACTGGTATCCTGTTTTTATTATACAGGGAGAGCAGACTGGTATCCTGTTTTTATTATACAGGGACAGCAGACTGGTTGTCCTGTTTTTATTATACAGGGAGAGCAGACTGGTATCCTGTTTTTATTATACAGGGACAGCAGACTGGTATCCTGTTTTTATTATACAGGGAGAGCAGACTGGTATCCTGTTTTTATTATACAGGGACAGCAGACTGGTATCCTGTTTTTATTATACAGGGACAGCAGACTGGTATCCTGTTTTTATTATACAGGGACAGCAGACTGGTATCCTGTTTTTATTATACAGGGACAGCAGACTGGTATCCTGTTTTTATTATACAGGGACAGCAGACTGGTATCCTGTTTTTATTATACAGGGAGAGCAGACTGGTATCCTGTTTTTATTATACAGGGAGAGCAGACTGGTATCCTGTTTTTATTATACAGGGAGAGCAGACTGGTATCCTGTTTTTATTATACAGGGAGAGCAGACTGGTATCCTGATTTATTATACAGGGAGAGCAGACTGGTATCCTGTTTTTATTATACAGGGAGAGCAGACTGGTATCCTGTTTTTATTATACAGGGAGAGCAGACTGGTATCCTGTTTTTATTATACAGGGAGAGCAGACTGGTATCCTGTTTTTATTCTACAGGGACAGCAGAATGGTATCCTGTTTTTATTATACAGGGAGAGCAGACTGGTATCCTGTTTTTATTATACAGGGAGAGCAGACTGGTATCCTGTTTTTATTATACAGGGAGAGCAGACTGGTATCCTGTTTTTATTATACAGGGAGAGCAGACTGGTATCCTGTTTTTATTATACAGGGAGAGCAGACTGGTATCCTGTTTTTATTATACAGGGAGAGCAGACTGGTATCCTGTTTTTATTATACAGGGAGAGCAGACTGGTATCCTGTTTTTATTATACAGGGAGAGCAGACTGGTATCCTGTTTTTATTATACAGGGACAGCAGACTGGTATCCTGTTTATATTCTACAGGGAGAGCAGACTGGTATCCTGTTTTTATTATACAGGGAGAGCAGACTGCTATCCTGTTTTTATTCTACAGGGAGAGCAGACTGGTATCCTGTTTTTATTATACAGGGAGAGCAGACTGGTATCCTGTTTTTATTATATAGGGGGAGCAGACTGTGCTGTTTTTTTTATTATACAGGGGGAGCAGCCTGTGGTGTCCTGTTGTTGTTGTTGTTATTATTTTATAGGGGGTGCGTCCTGTAGTGTCATGTCATTAATATTAGTAGTATTATTCAGATGGAGCTGGCTGTGATGTCTTGTTATTATTATACAGATGGAGCTGCCTGTGGTGTCCTGTTATTATTATAATTATACAGTAAGGGTAGCCTGTGGTGTCCTGTTATTATTATTATACAGGGGGAGCAGCCTGTGGTGTCCTGTTATTATTATTATACAGGGGGAGCAGCCTGTGGTGTCCTGTTATTATTATTATACAGGGGGAGAAGCCTGTGGTGTCCTGTTTTTATTATCATTATAATACAGGGGGAGCATCCTGTGGTTGTTATTATACAGGAGGAGCAGCATGTGGTCTATTTATTATTATTATTATATTATGCAGTGGGAGCAGCCTTTGGTGTCCTGTTAATATTTTTATTATATAGGGGGAGCAGCCTGTGGTGTCCTGTTATTATTATACAGGGGGAGCAGCCTGTGGTGTCCTCATTATTGTTATTATAAAGGGGACGCAGCGTGTGGTGTTCTGTTCATGTAATGGCCTATGGTGTCCTGTTATTGTTATTAAACAGGGGGAGAAGCCTGTGGTGTCCTGTTATTATTATTATACAGGGGGAGCAGCCTGTGGTGTCCTATTATTATTATATGGGGGGAGAAGCCTCTGGTGTCCTGTTATTATTATTATAAAGGGGAAGCAGCGTGTGGTGTCCTGTTATTGTTATTAAACAGGGGGAGCAGCCTGTGGTGTCCTATTATTATTATATGGGGGGAGAAGCCTCTGGTGTCCTGTTATTATTGTTATACAGGGGGAGCAGCCTGTGGTGTCCTGTTATTGTTATTAAACAGGGGGAGAAGCCTGTGGTGTCCTGGTATTATTATTATACAGGGGGAGCAGCCTGTGGTGTCCTATTATTATTATTATATAGGGGGAGCAGCCTGTGGTGTCCTCATTAGTGTTATTATAAAGGGGAAGCAGTGTGTGGTGTCCTGTTATTGTTATTAAACAGGGGGAGAAGCCTGTGGTGTCCTGGTATTATTATTGTACAGGGGGAGCAGCCTGTGGTGTCCTATTATTATTATATAGGGGGAGCAGCCTGTGGTGTCCTCATTAGTGTTATTATAAAGGGGAAGCAGCGTGTGGTGTCCTGTTATTGTTATTAAACAGGGGGAGAAGCCTGTGGTGTCCTGTTATTATTATTATACAGAGGGAGCAGCCTGTGGTGTCCTGTTATTGTTATTAAACAGGGGGAGAAGCCTGTGGTGTCCTATTATTATTATATGGGGGGAGAAGCCTCTGGTGTCCTGTTATTATTATTATACAGAGGGAGCAGCCTGTGGTGTCCTGTTATTGTTATTATACAGGGGGAGCAGCCTGTGGTGTCCTGTTATTATTATTATTATACAGAGGGAGCAGCCTGTGGTGTCCTGTTGTTGTTATTAAACAGGGGGAGAAGCTTGTGGTGTCCTGTTATTATTATTATACAGGGGGAGAAGCCTGTCGTGTCCTATTATTATTATATGGGGGGAGAAGCCTCTGGTGTCCTGTTATTATTATACAGGGGGAGCAGCCTGTGGTGTCCTGTTATTATTATTATACAGGGGAAGAAGCCTGTGGTGTCCTGTTATTATTATTATACAGGGGGAGCAGCCTGTGGTGTCCTATTATTATTATATGGGGGGAGAAGCCTCTGGTGGCCTGTTATTATTATTATACAGGGGGAGCAGCCTGTGGTGTCCTGTTATTATTATTATACAGGGGGAGAAGCCTGTGGTGTCCTGTTATTATTATTATACAGGGGGAGCAGCCTGTGGTGTCCTATTATTATTATATGGGGGGAGAAGCCTCTGGTGGCCTGTTATTATTATTATACAGGGGGAGCAGCCTGTGGTGTCCTGTTATTATTATTATACAGGGGGAGAAGCCTGTGGTGTCCTGTTATTATTATTATACAGGGGGAGCGGCCTGTGGTGTCCTGTTATTATACAGGGAGAGCAGCCTGTGGTGTCCTGGTATCATTATCATTATACAAGGGAAGCTGACTGTCGTGTCCTGTTGTTATTCTACAGGAGGAGCAGCCTGTGTTGTCCTGTTCTACTTTTACCGTGTCCTTACCCTTTTGCTCCTTTTTCTCACGTGTGCTATCTCTCTCCCCCTGCCTTTATCATCATGATTACTTTTCTGCTCTCCCCATGTCCTTACCCCTGTGCTCCCTGTTGTCTTCTCATGTCCTTACCCCTGTGCTCCCTGTTGTCTTCTCATGTCCTTACCCTTGTGCTTTCCCGTTCTCCCCTCCCAATGTCATTACCCCTGTTCTCTCCATGTCCTTATCCCTGTTATACCCTCCCCATATCCTTACCCCTGTGTTCCCTGTTCTCCTTTCCCCATGTCCTTACCCCTTTGTCTTCATGCCATTTCCTTACCCCTGTGTTAACAGTATTCCCTCCTGCATGTCCTTACCCCCGTGCTCCCATTGCAGCATTGCATTAAGCTTCAAACAGCAAAGGGAATCAGAAGACTGGAAAACTTTGATGTAATTCTGGTCAAATTATTCTTAAAGAGATGTCTGGGATTACCAGGACTCTTGGTCAAATTCACTGGTTTAACCTTAAGCACTACAGCGTTGTGTGATGTTCTCTGAGGGTTGATATGAAGCTGGGTCACAGAAATGTCTGAGGAACACTGACTAGGGCTCTGTGGCTGATTTGCTGGTCACTTAGTGTTACATGTCTGACTATGTTATATGTGTTCTTTGATATGCACATAATTTTTTTTTCTAGATGTAAAGAACCGGAGTCTTTATTACAAGTCGCTTGTTCTTTATTCCCCCTAATTCACTGAGGATGGACAAGGACGGGAGTCACAAGACTGATAGGATCTTACATCTCACTATGGAGATCATCTACCTGCTCACTGGGGAGGTGAGATGGTCTGGTAGTGTCACAGTGACATCACTTATATCTATAGTAATAATACAGGGACATGACTGGGGAGGTGAGGGGATCTGGGAGTGTCACAGTGACATCACTTATATCTAGAGTAATAATACAGTGACATGACTGGGGAGGTGAGGGGATCTGGGGGTGTCGCAGTGACATCACATATATCTATAGTAATAATACAGGGACATGACTGGGGAGGTGAGGGGATCTGGGAGTGTCACAGTGACATCACTTATATCTATAGTAATAATACATGGACATGACTGGGGAGGTGAGAGGGTCTGGGGGTGTCAAAGTGACATCACTTATATCTACAGTAATAATACAGAGACATGACTGGGGAGATGAGGGGATCTGGGAGTGTCACAGTGACATCACTTATATCTATAGTAATAATACAGGGACATGACTGGGGGTGTGAGGGGATCTGGGAGGGTCACAGTGATATCACTTATATCTATAGTACTAATACAGGGACATGGCTGGGGAGGTGAGGGGATCTGGGAGTATCACAGTGACATCACTTATATCTATAGTAATAATACAGGGACATGACTGGGGAGGTTAGAGGGTCTGGGAGTGTCCCAGTGGCATCACTTATATCTATAGTAATAATACAGGGACATGACTGGGGAGGTTAGAGGGTCTGGGAGTGTCCCAGTGACATCACTTATATCTATAGTAATAATACAGGGACATGACTGGGGAGGTGAGAGGGTCTGGGAGTGTCACAGTGACATCACTTATATCTATAGCAATAATACAGGGACATGACTGGGGAGGTGAGAGGATCTGGGAGTGTCACAGTGATATCACTTATATCTATAGCAATAATACAGGGACATGACTGGGGAGGTGACGGGATCTGGGAGTGTCACAGTGACATCACTTATATCTATAGTAATAATACAGGGACATGACTGGGGAGGTGAGAGGGTCTGGGGGTGTCACAGTGACATCACTTATATCTATAATAATAATACAGGGACATGACTGGGGGTGTGAGGGGATCTGGGAGGATCACAGTGATATCACATATCCATAGTAATAATACAGGGACATGACTGGGAAGGTGAGGGGATCTGGGAGGGTCACAGTGATATCACTTATATCTATAGTACTAATACAGGGACATGGCTGGGGAGGTGAGGGGATCTGGGAGTATCACAGTGACATCACTTATATCTATAGTAATAATACAGGGACATGACTGGGGAGGTTAGAGGGTCTGGGAGTGTCCCAGTGACATCACTTATATCTATAGTAATAATACAGGGACATGACTGGGGAGGTTAGAGGGTCTGGGAGTGTCCCAGTGACATCACTTATATCTATAGTAATAATACAGGGACATGACTGGGGAGGTGAGAGGGTCTGGGAGTGTCACAGTGACATCACTTATATCTATAGCAATAATACAGGGACATGACTGGGGAGGTGAGAGGGTCTGGGAGTGTCACAGTGACATCACATATCTATAGTAATAATACAGGGACATGACAGGGGAGGTGAGAAGATCTTAGAGTGTATGTAGTGATATTTGGTGTCTCCCCCAATACACAGTATTACACAGTAGTGAGGAAGACATCCGGTGACTGTGAGACACCCAGCAGCCATTCGCATGTGTCAGGAGGACTGCGCAGGACCCAGAGCCCCATCACGTTGCCTCCACCCCACTCACTGATACATGAGAGACACAATGACCAGAAGATCCTGGAACTCACCAACAAGATAATTCAGCTGCTGACTGAAGAGGTGACTGCTGGGAATATGACATTATACAGTAACACCAGGGGATGTGTCTAGGTGATGATTGCATCACTGTGTCAGGTTCCTATAAGGTGTCAGGATGTCACTGTCTATGTCTCCATGCAGGAGGGGGAGTATATAGAGGGACACAGGGGTCCGTACAAGGACGTGATGATGGAGAATCACTGGCCCCTCACATCACTGGGTAAGAGGAGACTGTTATTTATTGTACAGGGGAGATCAAGTATGGGGGCCCCTGATATACACACTTCACCTGATAATCACATATATACAATATGCTCAGTCACTGTGTGTCTCCTACAGATGGACCCAGTAACAGAAATACCCCAGAGAGATGTCCCCGTCCTCTTTATTCCCAGGATTGTACAGAGGAGAATCACAGGATCCCACAGGAGCATCTGGTAGGTGGGATTGCAGGACAAGGCAGAGTTTCTAAGGATCTACTGTAAGTTTCTGTAGAGAAACTAATCACGCAACAATTAGTTTTAGCTCAGCCGCTTGTAAATACTTCCTGGCAGCTTGAATGTTATCTCCAGTCCGTAGCTTCTCTACTGCGCAGGCGCCAGAACTTCTTATTGTTGTGTTCTAGACTGCTGATGCTGACACTGATATTTTAACATTGGACATTAATAACGTGTTATATTTTTGTTGGTTGTTTAGGATGAATATATGACTTATATTAATGGAGAAGAGACGTATGTGACTATTAATAAGGAAGAAATTATAGAGGGAGAAGAAGAGACAGACGTGACTGATATGAAGGCAGAAGATATAGAGGGAGAAGAGACGTATGTGACTGATATGAAGGCAGAAGATATAGAGGGAGAAGAAGAGACGTATGTGACTGATATGAAGGCAGAAGATATAGAGGGAGAAGAGGAGACATATTTGACTGATATGAAGGCAGAAGATATAGAGGTAGGAGAAGAGACGTATGTGACTGATAATAAGGCGGAAGTTATAAAGGGAGAAGAAGAGATGTATGTGACTGATAATAAGGCAGAAGATATAGAGGGAGACGAAGAGTCGTATGTGAGTGGTGATCAGCAGTGTAAGGAGGAGGAAATCCCTACAGATGTCAGCACAGGTGAGAAATATACACATTTATTACAGAAAAAAGTCACACATTCTCCTTGCTCAGTTACTACAGCAATATCTTATCCTACACCCTCCTCTTCTGTCAGTACAAAATTATGAGGGAAATGTATCTACCCAGTAGGGGTCAGGAGCCATCAGCCGCGACCTGGGCCCTCACTGAATAAAGTCCATATCCTCTTCTGGGGATTTCTGTTGAAGTCCGATGGGAGTCTTAGACTCTTAAACCCCCAGCTCCTCCACCAATAGGAAGTTGAGCGTAAATAATTTATGAGAACCCATCACCACCTGCTACAAAAACTAGGATTATTCCTACCAATAGTGGGAACATTACGAATACCAAATAATCTGGGGATGGAATGGGTATGAAGTCCCGGTGGCTGAATAGCCTGACGTCAGCAGCCTGAAGGGAAAAGATCCGGACAGGGCAGGTAAGTACCCTATCCCTACACCTCTCCCCCCCCAACCCTCCCTTACTGGTGCCTAACCTCCCCCCATGGTTGCCTAACCCTAACACTTCCCCCTAGGGGTGCCTAACCCTAATCTCCCCCCCCATCTTGTATTTCAGCGCCTATATTGAATCCCTTGCCGATATTCCGATGTTGGTATTGAGACCGGCGGCTGCTGGTCTCATAACTACATCCCTCTGGGGATATGTGTTTTTGTGGTGATAGTAGTCCAATTTGGCTATGTAGGACCAAGTCTACTTCCCATTTTTTTTTTTTCAATTGTAAAAGTTTGTGATCCACATTTAGTTAATATTCTTCTGGTAATTCCCAAAAATCTGCTGGGTTAAATATTACCTTGTCTGCTCCTTCATCGGGTGCACACTTTCCGATCATCTCTGCAGATGAGGGAAATGCTCCGACCCACAGAGCGATTATCCAATCAGTCTGCACCTATCTTTAGCTCAGTGTGTGCTTTCTTTAATGGAATCGGGAGGTCAGGGGTCAGAATTTTTAGCAGGACATAAAATCCCAACCTCCCGTTGCAGGAGCGTTTGAGAAGCTTTTTATCGGCTGACGCTGCTGTGACACTCCTGCTTACATACTGTACAATTATTGCGCTCACCATTCATACTTCAGCTGATCTGCCTAAATATTGTACAATGTGTACCAAGCTCTATTTGTGTATTTTCAACTTCAGACAGATTTTCAAACAATAATCTATTACTCTGTGACCTCATCCATTCTATTACACAATATATTGAATACGAATATTTGGACTTAGTAAATCTATAGACTCACACGTATAATATGGATTATGCTACCCCACAAAAATTTTTTTTTTTGGCTAGTGGGGAATATATTAAAAATAAAAAAAATACATATACATTGACACATGGGGAGGGGGATATTAATACATAGGGGGGCCCATTGACACTGGGGGTGAGAGCAGGGGCTTTGCCATTGGGATCGGTTACCACTAGGAGGGTGAGGGGTGATAATACTGGGGATCTTTTGCCACTTCTGATGAGGGTGGGAGGTGATTTTACAATGGGGGCCTAAGGACATGGGGGAGGTTGGAAAATACTCCCTAGGTATATTTTATTTATATATATATTTTTAAAAATACATTCTATACTTTATTAAATTACAAAAAAAACCTGTCAATTTCTGAATGTTTTTTGGGAATAAAAATTCAGTTATGTGGTTAAGCTAAACAGAAAGAAAAAAAGTCTAACTGCACTTAAATATAAATCATAATTTGGTGTAAAGTAACCAAGCAAAGCGATTCACTTATATATTACATAAATCCATACACAGCTTAGAATGATAGTTATTGGTTTATAAATTGCTCTTTGAAACATCTTGAATGACCCATTTGATGGTAATTTGGGGACTTCTAACCATAGGCTTTAATAGCCGATTAAACTTGCGGGGAAACATTTAATATTTCCGTAAATGTATTTTATTCCCAGCAGATGGATATAACAGAAGGAATATTTCAGAGAATCGTCTCGTTTATTCTCCAAAATGTGAAATAGAAGATGACATCGTCCAAGATTCCCCGCGAGAAATCCCAATTACCCAAATTATACATCCAGTACCTCACAGTGCAGACGTATCACCTGATCCTGCTTATAATGAGGAATGTTCTCCTGGTACAGCTATTACAGCTCTTAGAGTAGATAAAGCGTTTCCCTCTTCTATAGATGCCAAATGTCTAACACAGGACAAAAAGCATATTACCCATCAGTCAGCTAAGGTAGATGAGAGCCCATTTCCATGTTCTGAGTGTGGGAAATGTTTTACCCGGAAGTCACATCTTGTTACTCATCAAAGACATCACACAGGTGAGAAACCATTTCCATGTTCTGAATGTGGGAAATGTTTTACACAGAAATCCTCTCTTGTTACACATCAGAGACGCCACACAGGTGAGACACCATTTCCATGTTCTGAATGTGGGAAATGTTTTACACTGAAATCACATCTTGTTACACATCAGAGAACTCACACAGGTGAGAAACCATTTCCATGTTCTGAGTGTGGGAAATGTTTTGAATACAAATCTGATTTTATCATGCATCAGAGAAGTCACACAGGTGAGAAACCGTTTCCATGCTCTGAGTGTGGGAAATGCTTTACAAAGAAATCCTCTCTTGTTATACATCAGAGAACTCACACAGGTGAGACACCATTTTCATGTTCTGAGTGTAGGAAATGTTTTACACACAAATCAAATCTTGTTAAACATCTGAGACAGCACACAGGTGAAAAACCATTTCCATGCTCTAAGTGTGGGAAATGCTTTACACAGAAATCCTCTCTTGTTAAACACCAGAGAAGTCACACAGGTGAGAAACCATTTCCATGTTCTGAGTGTGGGAAATGTTTTACACTGAAATCAGATCTTCTTGCACATCAGAGAACTCACACAGGTGAGGGGACATTTCCATGTTCTGAGTGTGGGAAATGTTTTGGCTACAAATCCGATTTTATTATACATCAGAGAAGCCACACAGGTGAGAAGCCGTTTTCATGCTCTGAGTGTGGGAAATGTTTTACACAGAAATCAGCTCTTGTTACGCATCAAAGAAGTCACACAGGTGAGAAACCTTTTCCATGTCCTGAGTGTGGGAAATGTTTTACAAAGAAATCAAATCTTTTTGCACATCAACGAAGTCACACAGGTGAGAAGCCATTTCAATGCTCTGAGTGTGGGAAATACTTTACAAAGAAATCATATCTTGTTACACATCAGAGAAGTCACACAGGTGAGAAACCATTTCTATGTCCTTAGTATGGGAAATGTTTTACACAGAAGTCACGCATTCCTTGTTAACCATAAGAGAACTCACATGCGATAAGCAATTTCCCTGAGCTGATAACACAATTAAAGCAACACCTTGTGGAGTGCACTTCAAATATCCAATCATACAGTATATTAGCATGATATAATTTCGTTATTATAAATGTTCATAGATGAAATGTCACCAATGTAAAGTTAGAATAGCATTCTAGCAAATAATCCTGACATTGGGATTCAGATATAACTGAAAAGTGGGACACTGTTACATTGTTTGTTAATACTTTCTAATAAACTCCTTCAAGGCTAAGGAAGAGTAGGACTTGTCCTTAGCATACACATCAAAAGTGCTAAGGACAAGACTGAATCGTCTACAGCACTGAAAGGG
This sequence comes from Taudactylus pleione, assembly GCA_031769625.1. Classification (NCBI taxonomy): domain Eukaryota; kingdom Metazoa; phylum Chordata; class Amphibia; order Anura; family Myobatrachidae; genus Taudactylus; species Taudactylus pleione. The sequence goes on along the minus strand of JAUIMM010000803.1, from coordinate 436,367 downwards.
GGGGGGGGAGGGAACTTATCTTACTGCTGATGGTGGCCAATGAAGGAGGCAGTTACATCATGACTGCTATACTCAATGACATCATCAAGCTCCACCTCTTAAAAGTCTGGGAGTGGCTGAGTGGGCCTTAAAAGGGCACATAAATATTCTTAGACATTTAAAAGGAGGGAGTCTCCTTTTTCAAATTATCTTCTCTGTAGGAGTTGTTTAGTGATCTGTGTGTTTACCAGACAAATAGCTTGTATACCAGTGTTTCCTAACCTCTGTCCTCAAGGCACACTATCAGTCCAGGTTTTAGTGATATCCATGCTTGAGCACAGATGGTTGAATCAAAATATCTGAGGTTCGAATTAAGACACCTGTGTTTAGGTATGGCTAACCTTAAAAACTGGGTATACACACAAGACGATATCTTTGAACGATAACGATATCGTTCAACGATATATCGTTCATATTTTTCAGTGTGTACGCAGTGAACGACTAATGATGCGCGCTCCCGCGGGACGATAATGATATCTTTTGTCTTACGTACATGCAGGCCAATATGGACGATATAGGCAAGAATTGCCTATTCAGAGATGTGAAAGGATGGCTACACTGAAAGATATATCAGTGTGTACACCCAATATCGAAACAGTATTGCTACTGGGGAGCGCTGTTGAGGGGTGTATATCATGTATAAGAAAGAGCAGCTGTAAATAAGAGGATGGTTAGTCCTCGATAGATATCACAATAAAAACAAACAGGGATAAACAGCGCTCTGTAGTTAAAAGACGTAATGATGAATTAATTTAATACTGATACCGGGTAAGAAACCCAAATCACACACAAAATCTAAAAGAAAAATGAATGAATGAAAAAATAATAAATACAAATAAATACACAGATCTTGCATATATCTCAATCAAAAAACTTCTGATCACAACCAATTTGAGTGTCCATGTGCTAGATGCTGATAAAAGTATAATTAATGTCCAGCCAGATAGTTACCCAGTCCAATATCCACACAGGTTTGGGGTCCGTTGGTGATAGTGGATGTTTGTGCACACGCGGCTCCCCAGAACACAATTGTGTAGGAGACTTGATGGGACAGGTCCAGTGTCCAAATATACCAGGGTCCAGTTAGCGATTCAGCAATTCGCACAAAGAGGTCCCCAGGGCACAGGTCTGGTTTCCGGCTGGTATAGCACTCGTCACTTAATAGGCACAGCGGTAGATGGCAATGAGCATGACGCTGTGTGCTTGCAGCCGCCTCCTCCTAGAGGAGGCGGCCACAAGCACACAGCGACATGCTCCTAGAGGATTGAAATATATGCAAGATCTGTGTATTTATTTGTATTTATTATTTTTTCATTCATTCATTTTTCTTTTAGATTTTATGTGTGATTTGGGTTTCTTACCCGGTATCAGTATTAAATACATCATTACGTCTTTTAACTACAGAGCGCTGTTTATCCCTGTTTGTTTTTATTGTACACCCAATATCGTTTGTCCTGCACTACAGAAAGTTCAAGGACAATCTTTCACCAACATTGTTCATACATCACATCGTCTCGTCCATGCTGGAATTTTCGTTCCACATTGGAGCTTTTCCTGGGATAAAGTATCGGGCGCGCGCCCGCTTTATCCCCAAATTCAATTAAAAAGCTACAAAAACAGGAGCCGGCGAAATAGGATCGGTGAAAAAAAAGCCATTTACCTGTAGGACCCCCCAATTGTAGGACCCCCCTAAAGCTGTCAAAACATGGGGGATCACTATGGGTACCTCCATTTTAGCCTGCAAGTGAAAGTCGGGGTTTTAAATAGCCGCGGCAGGTGTTTTTTTTCCGACATTGAAGAAGTGATGCAGACATATAAGTGGTCCCATCAAATTTGGGGTACATGAAAATGGGTATTAGCATATTTTTAGGTATGCAATCGGGAAGCTGACTGCGTAAATACCGACAGCCGGCTTCCCGACTGTCATATCCCGGCAAGGGTGAAATGCCGGGTGTCTAGATGTAGACGCCGGGAGACAGGCGCCTGGCATCCCGATCGTAGTGATGCCGGGCGCCGCCAGCGGCCAGCCGCGGTGGGGGAGGGTTAGGTTTAGGGCTCCCGGGGGGGACTTAGGGTTAGGCACCCCCCAGGAGGGTTAGGCGAGGGGGACTTAGGGTTAGGCACCCCCGGGGGGGACTTAGGGTTAGGCACCCCCCCGGGGGACTTAGGTTTAGACAGCGGGGAAGGGGGTGGTTAGGGTTAGGCACTTAGAGGGGGGATTAGGGTTAGGCACTTGGGGGGAGGTTAGGGTTAGGCACCCCTAAGGAGGGTTAGGGGGGTTAGGTTAGTAGATACTCACCTATCCACCTGGGATTTCCAGCGCTGTCGGGCTTCCGCTGCCGGGATCTCTGCTGATGTCGGCCTGCCGCTGCCGGGAATCGGAACGCCGGCCATGCGGCCGGCGGTATTTCATACCGATTCCTATTTTTAAGTCCCTAAACTGTTTTTTTCTACTTAAGGGTCCATAGGGTATCCACAGGATACCTTGGGGTATAGGTGTGACGTCAGTCGCAGGGCACCAAAGAGTTAAGCTTTCAGCCTCCCAGGATGCACTAGGTCCCCCTCCTATACCCCGCCCCCGGGCCAAGGCACCTCAGTTTAGTTTGGTGCCCGGCCGGAGTCGGGTGCACCTGTTGGAGTGGGGGCTAGAAGAGCCCCTGAAGCTTATTCTTCATGCAGCTGTGGCTGCACAACTGGATGAACAGCATGGACAGTCAGTCCTGACGTCCATGCTGTCTTCCCTACACCCCGCCGGTACCAGAACGCCGGTACTGATCCGGGGATGCTGGTGGGCGTCTGGGGTCACAGCTAGCGGTGACCCCAGATGCTCCGGACCATGGCCGGATTCAAGGGGGACAGAGGTAAGCAGCGGGGTCCCGCGGTGGGTCCCCGCTGATCACATGGTCCTAAGTCCCCAGGCAGGGGGCTCCCTGGGGACTGGCTGCAGCGTGGAGCCAGGCGACCAACCTGCGCTTCCACTACCCCCTGGGACAGCGGACCGCAGCAGAGCGGTAGCGCTGCGGCGTCCCAGGGGTTAAATGCATGCCAGGGGAGCGCGCCTTCCCTGTCTCACAGCCGGCGCCTCCCCCGCTGCACACAGCCCTCTCTGCATGCTGCCGACTGGTCCTGTGGCAGCGCTCCTCCCCCAGGCCAGCCTCCTCTCTGCTCCTCGGCGGCCATCTTCTCCAGAACGCATGGTGAACGCTGCTGGAAGCGCTGGACGGAAGCATCGTGGTCTGGGTCCCCCCGCATACCTCTCCTCCGCTGTGGTCAGGTCTGTGTATGCAGCGCTGTGTCCTACCAGGCCCTGTGTCTGTGTAGTTGAGTGATCAGCGCTGTTAGTGCAGGAATTGTTATTTTTCTGCATTGTATGTGACTGTGCTAGCGCTGCTGCCTGTAATCTTTTCTTCTCTAAACTGTCAGCTTTATTACTGTCCCTGTTCTTTCTGCTAAAGCCCTTGCGGTGCGGTGCTGCAGGGTGGTCTCTCGCCTATTTAATACTTAATTGGTGAGAGAGGTCACATACGTGGTGCCATCATGTCTGAAAGTGATTTTCCCCTCCGGCTACAGTGTACCACGTGCAAAGTACCGTTAGCGGAGGGGGAGGGTAGCGCGGAGGGCCTTTGCCGGCAGTGTTTGTCCATGGCGCGGCCTATTACGGTTACAGCACCGGTACAGGAGCCGCCCTGGGCTTGTTTCGCTCAGGCGTTAACAGCTTTAGTGGGCCAGTTAGCTCCGCAGCCCGCGTTTACTCCGATGGGTTTGTCCCAGCAGTCTGTGGTGTCGTCACCCATGCAGGGGTTCCCACGACAATTGGTGGTACCCCACAGTCTCCCTATTTCCCCGCTCCCGGGTTCTCAGGAGCCAGCGTGGGTTAACTCCCTGACGAGTTCTGTACAGCACTTGTCGGATGTGTTGCAAGGGGAGTCTGTGATGCGGTCTCATAAAAGGCCGGTGGCGTCTCTGTCCGCTCCTTATGAGGATGACGAAGGGACGTCTGATGATGGGGAGATTCTAGATCCTTACGATCAGGAACCTCTCCATACTAAGGACGCTGATGCTAAGTCCAAAGTATATATTCCTGGACTTATTCGGGCGGTCCGCACAGCCTTGGTGATTGAGGACGAAGTTCCCCCAGCGGCTAAATCTAAGTATGCCTTTTTCAAAGATGTGAAGGGCGATGCCACAGTCTTTCCTCTTTCGGGTCAGTTGGTGGACCATTTAGAGGAGGCGTGGAAACAACCTGGCAAAAGATACCAGCCGCAGAGACGCCTGGCGGTGGCTTATCCGTTCGCGGATAATTATTTTGCGAAGTGGGAATCCCCTCCACAGGTGGATTCTCACGTGACCCGTCTTGTCCGTAGTGCCACATTGCCGATGCCATCCATGTCCTCCCTTAAGGATGCTACGGACCGCAAGGTAGAAATCTGCCTGAAGTCCGCTTATTCCCTTGCAGGGGGGGCAGCACGGCCGGCTATGGCCATTTGCTGGGTTGCCAGAGCGATGGAGCGCTGGGCGGATTCATTAGAGGCTTCTTTTGAATCCGACTGTCCGGCCGATCAGGCGGAGTTGATTGGCAATCTCCGTGATTCGGCCACCTACATCAACGAGGCGGCTCTAGACATTAGTACTCTGGTGTCTAGAATTTCTTCAGCAGCGGTAGCTGCTCGTCGCACCTTGTGGCTGCGATCCTGGAAGGCGGACGCAGATTCCAAGAAAGGTCTGGAAGCGTTGCCGTTTACCGGAGAAGTTCTCTTCGGTCCGGATCTGGATAAGATTGTGGCCACGCTGGCGGCAGCCAAATCTGCCTGTCTCCCGTCGGCCGCTGCTCCTTCTGGTTCGGGACCATCGTCCTTTCGGTCATCTAGGGCCCAGGGCAGGCCCAAACCACAGTCGTTTCCTCGACAGGCTGGCCCTAAGAAATCGGTCAAGCCCCGGAAGCAGGCATGGAGTACCAGACGTCCGGCCCCCAAGCCAGATGACAAGCCTGCGGCCTGACGGTCCGGGCCTCCCTTTGGGGGATCCCAGGGTGGGAGGCCGCCTGCTACAGTTCGCCCAGTGTTGGTCGACCACTACGACAGACACTTGGGTTCTGGAGGTGGTTTCCCACGGATACGCCCTCTCCTTCCGGCACAGACCCCCGGCTCGCTTCTTCACCACGGGTCTCCCATCAGACCGGAACAAGGCTACGGAGCTGCGGAAGGTATTGCACACTATGCTCCAGGCTGGAGTTATAGTGGCGGTTCCATTCTCCCAGAGGGGCCAGGGTTTCTATTCAAATCTATTTTTGGTACAGAAACCCAATGGGTCATATCGTCCGATTCTCAACCTCAAAGCACTCAACAAGTCTTTGCGGGTCCCGAAGTTTCGGATGGAGACCCTATGGTCCATCATTCTGGCGCTGGAACCTGGGGACTACTTGGTGTCATTGGACATACAGGACGCTTACCTGCATGTCCCTATTCTTTGGCGCCATCAACAGTTCCTCAGGTTTGCAATCAGCAGCGACCACTTCCAGTTTCGGGCGTTACCTTTTGGCCTGGCAACAGCACCACGTGTTTTCACCAAGGTGATGGCGGTCATGGCGGCTTCTCTGCGGCTGCAGGGAGTCCGCATGTTGCCGTATTTGGACGACCTGTTATTGGTGGCAGGATCTCCAGAGCTCCTGTTACGCCACTTGGACCTGACCATTGCACTGCTGCAACGGCACGGCTGGCTAATCAACTGGCAGAAGTCCACTCTAATCCCGTCTCGGAGGATTCTGCATCTTGGAGCCTTATTGGACTCGGGACAGCAAAGGATCTTCGTGACGGAGGACAAGATCTCTGCTTTACAGTCAAGGGTGCGCAGTTGTCTGCACAGCCGCCGGGTGTCCTTACACTCGGCGATGAGGTTACTGGGCTCCATGGTGTCGGTGTTCGACATGGTGGAATACGCCCAGTTTCACTCCAGACCTCTGCAGCACCTGATCCTGTCCAAGTGGAACGGGCTGACTCAGTCTCTGAAGTCCCAGACGATTGTGCTCACCCAGGAGGTTCGCCTGTCCCTTACGTGGTGGTTACAGACGACCCACCTCAACAAGGGACGTCCGTTCTGGGTTCCAAATTGGGTCCTGTTGACAACGGACGCCAGTCTTCGGGGCTGGGGAGCAGTTTCGGGTCCACACTTGTTCCAGGGCAGGTGGACGCCGACAGAAGCGGAGCTTCCAATAAATATCTTGGAACTCCGTGCGGTCTTCAATGCTCTCCAGCAGGCACAGCGGTTTCTCCAGGGTCGCCCGGTGCAGGTCCAGTCGGACAACGCTACCACCGTGGCCTACATAAACAGGCAAGGAGGAACTCGCAGTCGGGCGGCTCTCGTAGAGGTCTCTCGGATCCTGGTTTGGGCGGAGCGCAATCTTCTGGCCATATCAGCGGTCTTCATCCCGGGAGTGCTCAATTGGGAGGCGGACTTTCTAAGTCGCCAGGACGTTCATCCGGGGGAATGGTCCCTGCACCCGGACGTTTTTCAACTACTGGTGGACAGGTGGGGTCTTCCAGAAATCGACCTCATGGCGTCCCGGCACAACAACAAGTTGCCGGTGTACAGGTCTCGCACAAGAGACGAAGGGGCGTCTCTGGTGGATGCTCTGTCCGTCCGGTGGACGTTCCGGTTCGCATACCTGTTCCCTCCGGTCTCCCTTCTTCCACGGGTAATCCGGAAATTCAAACAGGAAGGAGGGACGCTCCTGTTGATAGCTCCCGCGTGGCCCAGACGGCACTGGTTCTCAGACCTTCAGGGTCTGTCCGTGGACATTACTCTGCGGTTGCCGCTACGACCGGACCTTCTGTCTCAGGGTCCTTGCCTTCACCCGGACCTGACTCGGCTGTCTTTGACGGCGTGGCTGTTGAGACGGCCATGCTGAGGTCCCGGGGGTTTTCCAGCTCTGTGGTGCGTACCATGTTGCGAGCTCGGAAACCGTCTTCCGCGAGGATATACCATCGCGTGTGGCATACGTTCTTCCAGTGGTGTCGACCGAGAGGTTATGCACCGCGGGAGTTTCGTCTGTCTCGGATTCTCGCCTTCCTGAAAGCGGGACTAGATCATGGGCTTCGCCTTGCTTCTTTGAAGGTACAGGTTTCGGCCCTATCTGTCTGGTTTCACCGTAGGATTGCTACAATCCCGGATGTGCGCACCTTTATGCAGGGTGTTCTCCGCATTCAGCCGCCCTTTGTTCCACCTGTGGCGCCTTGGGATTTGGCTGTGGTCCTGAGGGCTCTCCAAGGACCGCCGTTTGAACCACTGGGCTCAGTGGATCTTAAATGGCTAACGGCTAAGACTGTTTTCCTTCTGGCCATTGCTTCGGCCAGACGTGTTTCTGAGTTAGGGGCTCTTTCTTGTAGACCCCCTTTCTTGGTTTTTTATGGGAACAGGGCAGTGCTCCGCACTCGGCCCGAGTTTCTTCCCAAAGTTGTTTCCCAGTTTCATATTAACGAGGAAATAGTTGTTCCGGCCTTTAACTCACCGGGTCTTTCCGTGGGTGAGGCCTCTTTGGATGTTGTGCGGGCCTTAAGGACTTATGTTGACCGCACTTCTTCGTTTAGGAAGTCGGACGCTTTGTTTGTCCTCTTTGGCTTCCGTAAAAAGGGTTGGCCTGCTTCAAAGCAAACTTTGGCAGCCTGGATCCGTATGGCTATTTCTGAAGCTTATCTTCATGAAGGCCTACCGGTCCCTCCTTCTCTGAAGGCTCATTCCACTAGGTCTGTGGGTCCTTCGTGGGCAGCTCGACGTGGTGCCTCGGCAGTTCAGATCTGCAAGGCTGCTACGTGGTCTTCTGTCCATACCTTCGTGAGGTATTACAGGTTTGACACCTTCGCCTCTCAGGATGCTTCCTTCGGGCGGCGGATTCTCCTTTCTGCACAGGAGCGTCCCCACCCTTAAAGGATACTGCTTTGGGACATCCCCAAGGTATCCTGTGGATACCCTATGGACCCTGAAGTAGAAAATATGAGATATGGTAAGAACTTACCCTTGTTATCTCTATTTCTACGAAGTCCATAGGGTTCCACAGGACTCCCGCCCTGTCGCACCTGTGCTGCAGATGGGCTTTGCTCTGGTCACCGGTTTTCCGTCTCCCTCTGGTGAGAATGTGATTCTTGTATGTGTCCAGATCTTTGTTCTCTCTCTTCCTTCTCCTCCTCCGGCCTATGGCTTGGTAACTAACTGAGGTGCCTTGGCCCGGGGGCGGGGTATAGGAGGGGGACCTAGTGCATCCTGGGAGGCTGAAAGCTTAACTCTTTGGTGCCCTGCGACTGACGTCACACCTATACCCCAAGGTATCCTGTGGAACCCTATGGACTTCGTAGAAATAGAGATAACAAGGGTAAGTTCTTACCATATCTCATATTTTTTAAATTCTGCAAAAATTTACCTGCCGCTAATAATCTATTCTAGAAAACACCTGCCGCATATTTGCAGAATAGCCCTGAACCTATTTCCCTATTTTTAAACACTTTTTTCTCCCTTTTTTTTTTTTCACCCCAAATTTCTAAATTAATTTTTGGGGGCGACCCTATTTTTTTTTAAAAAAACTTTTTTTGACAGTTATTTTTTAAATGTCATTCCCAAAAAGTGCAGAATTGGGGTTTAGGGGTGCAGGCTTAAAAAAAATAGCCTGCACCCCTAAACCCCAATTCTGCACTTTTTTTTGCCACCTATTCAGTGGTGAAAAGTTATCCCCGTTTTTTTTCAAAGACTTTTCGAACCTGCGAAAAGTCTTTGAAATTGAATACGGGGATAATTGAAATCGGCGAAAATGAAATTACAATGATTCCAAAATTTTCGCTCCAAATCCCTATTCGTGTGCCTTGAGGACTGTGGTTGGGAACCCATTCTATGCTGTAGAAATCATTATGAAGTTAAGGAATGGGGAAGATCTCTCCCATCCTGACTTCAATAAATCCATGGGCATATATACTTGAAATAGGGGGACATTAAATTTCTTTGTTCTCTCCCTGACATATGCTTACTCAATTGAGTCCCCACTCTGACAATATGACCCCTTAGTAGCTATTGTCTGGTGATCACTCAATACAGAAGGCTTAAAGAGATGGTGGAATCCTAATGCCCATATGTCCCCCCTACCTGCGTTAATAGGGCCTCATTTGATGTTAGGTTGTCTACTTTTCAAAATGGTGTGTCTTGTTGGGCTACATTATTGCTATTATATATTGTATGCATTTCGTTCAAACTAATAAAAAGATGCATCAATGTGTTCAAGTGCATATTTTATTGTGGAAACTTTTATGTAGAATCTTGGTTTCTCCTGTGGATTATCCCCTAGCCTGGTACAGTCGCAGGAAATGTGACCACAGGTTGTCGGGCTTTCAAAGATCTGGTTGGATCTCAAGTTATCTGAGGGGAACACCAACCTGCGGCTAGCTATTGGGGAGAAAAAAGGGGGAGAGTCCTGGCAGAAGAAGGGAAGACGTGTGAGAGTTGGTGAGCAGAGAGGAGGAAGCTTGAGGGTATGACTGGTGTAGGTGAAAGAGTTTCACAAACCAGGAAGTTAGCTGCTCAAAACCTGTCCGGCTGTGCTTCTGTAAGGTGGGCCATCCTGCTCCAGGGCAATGTCAGCGTTGTCCATAAGGTCAATAAACAGCCATGATAAATCAGGTGATTGTGTACCATCCCTTATCCAACGGACAGACGGAAAGAGTCCACCAAGAACTGGAAACATCCATTTGTATGTCATCATCATCCCAGAAATAATGGATAAGCCCTCTGCCGTGGGCTGAAAGCTCCCATAATAACTACTATCGTGGATCCTCCTCTATTCTTCATGGTGTATGGACTACATCCTAATGTACTTGCATTCTCTCTATGTGTTCCAACTTCTGAGCTTTTTGTGAAATATTTTTGTGAAATTGGAAACTACGTGAATCACAACTTAAAGCATCTCAATGCTATAAAGTCCAAGCAGATAAGAAATGTGGAGTGATTCCAGCTTTGAAACCTGGTGACAAAGTATGGTTCTCTACTCGAAACCTAAGTTGAGGGTACATTCAATGAAAATCACTCCTCATCTCAGTAGTCCTTTCCCTATCTCTCAGGTCATCAATCCAGTGTCCTACAAACTACAGTTACCAAACTCCATTCATCTTTCTCTCCTGAATCCCCTAATCATTAATAGATTCTTCACAGCCAAGCCAGCATCTTCTCTGATTCTGGTTGAGCAAGGTGAAGAATACAAAGCGAAGGAGATTCTGAACTCTCAAATTCGGTACAAGCAGTTGCAATATCTTGTTGACCGGACAGAATATGGTAGTCAGGAGAAATCCTGGATCAAAACATCTGATGCTCACGCACCATCTTTAGTAAAAAATGTAATCTCAGATTCACGATTGAGCCGCATTCAAGGTGTCCAGTGGCCATCTGTAAAGATGGGAGGGGGGTTCTGTCACAAATCACTAGACACTCATACCCTGTGCTTCAGGGCTTCTTTAAGGTGGGCCATCGTGTTCCAGAGTGATAGTACTTTCTTAAGGTGATTGGGCACAGCCATGGTAAAATTTAGTCACTGCCTGCTGTGGTTACAAGACTGTTCTCTCCCCTGCAAGAGCGCCCTATTTAAATCTACACCTGTCACTAGCTCACCATCAGAACAATGTGGAGCGGAGCTTCCTTTGTGTTCTCATTCTCCACTGTACCTTCTGACTCCGATCCACTGTCTGAACCAGCGCTCCTGCTACCTGTGACTGTGCAAGGTGCTTCTACCCTACCTGTGAGTCAGTTCCATGTACTCTGCAGTGTTATCACTCCTGCCTGTCCACAGTGCTGCTTTCTTCTCTGGTTATAGTCTTGTCCCTGTCTCCACTGGTTCTAGACCAGTGCAAGTACCTCCGATTCCAGACCAGTTCAAGTCACCTCCGGACCCCTCAAGTCCAGTTCAAGGTATCTTCAGTGTTCTCTGGTCCCAATCTGGTTCAGCCACCTCCAGTATTAGTTTGAATTAAATCACTTACTGTCTCCACCAATTCCAGTCCAGTCTGACCTGCATATTTCTAGCCTGGGTCCATCATACCAGTTTCGGTCCGGTTCAGCCTGCCACCTACACTCCAGTTCCAGTCTGTTATCCCTGCAGTAGTCTGAAGTGGGTTGGGTATGAAAAAATCCCGACTGTGGAAGCTCGATCACTGAAGATCTTGACAGGGGTAGGTAAGTACCCTATTCCTCCCCTCTCCCCCCCCCCCCTAACCCTCACTTAGTGGTGCCTAACCCCCCCTTCCCGCATCCTAACCCACCTTCCCTGCAGCTTAACCCTACCTGGGGGATGCCTAACCCTGAGTCCCCCCAGGGGTGCCTAAACCTAACCCCCCCCCCCGCTCCGTGGCTTACAGCTAAGACAGCCCATCTTACCTTCGATCGGGATGTCGTATGTCAGTATTCTGGTGTTGGTATGTAGACAGGCGTCGGGATTTAGCTGCCTTTTAGTCCCAAATTGGGATTCTGATGCCGGGATTTAATCTGACGGCATCCCAGTCGTCGGTATTATAACTACATCCGATCTGGAGAATCTATTTGCTAACACTGACCAAACTAGTGCTTCAAAATGCCAAGTTTTCAGTCTACCATTTGTGATATTCTGTTAGCAACTTGCCTGTTCATTGTGGGTTCAAGTGAACTGATCTTGCGTTAGATACTTCCCCACCACTTTTATTAGCACAACTACTCCAAACTTGCCTCTGAGACTCTGTGTTCATTTTGACCATCGATGGTGGTGGTTGTGCTAATTGTTCTCTCAATAACTGTTAGGGTTCGTGCTGAGTTTTCTGTGGAGTAGCCAACTAGGTGCTGGGTACTGGATCTGTGGACCCTCTCTGAGGGTGTAGGCTCAGGGCACCCAGCTCTGGCAGTCAGGTTGTACCACTGTCAGTGGTTTCCAGCTGGGGTATTGGTTTTCTGAGTTGCCACCTGACCAGTTTCTGAGTTCTCATGTATTTGTTCCAGCTGATTGGTCCTGACGGTCAGGACTAGGGTTGAGGCACACAGTGGGGCAGTAGATAGTAGAGGTACAGTACTGTACATTATACAGAATACACACCCACGGGAGAAGAGGCACACAGTGGGGCAGTAGATATTAGAGGTACAGTACTGTACAGTATACATATTACACACCCATGGGAGAAGAGGCACACAGTGGGGCAGTAGATAGTAGAGGTACAGTACTGTACATTATACAGAATACACATTCACGGGAGAAGAGGCACACAGTGGGGCAGTAGATATTAGAGGTACAGTACTGTACAGTATACAGATTACACACCCATGGGAGATGAGGCACACAGTGGGGCAGTAGATAGTAGAAATACAGTACTGTACAGTATACAGATTACACACCCATGGGAGAAGGGGCACACAGTGGGGCAGTAGATAGTAGAGGTACAGTACTGTACATTACACAAAATACACACCCATGGGAGAAGAGGCACACAGTGGGGCAGTAGATAGTAGAGGTACAGTACTGTACATTATACAGATTACACACCCATGGGAGAAGGGGCACGCAGTGGGGCAGTAGATAGTAGAGTTACAGTACTGTACATTATACAGATTACACACCCATGGGAGAAGGGGCACACAGTGGGGCAGTAGATAGTAGAGGTACAGTACTGTACATTATACAGAATACACACCCACGGGAGAAGAGGCACACAGTGGGGCAGTAGATATTAGAGGTACAGTACTGTACATTATACAGATTACACACCCATGGGAGAAGGGGCACACAGTGGGGCAGTAGATAGTAGAGTTACAGTACTGTACATTATACAGATTACACACCCATGGGAGAAGGGGCACACAGTGGGGCAGTAGATAGTAGAGGTACAGTACTGTACATTATACAGATTATACACCTATGGGAAAAGCGGCACACAGTGGGGCAGTAGATAGTAGAGGTAGAGTACTGTACATTATACAGATTACACACTCATGGGAGAAGGGTCACACAGTGGGGCAGTAGATATTAGAGGTACAGTACTGTACATTATACAGATTACACACCCATGGGAGAAGAGGCACACAGTGGGGCAGTAGATATTAGAGGTACAGTACTGTACATTATACAGATTACACACCCATGGGAGAAGGGGCACACAGTGGGGCAGTAGATAGAGGTACAGTACTGTACATTATACAGATTATACACCTATGGGAGAAGGGGCACACAGTGGGGAAGTAGATAGTAGAGGTACAGTACTGTACATTACACAAAATACACACCCATGGGAGAAGAGGCACACAGTGGGGCAGTAGATAGTAGAAATACAGTACTGTGCAGTATACAGATTACACACCCATGGGAGAAGGGGCACACAGTGGGGCAGTAGATAGTAGATGTACAGTACTGTACATTATACAGATTACACACCTAAGGGAGAAGAGGCACACAGTGGGGCAGTAGATAGGAGAGGTACAGTACTGTACATTACACACCCACGGGAGAAGAGGCACACAGTGGGGCAGTAGATATTAGAGGTACAGTACTGTACAGTATACATATTACACACTCATGGGAGAAGAGGCACACAGTGGGGCAGTAGATAGTAGAAATACAGTACTGTACAGTATACAGATTACACACCCATGGGAGAAGGGGCACACAGTGGGGCAGTAGATAGTAGAGGTACAGTACTGTACAGTATACAGATTACACACCCATGGGAGAAGGGGCACACAGTGGGGCAGTAGATAGTAGAGGTACAGTACTGTACATTATACAGATTACACACCCATGGGAGAAGAGGCACACAGTGGGACAGTAGATATTAGAGGTACAGTACTGTACATTATACAAAATACACACCCATGGGAGAAGAGGCACACAGTGGGGCAGTAGATAGGAGGTACAGTACTGTACATTACACACCCATGGGAGAAGAGGCACACAGTGGGGCAGTAGATAGTAGAGGTACAGTACTGTACATTATACAGATTACACACCCATGGGAGAAGGGGCGCACAGTGAGGCAGTAGATAGAGGTTCGGTACTGTACATTAGAAAGCTGTTATAATTGGAGGTGGAAGCACAGACAGACCATGTTACATTTTTGTATAAGTTTTAATAGTAAATAATTGCCCTTTCTTGTAAACGGAAACTGTAATACTTTCCATAGCAGAGTTATACCTGACATTACACTATAGCTGCAGACTTTGGGGATGGGGAGAAATTAAACATATTAGTGACCACACCCTCTGTTCCGCCACCAGGCCCTCCATCCACTGTCCTAGCTGCTCAGTAGAGTTGAGGGGCCCCCACCCCAATGTGTACTGTTACTGGGATATTCTGCAGTAATGACATAGGACAGGAGGGGAGGACTGACTATCCTTAGTCACTGCTGAGGGACAGAGGTGTATAAAGAGAGGAGGGGGCCCGTGTGCACTCTCCGTCCGGGGCCTGCTCCTCTCTCTCCGGCACAGGGTAGCATCTAGATGCCCTTCACCGAGCGGACCCTGGCATCACCATTTAATATCCAGGTGGGCATAGAGGGAGAATATAAATCCGCAGCACCATATCAGTAGTCTGTGCCCATAGTCTACTGCACAAGTGCAGGTCACCGGGAAAATGGCATGGCCGCCATTTTCCCTGTGATTTCCACAATGTGCCGTGTACCCCTCACACCCTGCATAATAAATGCACCCTTACTGTAGCCATCCAGGGGAGATCCTCAATAATAGTATATGAGGGCTCCTACAGCATTTATCAAACTGTCCTGGTCCCAGCGCATGTGTGTGACATGGGGGCTGTGAGTGTAATAAGGTTAGAGTGTTCCTTGTGTGACGATAGAGCCGGTCTATACTACTGTCCAGGATCAGCAACCACGCACACTGCTAACATAACATACCAACTATAGTATATATACACTGTACACATAATATATGGTATAATATATAATAGGTACACTGATCATATAACATACACTGTACACATAATATATAATAGGTACACTGATCACATAACATACACTGTACACATAATATATGGTATAATATATAATAGGTACACTGATCACATAACATACACTGTACACATAATATATAATAGGTACACTGATCACATAACATACACTGTATACATAATATATGGTATAATATATAATAGGTACACTGATCACATAACATACACTGTACACATAATATATGGTATAATATATAATAGGTACAGTGATCACATAACATACACTGTACACATAACATACGCTGTACACATAATATACGGTACGTACCCTGTATATATGGTATAACATAATTGGTACACTGATCATGGTTGTCTTTACAGCAGTGTGGGCCCTGGGCAAGGCAATGCACAGGGGCCCCTACCCCATACATGCCTTCCCTCCCGGTTTTCGCGGGAGGCTCCCGATTTTTTGGGTAACGCCTCGCACCCCCTGGAAGGGTAGGCACTTCTCCCGCATTCTGCCCACTTCCTAGTGAAGTGGGCAGAATGGGTAGAATTTCCACGGCGATCGCAGGTCTCCGTGCAGGGGGCGGGGCTTAATGATGCAATTCTTCATTATATGCATAATTTGGCCTCGCCCCTATTCAAATTTGATCCAAATGCGGCACTTTTACCATGAGGGGTGGGGCTTAATAGCTCAAATAATCAGGCCCCGCCCCCCATCGCCACCCTCCTGCTTGATTAACTGGGCATCTCCCAGGAACAGAAATGTAAAGGTAGACAAGTATGCCATACCCACCCATTCACGAGAAAAAAATGTAAATGGTCAATAAAATGAAACCCTCCTGCATGCCCATCAGACCTCCCAGGTGAGTACTCGTCAACAGGGGGGGGATGGGGGGGAGGTTAGGTCAGAATACAGTACACCGGCAGCCGGTTTATAAAACTATCACAAATTAACCAACTGGCTGCGGCTGCAGCGGGGCGGGTTGGCGGGCCCCTACAAGCTTCGGGCCCTTGGGCAACTGCCCAACATCTCCAATGGAAGAGATGGCCCTGACTCTGATCACATAACATACACTGTACACATAATATATGGTATAATATATAATAGGTACACTGATCACATAACATACACTGTACACATAATATATGGTATAATATATAATAGGTACACTGATCACATAACATACGCTGTACACATAATATACGGTATGTACCCTGTATATATGGTATAATATATAATAGGTACACTGATCATATAACATACACTGTACACATAATATATGGTATAATATATAACAGGTACACTGATCACATAACCATACACTGTACACATAATATACGGTATAATATATAATAGGTACACTGATCACATAACATACACTGTACACATAATATATGGTATAATATATAACAGGTACACTGATCACATAACCATACACTGTACACATAATATACGGTATAATATATAATAGGTACACTGATCAAATAACATACACTGTACACATAATATACGGTATGTACCCTGTATATATGGTATAATATATAATAGGTACACTAATCACATAACATACACTGTACACATAATATACGGTATGTACCCTGTATATATGGTATAATATATAATAGGTACACTGATCACATAACATACGCTGTACACATAACATACGGTATGTACCCTGTATATAGGGTATAATATATAATAGGTACACTGATCACATAACATACACTGTACACATAATATACGGTACGTACCCTATATGGATGGTATAATATATAATAGGTACACTGATCACATAACATACGCTGTACACATAATATACCGTATGTACCCTGTATATATGGTATAATATATAATAGGTACACTGATCACATAATATACAGTATAATATATAATAGGTACACTGATCACATAACATACACTGTACACATAATATACGGTACGTACCCTGTATATATGGTATAATATATAATAGGTACTCTGATCACATAACATACACTGTACACATAATATACGGTACGTACCCTGTATATATGGTATAATATATAATAGGTACTCTGATCACATAACATACACTGTACACATAATATACGGTACGTACCCTGTATATATGGTATAATATATAATAGGTACTCTGATCACATAACATACACTGTACACATAATATACGGTACGTACCCTGTATATATGGTATAATATATAATAGGTACTCTGATCACATAACATACACTGTACACATAATATACGGTACGTACCCTGTATATATGGTATAATATATAATAGGTACTCTGATCACATAACATACACTGTACACATAATATACGGTACGTACCCTGTATATATGGTATAATATATAATAGGTACTCTGATCACATAACATACACTGTACACATAATATACGGTACGTACCCTGTATATATGGTATAATATATAATAGGTACTCTGATCACATAACATACACTGTACACATAATATACGGTACGTACCCTGTATATATGGTATAATATATAATAGGTACTCTGATCACATAACATACACTGTACACATAATATACGGTACGTACCCTGTATATATGGTATAATATATAATAGGTACTCTGATCACATAACATACACTGTACACATAATATACGGTACGTACCCTGTATATATGGTATAATATATAATAGGTACTCTGATCACATAACATACACTGTACACATAATATACGGTACGTACCCTGTATATATGGTATAATATATAATAGGTACACTGATCACATAACATACACTGTACACATAATATACGGTACGTACCCTGTATATATGGTATAATATATAATAGGTACTCTGATCACATAACATACACTGTACACATAATATACGGTACGTACCCTGTATATATGGTATGATATATAATAGGTACTCTGATCACATAACATACACTGTACACATAATATACGGTACGTACCCTGTATATATGGTATGATATATAATAGGTACTCTGATCACATAACATACACTGTACACATAATATACGGTACGTACCCTGTATATATGGTATGATATATAATAGGTACTCTGATCACATAACATACACTGTACACATAATATACGGTACGTACCCTGTATATATGGTATAATATATAATAGGTACTCTGATCACATAACATACACTGTACACATAATATACGGTACGTACCCTGTATATATGGTATAATATATAATAGGTACTCTGATCACATAACATACACTGTACACATAATATACGGTATGTACCCTGTATATATGGTATAATATATAATAGGTACTCTGATCACATAACATACACTGTACACATAATATACGGTACGTACCCTGTATATATGGTATAATATATAATAGGTACTCTGATCACATAACATACACTGTACACATAATATACGGTACGTACCCTGTATATATGGTATAATATATAATAGGTACTCTGATCACATAACATACACTGTACACATAATATACGGTACGTACCCTGTTTATATGGTATAATATATAATAGGTACTCTGATCACATAACATACACTGTACACATAATATACGGTACGTACCCTGTATATATGGTATAATATATAATAGGTACTCTGATCACATAACATACACTGTACACATAATATACGGTATGTACCCTGTATATATGGTATAATATATAATAGGTACTCTGATCATATGACATACACTGTACACATAATATACGGTATGTACCCTGTATATATGGTATAATATATAATAGGTACACTGATCACATAACATAAGCTATACACATAATATATAGTATGTCAATATTGTAAAGAATACAGATTGTGTAACATAATATTAGGTATAGGGGAAATTAAATATCCAAGAGACATAGTGGAAAGTGCAGAGAAAACTACATTTTATTTAAAACACAAATAAATGTCCTCTGTGTGAGTGACATAGTTAGAGCGGCGGCCATTTTGTTGTAGTACAAACTAGTTTCCCTCCTAGTGCTTTCATAAACATATCAGCAGCGGCCATTTTCTTCTAGTCTCACACCCCGGACACGGTACAGACAATGCGTCCTCTATCGTCCTGGTTATGTGCTCCCATAATCCCCCGCGTGCCATTTTATACGTTGTGAGGAGGTAATTGTATATAATTTTATTGTTATTATATAGGGGAGAGGGGGACTGTACAGTGATATGAGGGGGAATAACACAGCTCCCAGCACACACTGATATGTGGTATTATTATTATATAGGGGGAGGGGACTGTACAGTGATATATGAGGGGGAATAACACTGCTCCCAGCACACACTGATATGTGGTATTATTATATAGGGGGAGAGGGGACTGTACAGTGATATATGAGGGGATAACACAGCTCCCAGCACACACTGATATGTGGTATTATTATTATATAGGGGAGAGGGGACCGTACAGTGATATATGAGGGGGAATAACACAGCTCCCAGCACACACTGATATGTGGTATTATTATTATATAGGGGAGAGGGGACCGTGCAGTGATATATGAGGGGGAATAACACAGCTTCCAGCACACACTGATATGTGGTATTATTATTATATAGGGGAGAGGGGACTGTACAGTGATATATGAGGGGGAATAACACAGCTCCCAGCACACACTGATATGTGGTATTATTATATAGGGGAGAGGGGACTGTACAGTGATATATGAAGGGGAATAACACAGCTCCCAGCACACACTGATATGTGGTATTATTATTATATAGGGGGAGAGGGGACTGTACAATGATTTATGAGGGGGAATAACACAGCTCCCAGCACACACTGATATGTGGTATTATTATTATATAGGGGAGAGGGGCCTGTACAGTGATATATGAGGAGGAATAACACAGCTCCCAGCACACACTGATATGTGGTAGTATTATTATATAGGGGAGAGGGGACCGTACAATGATATATGAGGGGGAATAACACAGCTCCCAGCACACACTGATATGTGGTATTATTATATAGGGGAGAGGGGACTGTACAGTGATATATGAGGGGGAATAACACAGCTCCCAGCATACACTGATATGTGGTATTATTATATAGGGGGAGGGGACTGTACAGTGATATATGAGGGGGAATAACACAGCTCCCAGCATACACTGATATGTGGTATTATTATATAAGGGGGAGGGGACTGTACAGTGATATATGAGGGGGAATAACACAGCTCCCAGCACACACTGATATGTGGTATTATTATATATAGTTTGAGGGGACTGTACAGTGATATATGAGGGGCAATAACACAGCTCCCAGCACACACTATGTGGTATTATTATTATATAGGGGAGAGGGGACTGTACAGTGATATATGAGGGGGAATAACACAGCTCCCAGCACACACTATGTGGTATTATTATATAGGGGGGAGGGGACTGTACAGTGATTTATGAGGGGGAATAACACAGCTCCCAGCACACACTGATATGTGGTATTATTATTATATAGGGGAGAGGGGCCTGTACAGTGATATATGAGGGGGAATAACACAGCTCCCAGCACACACTGATATGTGGTAGTATTATTATATAGGGGAGAGGGGACCGTACAATGATATATGAGGGGGAATAACACAGCTCCCAGCACACACTGATATGTAGTATTATTATTATATAGGGGAAAGGGGACTGTACAGTGATATATGAGGGGGAATAACACAGCTCCCAGCACACACTGATATGTGGTATTATTATATAGAGGGGAGGGGACTGTACAGTGATATATGAGGGGGAATAACACAGCTCCCAGCACACACTGATATGTGGTATTATTATTATATAGGGGAGAGGGGCCTGTACAGTGATATATGAGGGGGAATAACACAGCTCCCAGCACACACTATGTGGTATTATTATATAGGGGGGAGGGGACTGTACAGTGATATATGAGTGGGAATAACACAACTCCCAGCACACACTGATATGTGGTATTATATAGAGGGGCCACTATATAGTGATGTCTGAGGGGGCTTGTTTAAAGAATGAGGGATGTCTGAGGAATATTAAAGTGTCTGAAGCTGTATTTAGTCTTTCACACTGATATTCTTCTCTTTTAGTAATGTCTGATATCATTTAATTTTATTTGAGTGTTATTTTATTGTTGTGTTAGTTTTATAGTGTAAAGACATGACTGATCCCAAATATATAGAGGGAGAAGAAGAGATGTATGTGAGGGGTGATCTGCAGTGTAAGGAGGAGGAAATCCCTATAGATATCAGCACAGGTAAGTAATAAACATTTATTACAGAAAAGAGTCACCTACTCTCCTTGCTCAGTCACTATAACAATCTCTTATCCTACACTAGAGATTTTCAACCTTTTCCAACTGGGGGCACACTACACAAGATTTTAAAATTGCAGAGGCACACCATCCTTTTTTTTTTTACCAAATATAATATTTAATAACACATTGCTCCCTACAGAAAAAAACCAACCATACCACATTGCGCCCCACAAAAAAACACCAACCATACCACATTGCGCCCCACAGAAAAACACCAACCATACCACATTGCGCTCCACAGACAAGAAACAACCATACCACATTGCGCCCCACAGAAAAAAACCAACCATACCACATTGCGCTCCACAGACAAAAACCAACCAAACCACATTTCTCCCCACAGACAAAAACCAACCATAACACATTGAACTCCACAGACAAAAACCAACCATAACACATTGCGCTCCACAGACTAAAACCAATCATAACACATTGCGCTCCACAGACAAAAACCAATCATAACACATTGCTCCCCACAGAATTGTTTCCCACAGAACACCACTGACACATTGCTCTTCACAGAAAAAGAAACCCATGGCTGGCCCCCACAGAAATAAGAAAAAACCAAAACACATTGTTCCCCACTAAAAAATATATGGCTGGTCCTCACTAAAAAAAATTACATGACTTGTCCCAACTAAAAAATAAAATATGGCTGTCCCCACTAAACAAAAAATAAATGGCTGGTCCCTACTAAGAAAAAAATATATAGCTGGTCCCCACCAAAACAAACAAAACCCATATTGTCACTCACACTGCAGCAGGCTGCCGGACGGGAGGTAAAAAGAGAGCGCGGACTGGCTGGCGCAGGGCGTTGGCTGGCGGACCGGGCTGGAGGGCAGTGGACAAAGCGGCGTGCGTGACCTGTGATGTCACGCCGCCGCCTCTTTGCAGGTCACTGCCCGGGCCCACAGGAGCTCAGCGGCCCGGGGTGCTGCAGTACCGTAAAATGTGCCCGGTGGCTCTGACTTCCCCATGGTACAGTTCACAACCGGCCAAGGCACACTAGTTGAAAACCACTGTCCTACACCCTTTTCTGTCAGTACAAACTAATGATGGAAATGTATCTGCCCAGTGGGGAAGCCAGGAGCCATCAGCCCCTATTTCACTTCTGTTCTCCCCTCCCCTCACATCATGTCACTGTGTGTTACCAGCCCAGAGATCTGACCAGTGTCCTCCCCACACTCTCTGGTCTATCTCATACATCAGGAGCCATCAGCCTCTATTATACCCCCGCTCTCCTCCTCACATCATGTCACTGTGTGTTACCAGCCCAGAGATCTGACCAGTCTCCTCCCCACACTCTCTGGTGTATCTCATACATCAGGAGCCATCAGCCCCTATTATACTCCTGCTCTCCTCCTCACATCATGTCACTGTGTGTTACCAGCTCAGAGATCTGACCAGTCTCCTCCTCACACTCTCTGGTATATCTCATACATCAGGAGCCATCAGCCTCTATTATACTCCTGCTCTCCTCCTCGCATCATGTCACTGTGTGTTTCCAGCCCATAGATCTGACCAGTCTCCTTCCCACATTCTCTAGTGTATCTCATACATCAGGAGCCAGCAGCCCCTATTATACTCCTGCTCTCCCCTTCATATCATATCACTGTATGTTATCAGCCCAGAGATCTGACTAGTCTCTTCCACACACTCTGTGGTGTATCTCATACATCAGGAGCCATCAGCCCCTATTATACTCCTGCTCTCCTCCTCACATCATTTCACTGTGTGTTACCAGCCCAGAGATCTGGCCAGTCTCCTCCCACACTCTCTGGTGTATCTCATACATCAGGAACCATCAGCCCTTATTATACTCCTGCTCTCCCTCACATCATGTCACTGTGTGTTACCAGCCCAGAGATCTGACCAGTCTCCTCCCCACACTTTCTGGTGTATCTCTTACATCAGGAGCCATCAGTCGCTTTTAGGCCCCTGCTCTCCCCCTCACATCATGCCACCAGTCTACTTCCCACACTCTATAGTCACAGATAGTATTGGCAAACAGCTTTGTATGCAGGGTATAGTCTAGACGATATGTTGTCCAATTCTGCTACTAGCGATCGCAAATACAATCTTAGAGTGTGTGCCCCCAATTCATCTTCCTATCTGATTTGCTGGACGCCAAATGGATGATGCAATATCCAGTGCTGTTACATTATGCTTCTTTAATTGTATCTTTTGTCCTTGTGCGGCGAATCTCGTAGTGTGTATGATGACAGGCAATATCATCACATTGTAGTGGGCCGTCGCAGCATTGATTTGTTGCTCAGGTGTGTTCACAGCTTAATGCCCAGAATAATGATGCTTCTCAGGAGTATATCGGTGAGTTCTTCTAGATCTGCCAAATGGAGGCTTCTCTCCTGCATACCCGGCTGGAGTCCAAGAGACCCATCCACCCCTCGGCCTCAGATTTCCCACCACTGGCTGTGGCATTGTCTAGTGATAAATCGTAAGACTCAGCTGAGAGATCTGGTGTCACTTTTGCTCATTTTCAGTTCCAAGAGAAACTGAACGTTGCATAAGGAGACTTCTGATGTGACTTCTGATGTTCACATAGTAGAAGTGTCTGCACTCGGAAGTGATGGCTGCGAGCTGGTTGCCACAACACATTGGGATAAGGGGGGTACAGGACTTTTTCACTTTGACGCCCCCCCATCCTTGTACTTGAAGTAGTAGAGGTTCATATCCATCGGACAATATGGACACCAGCAGAGATAGAGGAATATTATGGAAGCAGAAGATTTGATCCCTCCCTATTGAGGATGTGTAACCCACGGCACAACCATGGCGTGGACGGCCACTACACAGACTGATGGCACAGTTGGGATGGTGCTGTCATTTGCAGCTTTTTATATCCTTGCCGGCAGACTTTGTGTCGGCTATTCTGTAACCGGGTGTGGTATAAGAGATAGACAGTAATTAGATAGACCCCAGATGTTAGACAGTCAATAGGTCGACAAGTACAAAAGGTCGACACACTAAAGGTCGACATGTAAGAAAGTTGACGGTCAAAAGGTCGACATGAAAATGGTAAACACAAATATGGTCGACAAATGATTTTTATTTTTTTAACCCTAATCTTCACCCTAACCCTCCCTCCTGGTGCCTAAACCTAACCGTCAGGATAGGTGGCTGACCCTAACCGTCCCTTCTAGTGCCTAACCCTCCAGTAAGTGCCTAACCTTCCCTCCTGGTGCCTAACCCTAACCGTCTGGGTAAGTGCCTAACCCTAACCCTCCCTTCTGGTGCCTAACCCTAACCGCGCGGGTAAGTGCCTAACCCTCCAGTAATTGCCTAACCCTCCCTCCTGGTGCCTAACCCTAACCATCTGGGTAAGTGCCTAACCGCGCAGGTAAGTGCCTATCCCTCCAGTAAGTGCCTAACCCTAAATCACAAAAAAATTCACGTCGACCATTTTTTCTGTGTCGACCATTTTCACATCGACCTTTTGACCCTTTCGACCATTTGTACCAGTCGACCTTCTTAGATGTTAACATTTAGTGTGTCGACCTTTTGTACCTGTCAACCTTTTGTACCTGTCGAACTATTGATGTCTAACATCTGGGGTCTATCTAATTACTGTCTATCTACAGTCCGGAACCCCTGTAACCACTACCTGTTACTTACATAAAGGATTTGGAAGTTGTTCCCTGTAGAGGGAGAAGGGTCAACATCTCTAACGTACTTAGAGCCTGATTCAGACCCGGATGCTATGCTGCGCTCGCTCGCATTGAGCGATTTTTCGGAATTTACGTATGAGTCGCAATCCGGGTGCACGAACCAGCCAGTGCGATTGGGAAAGTGCTCGCCCGTAGCCCGCAGTCGGGCCGCTATTTTGAGTGACAGTGCCGTTTGTGGGTGGTGACAGGGGAAGGTGCTTGAAAACGGGGGTGTGGATGTGCGAACGCAGGCGTGCCCGACCGTCAGAGCGGCGTTTAATGGGTGTGCATAATTAGCAAAGTAGCGTCATTACACACGTGACTGGGTTGTATTTTAGCCTGAACTGCTCGCAATGTTGTGGAGGGAAAAGGCTACCACAAGTGCTGCGAGCAGCTCCGATGGCTCTCGATGTTCCCGATTAATCCTACAACTGCCGGAGATGACGTGTGTTGCGAGTGGCAAAGGGGCGTCTTTATACAGGTGCGAGCTCATAGTGGGCGGCTTTACGCTACATGATTTAAATATTACTATTATAATATTTACTATTATTATTACTATTTAAATATTACTTAGTGGGCGGCTTTACGCCACATGATTTAAATAGCCGGCCCCTTTTAGCCAGCGAGCGGCCGTAAATAGCGTCCGGGTCTGAATCAGGCCCTTAGTCTCATCTACCTTGTATTGTGCAATATTCCTTTCACCTCCTGTGGAAACGTCCTCTGTTTGTAGACTGAGCATTCTTATGAAGCCACAAAGACCGGTAGGATGTCCAAGTCCTTATCATATGGATCCTTGCCCCCTGCTCAAACACCATCAGTGTTAGTATGAGTAAGTGACGGGTTTACAGATAAAGTGCCCGTCTATGGTCTGACACAGCGTGCCAAATTTTGGCGTCTACGTACTGGGTCCGGCAGCGTTGTTCTCGGGAGATCTGTGGGGCAGCAGGTCCCCGGTGCCAGCTGTCGTGAAGAATCGCCGGCTCTACTTACCGCTCAGGCACACTGTGATCACTGGCGGCTTCCGGGTTAGGAGGAGGCTTGAATTTGGCGCCTCCTAGATGACGTCAAAAGAGGCGCCAAATTCAAGCCTCCTCCTATACAAGGTAGTTCCTGGGTGCACGTCTGTGCCAGAGTTTAGGCTCCCATACCATACTCCAGCGTTTCTGTCTCCAGTGATCTTTACGACTCGTTACTGACCCTTGGCTTGCTTGTGACCTCATTCCGTCTCATCCCTGGTACCTCACTTGGTATTCCGGTTCTGATCTTTGCTTCATTCATGACTGTGATTGTTTTATTCCTGGTACTGTCTTGTCCATCTGATTCTGAACCGGCTTGTCGACTACGTACCAGAGTATACCAGCACCTGTACTAGGGAACCAAGTCTGAGAGCCGCAACCTGTGTGTCGGACGCAGCTAAGTCCAAACCTCCTTGTGGGGGCCCCTGGTGAACATCGCCGGAATGTTAGACTCCGCGCCTCAGTACTGGGTCTCGTCAATCTACTATCCATACGTGAGTTGTGACATGGTCTGACTGCTATTTCAGATGATCTTTATTTCCTTTGCTATGGTGTCACTAATACATGCCACTTGCTGTCCAGTATATTGTATCCATCACAGAGGGCTCTAATCTCCACTGATCAGGCCGAATGTAATTTGTTATTCTGTGTTCATGCTCTCTCCATAGGAGCTGGTGCGTGTTTTTTTCAGCTTTAGGTGTGCGGTCATGTGACTGCTGACACTGCGCTTTGCGCTAAATTCAAAAATACATAAATCCCACCCTGGCATTTTCCTGTACTTCAGCTTTACGGTTCCAGACTTCTTATGCCACTCCGTGTTTTTGACTTTCTACTTCCTCTTTGCACCTTGAGTACCTCTGCTACCGTTTATGGTGGTCCACTTGTGACTTGCATGACAATTTTTGTGGACGTTCCTTGGTACTTTCTCCTAAATATCTGCATGCGGGGAACTTAGATGTACAGTGTAATATTTATACATATATATATATATATATATATGTGTGTGTGTATATATTTATATATATATATATATATATATATATACATATATATACACAGATGTAGCCAGCCCCTCATCTTTGCAGCCGGCGATTACCTTATTGAAGTCTATGGTGCGCAGGTGCGTACGCGTGCACATGCCATAGACGCAGGCACACTAGTCGCACCATCCATGCCGGGATGCGCTCATATCGTGGGATAGATGAGCATGACTACATCTGTATATATAATATATATGATGCCTCCTAATATACTTGGTAAATGCAGCATAGGGAGTCATACCTAGAGAGCTTTCCCCATCCAGTATACAGTAGTTGGTTAGGTTACTGTACACAGATCACCTGATAATCACGTATATACAATGTACTCAGTCTCCGTGTGTCTCCTACAGATGGACCCATTACCAGAAATACCCCAGAGAGATGTCCCCGTCCTCTTTATTCACAGGATTGTACAGAGGAGAATCACAGGACCCCACAGGAAGATCAGGTAATAGAGGCTCATCCCAAGGATCGAAATACCAAAGTGATTTTTCATTAATTAATCTACATCTAATAGATTGTCCTAACTACTGATTTTATACCTTTATACTACTACTTCTCAAATATTGTACTTAGACATTAAAGTGTTATTTTATTTTTTTGTGGGTAATTTAGGTCCTGACTGTTATGAAAACAGAAAATATAGAGGCAGAAGAAGAGACATATGTGATTGATATGAAGGCAAAAGATGAAGAGACATATTTGACTGACATGAAGGCAGAAGATATAGAGGGAGAAGAAGAGGCGTATGTGACTGATATAAAGGCAGAAGATCCAGAGGGAGGAGAGACGTATGTGACTGATAAAAAGGTTGAAGATATAGAGGGAGAAGAAGAGACATATGTGAGGGGTGATCAGCAGTGTAAGGAGGAGGAAAGCCCCACAGATATCAGCACAGGTGAGTAATTAACACTTATTACAAAAAATAGTCATATATTCTCCTTGCTCAGTCACTACAAAAATCTCTTACTGCAAATCGGTCCACAATTTATATGAGACAAGGAAAGTGCAATCAGACCGTGACAGACTGTAGTCTTACTCATACAAAACAATAGACCAAGTGCCGGATAGTTATAGTAGTATATATCTAGTTCAAATATGCGAATCCTCAGCACACTTCTATAGGCATCTTTCCACACAGGCTCCGCCCACTGTGATGAATAAGTGCTCTTAAGTATGTCAGTAGATGATTGCATGATCTTACCCACTTCTGGTTTCATGTTGACACATTTTTATCATGTAGTTGCAGTGTGGTTTCATCTGCGGGCTAGTTTGTGAGGTTTAATTAGTACATGTAAATGTCACTATAAATGAATCAAATCAAGTATAAAAAAAAGAAGGGCTAACGTTTAAGTCATGGAGACAGAGTCTGGTTGTCAACCATGAACATTTGTCTTCAAATACCTTCTATGAAACTTGCTCTTAGGTATATTGGTCTCTTTCATATCAACCAGTTTATCAAGTCGGTAGAATTTTGGTTGAAATTGCCAGACTCTCTGCAGATCCCCAATGTGTTCCACATCTCACTGCTAAATTCACCAGTTGCGGTGTCACCATAGGAGCACGAAATCAAGCAGGTTTTAGATGTCTACCGATATAGAGGCACCCTGCAATATCTGATAGCCTGGAAGGAATACGGTCCAAAGAACCTTGGTGGGGGCATCAGATCTCCATGTTCAACAGGCTATCAGAAAATTCCTGAGGAAGTTCCCCCATAACAGGATTTGCGGGAGTCCGGTGTCCACCCTATTGAGGGGGGGCACTGCCAGTACCAGCAGTAATGGATACCACTAATCTGCCTCCAACACTTAGCAGGCCACTGATTGCTGGCCTTCCCAATTACAGTTCTTAACAGAACCAAGCTGGGCTCAGCCTCAAGCTAGAGATGACACAGCACCTCTCTCAGGTGTTACTACTAACCTCCAGCACTGATGACTCATGCAGAGAATTACCCATCAACCAGCCACTATAAGAACCTGCTCGGTGCACTCCTCCAGTGCCTGAGTATCAGTTGTGTTCTACATAGGTGCTCTTGCTCCAGAACTATACGCTGGGGTTTTATACTCTACGCCAGATTATTTGATTGCACCAATTCCACCTGTTTGCATTTATAATCTGTCTTTGTGTGTACTCTGATACACTTGCTGTCTGTTTTGGCCTCCTGGGTTATTGCAAAATACTCTGTATCTCATTCCATGCTACGCGCTGTTCTATGATTTTAGTATTTTTTGGGGGGTTTGGTTTAATATCTACAAAAGTGAAATGAAGGATTCTCCTAATATTTATCTGTATCTGTCACAGGAGGTTCTCAGCTTAACCACACACTCTTGTAACATGGAAAGCACAGAGCCCTTGGTGTCTTCCTCAGACATGTGGTTACAGTGATGTGTGTATGATGTGTGCTCTTTGCCTCTGTAGTAGTTATTATGAGAAGAAAAGCTATGGCTACATATACCTAGTACACACCGGTGACCATATATACCCCCAGCACCTGCTGCTTTGAGCCTGCAAGTTACATAAAGTACATAGTTCTGCTATAAATTACAGGCATGTCATAATGTGAATATTACATGAACCTCTGCATTGTCACAGTTAGTGTTCCTGGATATTGTGCATCCTACTTTAAGTTTATGCAAACAGCGGTCTAATAACTAGCACATATTATAGCTGTATTATCACCACATTTTGATGTTGCAGCATAAATTCCAGCACAAATGATTACAATAAAGCTGTAATCCCTGCTCTATACATAACAGCGTAACATGTCAGGTGATGAGTGTTACACTGTACCTTAGAGCATCGTGAATTTATCCATTTGATGGTGATTTAAACTTTGACAACAGTCTTTATTGGAAAATGACATTTATGGGGCTTTATATATTTATTTTATTCCCAGCAGATGGAGGTAACAGCAGGAATATCTCGCAGGAAAATCCAGTTTTATCACCAGATAGTGAAATAGAAGATAATGACATTAAACAAGATTCTCCGGGAGAAAACCCCATTACTCCAACTATACATCCTGTACCTCACAGTGCAGATGTATCACCTGATCCTGCTTATAATGAGGAATATTCTCCTAGTACATCTATTACATCTTTTAGAGCAGATAAAGTATTTCCTTCTTCTATAGATGCCAAATGTCTTACACAGAACACAATGCCTCTTTCCCATCAGCCAGCTAAGGCAGGTGAGAGGCCATTTCCATGTTCTGATTGTGGGAAATGTTTTACACGAAAATCACATCTTGTTACACATCAGAGAACTCATACAGGTGAGAGGCCATTTCCATGCTCTGAGTGTGGGAAATGTTTTACACACAAATCTGTTCTTGTTGCACATAAGAGACGTCACATAGGTGAGACACCATTTTCATGTTCTGAGTGTGGGAAATGTTTTACACAGAAATCACATCTTGTTAGACATCAGAGAAGTCACACGGGTGAGAAACCATTTCCATGTTCTGAGTGTGGGAAATGTTTTACACACAAAACACATTTTATTAGACATCAGAGAAGTCACACAGGTGAGAAACCATTTATATGCTCTGAGTGTGGGAAATGTTTTATAGACAAATCACGGCTTGTTATACATCAGAGATACCACACAGGTGAGAAACCATATTCATGCTCTGAGTGTGGGAAATGTTTTGCTCATAAATCAGATTTTGTTAAACATCAGAGACATCACACATGTGAGAATCCATATTCATGTTCTGAGTGTGGAAAATGTTTTACACAGAAATCATCTCTTGTTTCACATCAAAGACGTCACACAGGTGAGAAACCATTTCCATGCTCAGAGTGTGGGAAATGTTTTACAGAGAAATCAGAACTTGTTACACATCAGAGGACACACACAGGTGAGAAACCATTTCCATGTTCTGAGTGTTGGAAATGTTTTACAATTAAATCAAATCTTGTCACACATCAGAGAACTCATACAGGTGAGAAACCATTTCCATGCTCAGAATGTGGAAAATGTTTTACAGATAAATCAGATCTTGCTGCACATCAGAAAAGTCATACAGGTGAGAAACCATTTCCATGTTCTGAATGTGGGAAACGTTTTACACGGAAATCAGATCTTGTGTCACATCAAAGGACACACAGGTGAGAAACCATTTACATGCTCCGATTGTTGGATATGTTTTACATGGAAATCACATTTTTTAGCGCTTCTCATGTTCTGATTGTCAGAAATGACAGAAATCAGATCTGGTTAAGCCAGTCTACACTGTAGAAACTGCATTTTACAGTGGAAACTATTTCTACAACCAAAAAATAATCTCATGCATATTATTTCTCCTGACCCAAGTGCTTCATTGACCTTTGATGTTTCTGTTTCATGATCCATTAGGTTGAATGGTCATAGCTTATATTTACATGCTTTTATCTATTTTGTATGGAAAGGTCCTCTGCAGGGTTTATAGCAGTTTTTGGAATTGGATCACCTGAATGGCATAAAAGGGTGTAGGAAGACACGAGGAACAGTGGCCTAGGCAGTAACAGAGTGTTAACATCTAATAGACCATAAGGTCTGAGATCTGACAGGCAAGTATCTGCCACTAGCCCCCTCCCCTCTATTATATGCTGCAAAGAGGCCAAGTGCCCAGAGCAATGGGAGGATATAGTTATATCAGAGAATTATTGCTTGAGAAATAAAAGTGCTGTCACACATCAGGACACAACAGTGAGGAGTAAGGACTGTCCTATAGGAATGGGATTAAAACACTCCCCCACCAACCCTCCCTTGGTGGGGCCTAACCCTAAATCCCCCCAGAGATGCCTAAACCTAACCCCCCTTCCCGCACCATAAACCTAACCCAGGGGTGTGCCTAATCTCCCGCCAGTGGTGCCTAACCCCCCCTTTTCCTAGCCTAACTCCCCGGGGGGTGCCTAACCCTAGGTCCCCCTGTGGGTCCCTAAACAAACCTCCCCCCCACAGCTAACTCCTAAAATGCCCCAGACTTACCTCGTTCGGGATGGCGTTTGTCAGGTTCCGGCATTGGGATTAAGATAGGCATTGGTATTTTGACTCCTATCTTAAGTCTGGTGTCGGGCTTCAGCTGTCGGCATTTAGACAGCCAGCATCTCGTCCGGCGGTCTAATAACTACATCCCATTCTATATGTGGGTGTCCATGGTGCTCCGGGTGGTGTTACCAGTATGTGTATATTTCTGTGTATGTATATATACTATTCTCTCTCTACTTTATTTTTTGGAGCTTAGAGAATGATGCTATAAAGATCTATGAAACTTAATATGCTGTATGTACTAATATATTTATACCTGATACATTGTAATATTGTGTAGTTTTATTTCGATGGCTTTCAATGTACAAAATGTCAGATGAGCATCTAGTATTGGGATTCAAGAGACTGAATGTTTGTCAATGAACTAACCAAAGTATCATTAAAAAATGTACTGTGCACCGAACCGGTTTCACGCACCCAACATACTAAAGGTTCTGCTAACATCATGAGTGGACTAATTAATGCCATGGAGAACTTGGATCACTTCCACTACAAAGCTTTCACAGACCAGCAATGACTTTGTGATAAAGTCTCTGTTGGAGGCGAAACGCGTTTTACTAATCTAGTGTTAAAAAGAGCTTACACTGTCTTTCTTGTGGATATGTGAATATTGTGGTATATCGATCTCTTGAGTTATGTGCGAATAAAACACATTTTTACAAAGCTCATATGTAAATATAATATGTTGCAGCATTAATACCAGATATGGCAGAACAAAATAAGGTTAAGACGCCAAAATAATCTCATAGATATTTATATTAAATTTAACCAATAAAATGCACGAAAAGCATATATATCAACGTGTACTACACACTGTATAAATAACAGCATTATAAAAATCTGCATAATCTTATATAGATGGACATAACCAGTAGCCAGTTCTTATTAGTCCATATAAAGACTTTCAAAGGCACAATAGTAAAGCAAAGTCTGTCCTATTAAAATCTCACCAAACAGGTTGTGAAGACGGAGATAATTAAAACTCTGCTCCTTCTGGTCTGATATAATAAAAGCCCTGTCAGGCTGGGTTGCTCCTTAGAGCGGCTAAGAGGTGATCGTGCAGCTGTATTAGCGGTTCTCCTGAGCGGTAATTCAATCAGCCTGTGACAGCCGCACACAATGCAGCAGGTAGAGCACTCTACAGGCCAGTATAATCAGCAAGTCTCCGTCTCCTTTCTGACGTAAGCAGCTGTCGGGCTTAGCACACCTGGCTGGCTCCTCACTTGCCATGGCAAGCTGGCCAGGCTGTGTAAAGAAGGGAGACCTCTGGCCACGCTTCCACCTGCCCTCTATCCTTCCCAGGCCAGCAGTCTGCTGCTCTTTCCAGGTATTGTGTTCCTCCAGGCTCCGTCTCCTCCCCCCACTGCCCGCCCCCTTGGATGCCAGTTATGAGCTGCCCGGTGCATTCTGCAGCGAATGTGTCTCTCTGGGTCGCAGCATGGAGTTGACAGCAGAGCCACCGGCTCCCACTCAGTGATGGCGACAGCATTCAGGTCTTGAGCACCTACTGAGCTCCCCGTGTGGTCAGTGACTCTGCTGGGACAGCTGCAGCCCTGTCACTGGCTCATGATTGTATGTTCTGTGATATGATCCCCTTATACTGCACCCTGGCCCCCTAATACCGTACCCTGAGCCCATCAGTAACTATTGTATACAGTTTTTAAACAGTATATATATATATACACGCTGTAAAAAATACTTATAAATTATTGTATAAAATAATTTTTCCAAAAATGTCCCCAAAATTTTTTATTTTTTTTTAAATGGTTAAATTATGTAAATAGTTGCTATTGAATCCTTATTCAGTATATATCTTTTTAACAATTCTGCGTATTTGTTAATAAAATAATTCTTTATCTGGTTTAAATAGCAACTATATACATAATATAACAGTTTTTTTTCACTGTATATAATGCAATGCAATCATGTTGCTATATAGTGGTGAAACGGGTTGTCTCACCTGAATTACCCACATTCTGCTGGGATCAGCTCCCTCCAAGGGAGATGAATGCAA
This sequence comes from Taudactylus pleione, assembly GCA_031769625.1. NCBI lineage: Eukaryota > Metazoa > Chordata > Amphibia > Anura > Myobatrachidae > Taudactylus > Taudactylus pleione. Next base: position 402,316 of record JAUIMM010000803.1, on the reverse strand, counting down.
AGCCTGTGCAATTTGCAGCAGCAATGGAGATTTGGAACTCTGGGTTAAGGTTGCACAAGCCCAGCTGCAGGTTAATACTAGACAGGAGGAGTTAAAACTTTTGTTCACCCAGTGCTCTGGGCACTGATGCCGAATAGCAACCAGCGAGTAGGCCTGAGTGTGATTAGTGCCAGGCACTGACTGAATAGCCGAGCCATTCCATAGCAGCAGACCAGACTGAACTCTAGAGACTTTGGTGCTGGGTTATTTGAGTACACCTATTTATTTAATTTCTAGGCCTGCTATTCCAGGCTACTATGTGTATTTGCTAAAGAACAGTGTCTGCTTTCATTAAAATATACTGGTACACTGAGAACGTGCCTGTCATGTGTTCTTAGTTTTCCAACCCTGGTACAATATATATTATACATACACACCACTGCTTCAGCTTTTGTGTGTGGGGACACCCCAGGATTGCTGTTATAATGGCTTCCGGAAAGAAAGCTCCCAAGGAGGTGGATGCTCCTGTGCCACGCAACCTGTGGGACCTGTGTTAACATACTTTCTCCCCAGGACCCAGACAACGATAGCCTTTGCGTCCTCTGCTTCGCAGATCCATGCAGGGAGACTCCAGTCAGGAACCGGCTTGGGCTTCAGCATTGGCAAAGATAAAGGGTCAAATGTAATAGGGTGAGAGTGTGACCGGACGCCTTTTGTCTAGGCCGGCCCTGGTCACGGGTTAGCACTTTCGGACTCACACTCACCGTCAGTGACCGCCTGTCACTGACTCTGCCCACTGCGCCGTGGGCGTTTACTGAAGCTGCCACCACCAAACTACCATCGGCGTTTGGAACTGCTTATTAGGTCCACTCAGGCTCCTACCGCTGGCGCCTGGAACCACTCTGCTGTGTATGCGTCGACTAACTGCGGACACACCTCCTGTTTAGTGTCGGCTATTCCCACCTGATCCCTCGCAATGGACCAGGTCTGCACGGTAGCTTGGCAGAGGGCTTGAAGTTGGAGACGCTGAGCTCTTACCCAGAACAGCTGGAGAACGGAATAGCGTTTGGCGCAATTCTGTTGTCGCAGGGTACAGATGTAGTCGAAGTAAAGGCAAAGGTGTTTATTGCTCTCAGTCTTAAATAAGACTCGTCCCTTTGGATTGAAGGGGAATAATCGGTATACAGTACAAGATGTTACAGGAATCAAACAGCAGTTCTTGTCCGCAAAGGATTGTCAAAGATGTACCACATACAGGGCTCACAGGCCCTCTTTTTATATCATTCTTACACACAATATCACAGGGGTGTAAACCCGCCCTGGATTCCTCTCAACCAATCATGTTTCCTCACATAATATAATTTAACCACATATTACATTTCAAAGGAGTCACCCAATTTCCTCCTTTCTAATCTACCACCTAAAAGCAGTTGCTTCCTAAACATAAGCTGATTTAGCATACAGTTTAACTGTCTCCTAAAATGTTGATATAACCTTTCACAGGGAATGGTAAATAACATTCATCCTTTGATACATTTATCACACAGTGACAAAATATCTATACAGAATAACCAATAGTATTCGCTTTTGTCTTCCTGCAATAATCATGAAAACAAACAATTTTTTCCCCAAAAGTGCAGACACACAAGAGACAATCTCAGGGACATATCACAGGAAGTGCAGACACACAAGAGACAATCTCAGGGACATATCACAGGAAGTGCAGACACACAAGTGACAATCTCGGACATATCACAGGAAGTGCAGACACACAAGAGACAATCTCAGGGACATATCACAGGAAGTGCAGACACACAAGTGACAATCTCAGGGACATATCACAGGAAGTGCAGACACACAAGTGACAATCTCAGGGACATATCACAGGAAGTGCAGACACACAAGTGACAATCTTAGGGACATATCACAGGAAGTGCAGACACACGAGACAATCTCAGGGACCTATCACAGGAAGTGCAGACACACAAGTGACAATCTCAGGGACCTATCACAGGAAGTGCAGACACACAAGAGACAATCTCAGGGACCTATCACAGGAAGTGCAGACACACAAGAGACAATCTCAGGGACCTATCACAGGAAGTGCAGACACACAAGTGACAATCTCAGGGACCTATCACAGGAAGTGCAGACACAAGTGACAATCTCAGGGACCTATCACAGGAAGTGCAGACACACAAGAGACAATCTCAGGGACCTATCACAGGAAGTGCAGACACACAAGAGACAATCTCAGGGACATATCACAGGAAGTGCAGACACATAAGAGACAGTCTCAGGGACATATCACAGGAAGTGCAGACACACAAGAGACAATCTCAGGGACATATCACAGGAAGTGCAGACACACAAGTGACAATCTCGGACATATCACAGGAAGTGCAGACACACAAGAGACAATCTCAGGGACATATCACAGGAAGTGCAGACACACAAGTGACAATCTCAGGGACATATCACAGGAAGTGCAGACACACAAGTGACAATCTCAGGGACATATCACAGGAAGTGCAGACACACAAGTGACAATCTTAGGGACATATCACAGGAAGTGCAGACACACAAGAGACAATCTCAGGGACCTATCACAGGAAGTGCAGACACACAAGTGACAATCTCAGGGACCTATCACAGGAAGTGCAGACACACAAGAGACAATCTCAGGGACCTATCACAGGAAGTGCAGACACACAAGAGACAATCTCAGGGACCTATCACAGGAAGTGCAGACACACAAGAGACAATCTCAGGGACCTATCACAGGAAGTGCAGACACACAAGTGACAATCTCAGGGACCTATCACAGGAAGTGCAGACACAAGTGACAATCTCAGGGACCTATCACAGGAAGTGCAGACACACAAGAGACAATCTCGGACCTATCACAGGAAGTGCAGACACACAAGAGACAATCTCAGGGACCTATCACAGGAAGTGCAGACACACAAGTGACAATCTCAGGGACCTATCACAGGAAGTGCAGACACACAAGTGACAATCTCAGGGACCTATCACAGGAAGTGCAGACACACAAGAGACAATCTCAGGGACCTATCACAGGAAGTGCAGACACACAAGTGACAATCTCAGGGACCTATCACAGGAAGTGCAGACACACAAGTGACAATCTCAGGGACCTATCACAGGAAGTGCAGACACACAAGAGACAATCTCAGGCCATTTCAAATGAAGATTTGGCCATTTGCCTCTCTTCACACCTTTCCACAGAAAGCTTCTATCCTGGTCTCATCTGGAGTTCACATAAAACATTAAAAGCACACTTATTAACACTCAGCGCCTAGCGCAGAATACACATTTACAATGGGCGTCTGGCACCTTTTGTCCTTTTAAAAATGGCACTGCAGCACGGGGGTTAACCCCTTCAGTGCCACAGCCGCCTTTATACACGTGGGGCCGGCTTCCGGCCACAGAGAGTTTAGCAGTAACCACTCACAATGGTCAAGTTTTATCTTCAAAATGGGAAAACATCTGGATGAGAGATTTTTTTTTGTCTAAAAACAGGCTAGTTTTGCATGTTCTCGGACTCTTATTTCATTTGGCCAAGTTTAAAAAGTGTGAGAGTTTACTGCTAAACTCTCACATTTGTTAAACTCTCACCCTATTACATTTGGCCCAATGTCTCATTTAGTTGATAAGCTTGCAGTGCCCGGAAAAACCTCCTTCTGCTAGTCTAGCTTCAGGTGTGCTCCCGGGTACGAGCATTTTGCATGTCCAGACTGCTCAACTGTCTGCTATAGAACCTCCATGGATGCAGTCATTTGCACAGTCGGTACAGGGGTTGGCGCAGGTGTCAGCATCTTGGTGCTTCAGGCAGAGGATTCTGAGCAGACTTCTAGGTCCAAAGTCACAGTTTTCAAATGATTGAAGAAGACAACCACGGAGTTCCCTTCTTCAGGGCAGTTGGAGGACCTCCTTTTGGAAGCATGCTCTCATCCTAATAGGCACTTCCAGTTGTCAAAGAACATGACATCCTTCTACCCACTACCGGTTGCAGAGCGGGAAAAGTGGGAGTCTCCTCACCTTGTTAGATCTTCCATTTTTCCTATTCCTAATACAGCTTCCCTTAGGGATTCTACTGATAGGAAGCTGGAGACCTTTCTTAAGATAGCCTTGGGTGCACAAAGGCATTGGAAGAAGGCCTCAGCTCTGGTACCAGCAGAAAGGAATTGTTGACACTTATAGGGCACATTAAGGAGATGTGTTCCTACTTGGGTGAGGTGGCCAATGACACCAGGGTCTTGACCTTTAAGGTGTCAGCATCTACTGTTGAGGGCAGGAGAACACTCTGGCTATGTTTCTAGTGAGCTGATACTGATTCTAAGAAACCGGTATAGTTGCTCCCACATTCTGGTGACAACCTCTTTGATCAGGAGTTGGACAAGATTGTTGCTACAGTGGCGGAATCCAGGACGGCCTTTCTGCCTTCAGCGGCACTTCCAAGGGCCATAATGTCTACCTTTTATTCCTTTCATCCACAGGGAAAGGTCAGAGGTCAGGCACCATCTAAATTCCAAAGTTCCTCCTCCAAGGGATCTAAGCCACATGGTAAGCAGTCTAGGTCCACCAGACGTCCAGCTACCAAGCAAGCCAGCTAACAAGCCTGCCGCATGACAGGGCGGTCCCCCACCTGGAGGATCCCAGTGTGTAAGGCCAGCTTTTGTTATTTTCCAATAGTGGATGGGAACCATGACAGACAGATGCTTGGGTGAGGGCTGTAGTCTTCCTGCAATACACACTGACTTTTCAGAAGCGTTTTCCGGTGCTGTTCTTTTTCATGGGATTTCCAGCAGATTTAGGAAAAGCAAGAGCTCTTAGGGAGTCGGTTCACTCCCTTCTGGCTTCCAAGGTCATCATACTGGTTCCCCCATCTCAAAAAGGTACTGTTTTCTATGCCAACCTCTTCCTTGTCCAGATGCCAGATGGCTCATTTTGGCCCATCCTTAATTTGAAGGTGCTGTATCTGCATATTCCCAAATTCCGCATAGAGTCTATTCGCTCCATCATTCTAGCTATGAAGACCTATTATCAGGAACACACTTAGGGCCGAATTCAATTACAGGCGAAAAGTGCTGTTTGGAGAAATGTTTCTTCGGATTCGGACTTTCCATCTGTTTTCAAAGTATCTCCATATTCAATTCCAGGACGATTTCGCCTAAGCGGAAATTCGATGCATTGTAATAGGCGGAAAAGTATCTCCTATGAATAGCAGATGAAAAAAAGTGCAAAATCGTTATTTTGGGGTGCAAACGTGGGGAAACGACTCGGAACCCTTGGGACAGCCCCCCAAAGGACAAATCAACAAAATAATTACCTCAGAACACCCACAAAAAGTACTTTTGATTTGGGGGCAAAAAAGTAAAAAGTGGGGGGACAATTATAAAAACTAGCGATATAGACTTCTTGGGGTGTAGTAAGGATGGGTCAGGTGTTTTTGAGATTGCAGGTGCATGTTTGTAGGTGGTTTTTCACATTTTTTAAAAGTTGACTTTACAGAGATAAATATATGCTGTCACCCATTTTCAAGTACCCCAAATTTGACTGGACTACTTATTTTCACCAAAAAATACAGCTTTATGCCATTCTTCGCCACTTTTGCAAAGACACTAATAAGCTATTTAAACTACTGAGGTACCCCAAACACTTTTATTAGGGCTATTAGAACACTTCTACATTGCTTCCCTATGTTAGTGCATCTTTTTTTGGGGTACAGACTGATTTCCCCACTTCTGACACCACTTTCCGTCTGTTTTGGAATTGAATAAAGCCCCCCTTTCCCTATCCTAACCCTAAATTTCCCTGCGGGGGTGCCTAACTCTAAGTCAACCCGGGGGTCCCTAAACCTAAGCCTCCCATCCCAGGGCTAAGTGTTGTACTTACCCGTCGCGGACGATCGGGATGGCGGGGGTCGGTGTTCCGGCGTCGGGATTAACATAGGTGTCCGTATTGCTGATTTCAGTTATAGAAATAAAGGGCCTGATTCAGAGCCGGACGCAATTAGCGCTCGCTCGTCCAGAAAATAGGGGTGGCTATTCAAATCAACCGTTCACTCTTTGCGGTCTGTTCACGCCTCTAGGTCTGAACGAGCGAACAAAACTTGCGGTCGTTTTTTGAAAAAATACGCCCCCTGGCCGCTCGCATCCTACGTCATGTCCACTGTTTATTAGATTAATCGAGTACATCGACCAGGGTATGAACTGCTCGCTATTCTTGTGGTTGGTTTTTGCTACCACAATTTTGCGAACAGTTCTGGCTATAAAATAACCCAGTGACGTGGTCAATGACGCTGCTGTATTAATTATGCACACCCATAAAACGCCCATTTTGACCTTTAAGCACGCCTGCGTTCTGATCTCCACTCCCCGTTTTCAAGTACCTTCCCCTGTTACCACCCACATACGCCTCCTCCTGTCACTCATATTATCAGGCATTTGCTATTTTGCGAGCACATGAATTTCGACCGCACTGACTGGTTCGCGCATGCGTATAACGATCCGTACGCATGCGCAGTTGGGCAAACATCGCTCGGAACGAACAAGCGGCCGCTTACGAGCGGCTCTGAATCAGGCCCAAAGCCCGTATTCAATTAGAGGCGAAAAGTTTTGCCTGTCCAACTTTCCGCCTCCGACCTATTTCAGAGGCGTGCTTGTGCAATTGGACGGTGCTTTAGGGACGTGTATAATTAAGCCCTTGCGGCGACGTCCGTAGCCTGAGGTCTAGTTGCACGCAGGAAGCGGCACACATCCTGCGTGGAGTCAAGCCAACCACTAATATGCTAATGTGGTCGATGGTTCTCGATGTTACCGATGTTTCCGCTGTCTTGAGTGGTATAACAGAACGCACAATAAGGGAAGTGGGAGGCATAGTGTGTTGCTAATCGTCTGCTTGTTCTGCGTGCGTATGCATTAATTAGCATATACTCGCAGTGGACAGGTGCGTCCATCTGCATCCGTGCGTTCCTGGCTGAATCAGCCCACAGTGTATTCATGTATATGTATGTGAACACAGCCTGCTTTGCTGGAGGGAGTTCATCTGTGATAAAACAACAGGTTATAGGGTCTCATTCAGACCCAGTCGCAAGCGCCGATGCCCTCGCAACCGCGTCGATGGTCCCCACAGAGCATGCAAACGACGGAGCGGCTAGTGACGGGCGCTCCGTCGCTAGGGGTCTCGTAGCAGACGGGGCGAGCTGTCACTCAACATCGACAGCCGGAACGCTTGCCGTTTGGGGGCGGCCCCACTGACATCATTGATGATGTCAGTGGGGATCTTCCTGCTCAAACAGAGCAGGAAGTTCCCTGGGGCTTACGAGAGCCCAGACCAACCTTAGGGTCTGGTCGTAAGCCCCATGGTCGCGATGGTGATGACCATCGCGACCATCACCCTGATTGCAAGCTAAGCTGTGGGTGGTAACCCACAGCTTAGCTTGCGACCTGGAGGCAGCTCTTCTAAACAAGAAGTGCCCGCCCTCATTCAGAGTGAGCGATCGCTTCTTGCGATCGACTCTGAATGAGGACCATAGTCCCACTTTGGATTTACAGCCCTCTTTATCAATATTATTTGTATTAAAAAAATTAGAAAATGGGTCTTTCACACCTTTCTCACATTATTTTAGTATCAAATACATTTTGTGAAAAACTACCTCAATCCCTTATATTCACATATATTTAGTAAGCAGTTCGCATTTTCCATACTTGTAATGGGAAATGTGATCTACCTGAGATATACTACAAGTAAATTGTAAAAAAAAATAGGTGGGAAAGCCCTGAGACAATAACACCATCTTCAGATGGGGTTATCGGGGCTTTCTCCCCCGGTTCCCCGACTCCTACTCTGCTGACAGGCCGAGCAGAGCCAGGAGCCGGGTCTCACTGATCAGCTGTGTGGTCTAAATGGACAACAAGCTGACCACTATAACAAAAATCCCCCTGCTGCTGCCATCCCGACACTTACCTGTCATCACCCTGCCGCTGCTGCCCCCCATCACCCACCCCAGCCACTGACCCATATCACCCACCCCAGCCACTGGCACTGCCCGCCGCCACCACTGCCTTACTCCCCCTGCTGCTGCCCTAGTAGCCACTTGTTATAAAAAAGGAGACTTACCCAAGACCGGTGAGATGACAGGGGCAGTCAGAGTCCGGCTGGCAGAGGGGGTGGCAGGAAGATGACAGGGGCAGAGGATGGAGAAAGCAGATACGGGCCTCAGCAGGGGATGTAAGGCGGCGGGGGATACGGAGGCAACAGATGTACAGACTCTTTTCACTGTATTTTTTCCCAAAAAATACAATGAAAAGTTTGCGGAGGGGATTCGCCAGGACATAGCTTTATCGCAAGATATTGATACATCCATGTTATATCTTTGATTATCGCAATGCAATAATCATCATTAATATCGCTTTAATAACGCAAATAAGTTGCAGATTTTGATAGGTGGGACCCTGAGAGTGGAGACACAACCGTTGATACTGGTTTATTTGGAAGTATATACGTACGTAATCTGGTGGCATTGTACATTAGAGTATAACTAGAAAAAACAGTAAAATACAGTCCTAAATATGGCTATAGCTACAAATAACGTAGTAAGAAACTGAATATTAATTGAATTACTTTACTGGAAGCTTACTAAACCGAGTAATAAGGGAAGAAGATGCCCCTTAGCAATTGGGGACTATTATTGCACTTAATCATCACTTCCATACCTTCATAGATGTGCTCAAATCATATATGTACACATGATATATACAGCCAGCTCAACTAAGTGATTATAATTGTGGAAAGAAGACAATACACAGTCAATTAAACGTTTATAGGAACCACATATCCTATAGAGCTAATAGAGAACAGATTGGGATTTATCTCCATATGCAATCACCTTATGATATGACAGATAATACCCAGATATGGCGACATCACTCCTCTCGAGTGTGTAATAATAGCTCTGGCACATTACTTTAATCTCTAAGTTTATCAACAAAAGGGCTTATTGCCCCTATATAAATCTGCCCCACAGTGCTGTACATTACCCGACTTTATTACCTGGAGGAGTGATGGTATATCGCATCCTTGTGCAGCTGAGATGGGTACTGAGACCTGGTGACTGCAGTGGGCTTTGGAGGACACCAATCTCATTGTCATGTCCGTGGAAGCAGCCTGAGGTGACGTGTGCTGTGTGACCTGGTGCGTTATCCTGGTGGAAGTAGCTATTAGATGACGGGGAGGTAGATAATAACATCACATATTATATAATATAAACATTACATACATGTACAGTATATATAGCACCACACCTATAGGTAATAACATCACATATTATATACACATTACATACATGTATATATAGCACCACACCTATAGGTAATAACATCACATATTATATACACATTACATACATGTATATACAGCACCACACCTATAGGTAATATAACATCACATATTATATAATATAAACATTACATACATGTACAGTATATATAGCACCACACCTCTAGGTAATAAAACATCACATATTATATACACATTACATACATGTATATATAGCACCACATCTATAGGTAATATAACATCACATATTATATACACATTACATACATGTATATACAGCACCACACCTATAGGTAATATAATATCACATATTATATACACATTACATACATGTATATATAGCACCACACCTATAGGTAATAACATCACATATTATATACACATTACATACATGTATATATAGCACCACACCTATAGGTAATATAACATCACATATTATATACACATTACATACATGTATATATAGCACCACATCTATAGGTAATAAAACATCACATATTATATACACATTACATACATGTATATATAGCACCACATCTATAGGTAATATAACATCACATATTATATACACATTACATACATGTATATACAGCACCACACCTATAGGTAATATAACATCACATATTTTATACACATTACATACATGTATATATAGCACCACACCTATAGGTAATAACATCACATATTATATACACATTACATACATGTATATATAGCACCACACCTATAGGTAATAACATCACATATTATATACACATTACATACATGTATATATAGCACCACACCTATAGGTAATATAACATCACATATTATATACACATTACATACATGTATATATAGCACCACACCTATAGGTAATATAACATCACATATTATATACACATTACACACATGTATATATAGCACCACACCTATAGGTAATAAAACACCACATATTATATACACATTACATACATGTATATATAGCACCACATCTATAGGTAATATAACATCACATATTATATACACATTACATACATGTATATATAGCACCACACCTATAGATAATATAACATCACATATTACATACACATTACATACATGTATATATAGCACCACACCTATAGGTAATATAACATCACATATTATATGCACATTACATACATTATATATATAGCACCACACCTATAGGTAATATAACATCACATATTATATACATATTACATACATGTATATATAGCACCACACCTATAGGTAATATAACATCACATATTATATACACATTACATACATGTATATATAGCACCACACCGATAGGTAATAAAACATCACATATTATATACACATTACATACATGTATATATAACACCACACCTATAGGTAATATAACATCACATATTATATACACATTACATACATGTATATATAGCACCACACCTATAGGTAATATAACATCACATATTATATACACATTACATACATGTATATATAGCACCACATCTATAGGTAATAACATCACATATTATATACACATTACAAACATGTATATATAGCACCACACCTATAGGTAATATAACATCACATATTATATACACATTACATACATGTATATATAGCACCACACCTATAGGTAATAACATCACATATTATATACACATTACATACATGTATATATAGCACCACACCTATAGATAATATAACATCACACATTATATACACATTACATACATGTATATATAGCACCACACCTATAGGTAATATAACATCACATATTATATACACATTACATACATGTATATATAGCACCACACCTATAGATAATATAACATCACATATTACATACACATTACATACATGTATATATAGCACCACACCTATAGGTAATATAACATCACATATTATATACACATTACATACATGTATATATAGCACCACACCTATAGGTAATAACATCACATATTATATAGACACCGCCCCATGGCATCATGGGAAACAGACTCTAACGCTCAGGACAGCGCTCCCCGTCCCCATAGCAACGACTAGGTCATGTGATGCTGCAATGGGAAAGGAGAGGGCACAAGCACTAGAGCCTGGACTGTGTATAAAGATTGTATAGCGAATGTCTCCTGTGCGGGGGACCGGCGGCCATTTTCTTGAACACCAAAAGTCTAACACGGCAAAATGGCGGTATCCCCCTTGTGACCCCCGATATTACCGGCTTCTGTCAGCGGCTTTCCCGGTCACAGCGGTTACTGAGGGGGTGATGGTAATTATTATACAGGGGGAGCAGCCTGTGGTGTCCTGTTATTATTATTATACAGGGGGAGCAGCCTGTGGTGTCCTGTTATTATTATACAGGGGGAGCAGCCTGTGGTGTCGTATTATTATTATTATACAGGGGGAGCAGCCTGTGGTGTCCTATAATTATACAGGGAGAGCAGCCTGTGGTGTCCTGTTATTAATATTGGTATACAGGGGGAGCAGCCTGTGGTGTACTGTTATTATTATTATTATTATTATACAGGGGGAGCAGCCTGTGGTGTCGTATTATTATTATACAGGGGGAGCAGCCTGTGGTGTCGTATTATTATTATACAGGGGGAGCAGCCTGTGGTGTCCTGTTATTATTATACAGGGGGAGCAGCCTGTGGTGTCCTGTTATTATTATACAGGGGGAGCAGCTTGTGGTGTCATATTATTATTATTATACAGGGGGAGCAGCCTGTGGTGTCCTATTATTATTATACAGGGGGAGCAGCCTGTGGTGTCGTATTATTATTATTATACAGGGGGAGCAGCCTGTGGTGTCCTGTTATTATTATTATACAGGGGGAGCAGCCTGTGGTGTCGTATTATTATTATTATACAGGGGGAGCAGCCTGTGGTGTCCTATAATTATACAGGGAGAGCAGCCTGTGGTGTCCTGTTATTAATATTGGTATACAGGGGGAGCAGTCTGTGGTGTACTGTTATTATTATTATTATACAGGGGGAGCAGCCTGTGGTGTCGTATTATTATTATACAGGGGGAGCAGCCTGTGGTGTCGTATTATTATTATACAGGGGGAGCAGCCTGTGGTGTCCTGTTATTATTATACAGGGGGAGCAGCCTGTGGTGTCCTGTTATTATTATACAGGGGGAGCAGCTTGTGGTGTCGTATTATTATAATTATACAGGGGGAGCAGCCTGTGGTGTCCTATTATTATTATACAGGGGGTGCAGCCTGTGGTGTCGTATTATTATTATACAGGGGGAGCAGCCTGTGGTGTCCTGTTATTATTATTATTATTATACAGGGGGAGCAGCCTGTGGTGTCCTGTTATTATTATTATACAGGGGGAGCAGCTTGTGGTGTCGTATTATTATACAGGGGGAGCAGCCTGTGGTGTCCTATAATTATACAGGGGGAGCAGCCTGTGGTGTCTTGTTATTAATATTGGTATACAGGGGGAGCAGCCTGTGGTGTCCTGTTATTATTATTATTATACAGGGGGAGCAGCCTGTGGTGTCCTATTATTATTATACAGGGGGAGCAGCCTGTGGTGTCGTATTATACAGGCGGAGCAGCCTGTGGTGCCCTGTTATTATTATTATTATACAGGGGGAGCAGCCTGTGGTTTCCTGGTATTATTATACAGGGGGAGCAGCCTGTGATTTCCTGATATTATTATACAGGGGGAGCAGCCTGTGGTGTCCTATAATTATACAGGGGGAGCAGCCTGTGGTGTCCTGTTATTAATATTGGTTTACAGGGGGAGCAGCCTGTGGTGTCCTGTTATTATTATTATACAGGGGGAGCAGCCTGTGTTGTCCTATTATTATTATACAGGGGGAGCAGCCTGTGGTGTCGTATTATTGTTATACAGGTGGAGCAGCCTGTGGTGTCCTGTTATTATTATTATTATACAGGGGGAGCAGCCTGTGGTGTCGTATTATTATTATTATTATACAGGGGGAGCAGCCTGTGGTGTCCTATAATTATACAGGGGGAGCAGCCTGTGGTGTCCTGTTATTAATATTGGTATACAGGGGGAGCAGCCTGTGGTGTCCAGTTATTATTATTATTATACAGGGGGGGCAGCCTGTGGTATCATGTTTTTTTTATTATTATTATTATACAGGGGGAGCAGCCTGTGCTGTCCTGTTATTATTATTATTATTATTATTATTATACAGGGGGAGCAGCCTGTGGTGTCCTGTTATTATTATTATACAGGGGGAGCAGCCTGTGGTGTCCTGTTATTATTATTATACAGGGGAGCTGCCTGTGGTGTCCTGTTGTTATAATTAGTGGTAACTCTAGGTCCGCAGACAGGCAAGGCGCCGGACCTAGAGCAAGGACACTTCTGCGTGCTCCCTAAAAGGGGGTGGGTCAATGAAAAGTGGGCGTGTCTTTATGACGCGTCTCTTTTTCGCCACTCTTGGGGGGGCGTCCGGCATCCATTCACCAGCGGTGACCGCTGCTCTGCCGTTTTCCCCACCTGCGGGACACTGCTAAAACAGCCTAGAAGGAACGCTAATTATTATTATTATACAGGGGGAGCAGCCTGTGGTGTCCTTTTATTATTAATATACAGGGGAGTGTCCTGTGGTGTCCTGTAATAATTATACAGGGGGAGTAGACTGTGGTGTCCTGTTATTATACAGGCGGAGCAGACTGTGGTGTCCTGTTATTAATATACAGGGGGAGTGTCCTGTGGTGTCCTGTAATAATTATATAGGGGGAGTAGACTGTGGTGTCCTGTTGTTATTATACAGGCGGAGCAAACTGTGGTTTCCTGTTATTATTAATATACAGCGGGAGTGTCCTGTGGTGTCCTGTAATATGCAGGGGGAGTAGACTGTGGTGTCCTGTTGTTATTATACAGGCGGAGCAGTCTGTGGTGTCCTGTTATTATTAATATACAGGGGGAGTGTCCTGTGGTGTCCTGTAATAATTATACAGGGGGAGTAGACTGTGGTGTCCTGTTGTTATTATACAGGCAGAGCAGACTGTGGTTTTCTGTTATTATTATACAGGGAGAGCAGCCTGTGGTGTCCTGTTATTAATATACAGGGGGAGCAGCCTGTGGTGTCCTGTTGTTATTATTATTATACAGGGAGAGCAGCCTATGGTGTCCTGGTATTAGTATTATTATACAGGGGAGCAGCCTTTGGTGTCCTGTTATTTTTATACAGGGGGAGCACAGGGGCGTTTCTAGAGAGGAGGGGGCCCATGTGCAGTCTCCGACACGGGCCTTCTCCTCTCTGCCCAGTGGCCGGCAGCGCACTGAGCTGTGCGAGGCCAGTGCCGGAGTCATAGACTCTGGGCACTAGATTCCCCGCGGTGGCCATTTTCCCTGTACTGCGCATGCGCTAACGACGGGAAAATGGCCACCGCAGCCATTTTCCAGTTGTTTCACAACGCTGGACCCCTGCGCCGACGTGGGACTCTGGAGAGGTAAGTAAAATTATGGGCCCATGTTCCCCGCACAACCTGCACCCATTATAGATACGCCCCTGGGGGAGCAGCCTGTGGTGTCCTATTATTATACAGGGGGAGCAGCCTGTGGTGTCCTGTTATTATTATACAGGGGGAGCATCCTTTAGTGTCCTGTTATTATTATTATACAGGGGAAGCATCCTGTGGTGTCCTGTTATTATTATTATACCGGGGTAGCTGCCTGTGTTGTCCTGTTCTCCTCTCCCCATGTCTTTTCTGCGATCTCCCTATTCGCTTCTCCCCATGTCCTTACCCCTGTGCTCTCTCTTCTCCTCTCCTCATGTCCTTACCCCTGTGCTCCCTGTTCTCCTCTCCTCATGTCCTTACCTCTGTGCTTCCTGTTCTCCTCTCCTCATGTCCTTAACCCCGTGCTCCCTGTTCTCATCTCCCCATGTCCTTAACCCTGTGCTCCCTGTTCTCCTCTCCTCATGTCCTTACCCCTGTGCTCCCTGTTCTCTCCTCATGTCCTTACCCCTGTGCTCTCTGTTCTCCTCTCCCCATGTCCTTACCCCTGTGCTCCCTGTTCTCCTCATGTCCTTACCCCTGTGCTCCCTGTTCTCCTCTCCCCATGTCCTTACCCCAGTGCTCCCTATTCTCCTCTCCCCATGTCCTTACCCCTGTGCTCCCTGTTCTCCTCTCCTCATGTCCTTACCCCTGTGCTCCTCTCCTCATGTCGTTACCCCTGTGCTCCCTGTTCTCCTCTCCTCATGTCCTTACCCCTGTGCTCACTGTTCTCTCCTCATGTCGTTACCCCTGTGCTCTCTGTTCTCCTCTCCCCATGTTCTTACCCCTGTGCTCACTGTTCTCTTCTCCACATGTCCTTACCCCTGTGCTCTCTGTTCTCCTCTCCCCATGTCCTTACCCCTGTGCTCCCTGTTCTCCTCATGTCCTTACCCCTGTGCTCCCTGTTCTCCTCTCCTCATGTCCTTACCCCTGTGCTCTCTGTTCTCCTCTCCCCATGTTCTTACCCCTGTGCTCTCTGTTCTCCTCTCCCCATGTCCTTATCCCTGTGCTCCCTGTTCTCCTCTCATGTCCTTACCCCTGTGCTCCCTGTTCTCTTCTCCACATGTCCTTACCCCTGTGCTCTCTGTTCTCCTCTCCCCATGTCCTTACCCCTGTGCTCCCTGTTCTCCTCTCCCCATGTCCTTACCCCTGTGCTCTCTGTTCTCCTCTCCCCATGTCCTTACCCCTGTGCTCTCTGTTCTCCTCTCCCCATGTCCTTACCCCTGTGCTCTCTGTTCTCCTCTCCCCATATCCTTACCCCTGTGCTCCCTGTTCTCCTCTCCTCATGTCCCCTCTCCCCATGTCCTTACCCCTGTGCTCCCTGTTCTACTCTACCCATGTCCTTACCCCTGTGCTCACTGTTCTCTCCTCATGTCCTTACCCCTGTGCTCTCTGTTCTCCTCTCCCCATGTCCTTACCCCTGTGCTCCCTGTTCTCCTCTCATGTCCTTACCCCTGTGCTCCCTGTTCTCTTCTCCACATGTCCTTACCCCTGTGCTCTCTGTTCTCCTCTCCCCATGTCCTTACCCCTGTGCTCCCTGTTCTCCTCTCCCCATGTCCTTACCCCTGTGCTCTCTGTTCTCCTCTCCCCATGTCCTTACCCGTGTGCTCTCTGATCTCCTCTACCCATGTCCTTACCCCTGTGCTCTCTGTTCTCCTTTCCCCATGTCCTTACCCCTGTGCTCCCTGTTCTCCTCTCCCCATGTCCTTACCCCTGTGCTCTCTGTTCTCCTCTCCCCATGTCCTTACCCCTGTGCTCCCTGTTCTCCTCTCCTCATGTCCCCTCTCCCCATGTCCTTACCCCTGTGCTCCCTGTTCTCTTCTCCACATGTCCTTACCCCTGTGCTCCCTGTTCTCCTCTCCCCATGTCCTTACCCCTGTGCTCTCTGTTCTCCTCTCCCCATGTCCTTACCCCTGTGCTCTCTGTTCTCCTCTCCCCATGTCCTTACCCCTGTGCTCCCCTTTGTCTTCTCCCCATGTCCTTACCCCTGTGCTCTCTGTTCTCCTCTCCCCATGTCCTTACCCCTGTGCTCTCTGTTCTCCTCTCCCCATGTCCTTACCCCTGTGCTCCCCTTTGTCTTCTCCCCATGTCCTTACCCCTGTGCTCCCTGTTCTCTTCTCCACATGTCCTTACCCCTGTGCTCCCTGTTCTCCTCTCCCCATGTCCTTACCCCTGTGCTCTCTGTTCTCCTTTCCCCATGTCCTTACCCCTGTGCTCCCTGTTCTCCTCTCATGTCCCCTCTCCCCATGTCCTTACCCCTGTGCTCCCTGTTCTTCTCTACCCATGTCCTTATGTCCTTACCCCTGTGCTCTCTGTTTTCCTCTCCTCGTGTCCTTACCCCTGTGCTCTCTCTTCTCTCCCTATGTCCTTACCCCTGTGCCCCCTTTAGTCTTCTCCCCATGTCCTTACCCCTGTGCTCCCTGTTCTCCTCTCCCCATGTCCTTACCCCTGTGCTCTCTCTTCTCCTCTCCCCATGTCCTTACCCCTATGCTCTCTGTTCTCCTCTCCCCATGTCCTTAACCCTGTGCTCCCTTTTCTCTTCTCTCCATTTCCATACCCCTGTGCTCTCTGTTCTCCTCTCCTCATGTCCTTACCCCTGTGCTCACTGCTCTCTTCCCATGTCCTTACCCCTGTGCTCTCTCTTCTCTCCCTATGTCCTTACCCCTGTGGTCCCTTTAGTCTTCTCCCCATGTCCTTACCCATGTGCTCCCCTTTGTCTTCTCCCCATGTCCTTACCCCTGTGCTCTCTGTTCTCCTCTCCCCATGTCCTTACCCATGTGCTCCCCTTTGTCTTCTCCCCATGTCCTTACCCATGTGCTCCCCTTTCTCTTCTCTCCTGTGTTACCTGTACCCCCTGCCACATATCCTTACCTTCATGCTCCCATCGCAGCATTTCAATAAAGATTTTATCCCATTTAGCTTCAAACAGCAAAGGGAATCAGAATACTGGAAAGCTTTGATGTAATTCTGGTTTAAATTATTCTTAAAGAGATGTCTGGGATGACCAGGACTATCGGTCAAATTCACTGGTTTAACCTTAAGCACTACAGCGTTGTGTGATGTTCTTTGAGGGGTGATATGAAGCTTGGTTACAGGAACATCTGAGGAACACTGACCAGGGCTATATGGCTGGGAGGAAAGAGGAGATTTGCTGGTCACTCAATGTTACATGTCTGACTATGGTACATGTGTTCTTTGTGATGGGTATTATATTTTTTTCTAGATAATCTAGCTGTAAAGAACCAGAGTCTTTATTATAAGTCGCATATTCTGTATTCCCCCTAATTCACTGAGGATGGACAAGGATGGGAGACACAGGACTGAGAGGATCTTACATCTCACTCTGGAGATCATCTACCTACTGACTGGGGAGGTGAGGGGATCTGGGAGTGTCACAGTGACATCACTTATATCTATAGTAATAATACAGGGACATGACTGGGGAGGTGAGGGGATCTGGGAGTGTCACAGTGACATCACTTATATCTATAGTAATAATACAGGGACATGACTGGGGAGGTGAGGGGATCTGGGAGTGTCACAGGGACATCACTTATATCTATAGTAATAATACAGAGACATGACTGGGCAGGTGAGGGGATCTGGGAGTGTCACAGTGACATCACTTATAGCTATAGTAATAATACAGGGACATGACTGGGGAGGTGAGGGGATCTGGGAGTGTCACAGTGACATCACTTATATATATAGTAATAATACAGGGACATGACTGGGCAGGTGAGGGGATCTGGGAGTGTCACAGTGACATCACTTATATCTATAGTAATAATACAGGGACATGACTGGGCAGGTGAGGGGATCTGGGAGTGTCACAGTGACATCACTTATATCTATAGTAATAATACAGGGACATGACTGGGGAGGTGAGGGGATCTGGGAGTGTCACAGTGACATCACTTATATATATAGTAATAATACAGGGACATGACTGGGGAGGTGAGGGGATCTGGGAGTGTCACAGTGACATCACTTATATATATAGTAATAATACAGGGACATGACTGGGGAGGTGAGAGGCTCTGGGAGTGTCACAGTGACATCACTTATATCTATAGTAATAATACAGGGACATGACTGGGCAGGTGAGGGGATCTGTGAGTGTCACAATGACAAGACTTATATTTGTATTAATAATACAGGGACATGACTGGGGATGTGAGGGGATCTGGGAGTGTCACAGTGACATCACTTATATCTATAGTAATAATACAGGGACATGACTGAGGGGATCTGGGAGTGTCACAGTGACATCACTTATATCTATAGTAATAATACAGGGACATGACTGGGGAGGTGAGGGGATCTGGGAGTGTCACAGTGACATCACTTATATCTATAGTAATAATACAGGGACATGACTGGGGAGGTGAGGGGATCTGGGAGTGTCACAGTGACATCACTTATATCTATAGTAATAATACAGGGACATGACTGGGCAGGTGAGGGGATCTGGGAGTGTCACAGTGACATCACTTATAGCTATAGTAATAATACAGGGACATGACTGGGGAGGTGAGGGGATCTGGGAGTGTCACAGTGACATCACTTATATATATAGTAATAATACAGGGACATGACTGGGCAGGTGAGGGGATCTGGGAGTGTCACAGTGACATCACTTATATCTATAGTAATAATACAGGGACATTACTGGGCAGGTGAGGGGATCTGGGAGTGTCACAGTGACATCACTTATATATATAGTAATAATACAGGGACATGACTGGGGAGGTGAGGGGATCTGGGAGTGTCACAGTGACATCACTTATATATATAGTAATAATACAGGGACATGACTGGGGAGGTGAGAGGCTCTGGGAGTGTCACAGTGACATCACTTATATCTATAGTAATAATACAGGGACATGACTGGGCAGGTGAGGGGATCTGTGAGTGTCACAATGACAAGACTTATATTTGTTTTAATAATACAGGGACATGACTGGGGATGTGAGGGGATCTGGGAGTGTCACAGTGACATCACTTATATCTATAGTAATAATACAGGGACATGACTGAGGGGATCTGGGAGTGTCACAGTGACATCACTTATATCTATAGTAATAATACAGGGACATGACTGGGGAGGTGAGGGGATCTGGGAGTGTCACAGTGACATCACTTATATCTATAGTAATAATACAGGGACATGACTGGGCAGGTGAGGGGATCTGTGAGCGTCACAATGACAAGACTTATATTTGTATTAATAATACAGGGGCATGACTGGGGATGTGAGGGGATCTGGGAGTGTCACAGTGACATCACTTATATCTATAGTAATAATACAGGGACATGACTGAGGGGATCTGGGAGTGTCACAGTGACATCACTTATATCTATAGTAATAATACAGGGACATGACTGGGGAGGTGAGGTGATCTGGGAGTGTCACAGTGACATCACTTATATGTATAGTAATAATACAGGGACATGACTGGGGAGGTGAGGTGATCTGGGAGTGTCACAGTGACATCACTTATATGTATAGTAATAATACAGGGACATGACTGGGGAGGTGAGAGGATCTGGGAGTGTCACAGTGACCTCACTTATATCTATAGTAATAATACAGGGACATGACTGTGGAGGTGAGAGGATCTGGGAGTGTCACAGTGACATCACCTATATCTATAGTAATAATACAGGTACATGACTGTGGAGGTGAGAGGATCTGGGAGTGTCACAGTGACATCACTTATATCTACAGTAATAATACTGGGACATGACGGGACGTGAAGGGATCTGGGAGTGTCACAGTGACATCACTTATATCTATAGTAATAATACAGGGACATGACTGGGGAGTTGGGGAATCTGGGAGTGTCACAGTGACATCACTTATCTATAGTAATAATACAGGTACATGACTGTGGAGGTGAGAGGATCTGGGAGTGTCACAGTGACATCACTTATATCTATAGTAATAATACAGGGACATGACTGGGGAGTTGGGGAATCTGGGAGTGTCACAGTGACATCACTTATATTTATAGTAATAATATGTGGACAAGACTTTTGAGGTGTTGAGATCTAGGAGTGTATGCAGTTATATTTGGTGTATTCCCCAATACACAGGTTTACACTGTAGTGAAGAAGACATCCGGTGAGTGTGAGACAGCAGCTCTCCCCGTGTGTCAGGAGGAATGAGCAGGACCCAGAGCCCTATCACGGTGCCTCCACCTTACTCACTGATACATGAGAGAGACAATGACCACAAGATCCTGGAACTTACCTACAAGATCATTCATCTGCTGACTGGAGAGGTGACTGCTGGGAAGGGAACATTATACAGTAACACCAGGGGATGTGTCTGGGTGATGACTGGAGAGATGACTGCTGGGAATGGGACATTATACAGTAACACCAGGGGATGTGTCTGGGTGATGACTGGAGAGGTGACTGCTGGGAATGGGACATTACACAGTAACATCAGGGGATGTGTCTGGGTGATGACTGTATCATTGTGTGTGTCAGGTTCCTATAAGGTGTCAGGATGTCAATGTGTATGTCTCCATGCAGGAGGGGGAGTATATAGAGGAACACAAGGGTCTTTACAAGGACATGATGATTGAGAATCACCGGCCCCTCACATCATTGGGAAAGAGGAGACTGTCATTTATTATACAGGGGAGAGCAGGTATGGGGACCCCCTATATACACACATCACCTGATAATCCGATACACAATATATTATTTACCTACTTACATGCGGACACTGTTTATGGAGCACAGACGCAATATTCTGAACCACTATACTAATCATAGCATCTAACATTATAATGAGGTTCACAATGAAGACCCTAAGTGTCTCTCTGTTGTGGGTATTGAGATGGTTCCGTGTACATCAAGAGAGGGGGATAGGTATAACACCTTATGTCGTCAGGAAGTATACTGGACTTTATAGTTCAATTCACTGTATCCAATAGGTTTAAATGTAACAATTGAATTTAACTCCATATTGTGATTAATCTTATAAGAATGAGAGCTTTTACTCTTGATCTATGGTTATAAGGTGAACATTTTGGGGGTTTATCAGTTAATATTGTCCATTTGAAGACAATAAAAAATAAGCTTTTATGGTACCCTCATAACTTTTTTAACTGCTTTTCCCATGTATATGAAGAAGAGACTTAGGGCAGAATTTAAGATGCAGCAGCTTCTGTAAGCATGCCGGGCTTTACACTGACTCCGGGTGCCGTTTTAAATATGTACCTGCAACCCGACGGGAAGCAGCGGCTTACAGACAGGGTTGCATAAAATTGGATTTAAAAAAATAAAATAAAAATCAAACACGGATTTATTTGATTTAAATCAGAATTTTTGGATTTAAATAGGATTTTTATTTAAAAATTTTTTTACGTAAACGTTTAAAATTTTTAAATGTTTATTTACACATTTTTTTTTAATAAAAAAATCCTATTTAAATCAAATAAATCAGTTTTTGATTATTATTTTTTTTTTTTTTAAATCCAATTTTAAGCAACTCTGCTTACAGAAGCCTCTCATTTGTAAATTCTGCCCTTAATGTGATATTTGGTTATGTCTCTATTGTTTAAAGGACTCCTGTGTCGAGGGCATAATATATTAAACATGTTCCACACTGAGTAGATTGTTTTAGATGGATCATACAGTTAGAATTAAGGTTTTAAAAAGAAATGTCAATGTGTATAGAATGTATCAATGCTCTCGTTTGAGAGATATAACACTTTATGAATATAAAAGTGTTTAAAAATTACATATAACTACGATCTTTTTACAGACCAAGATTAGTCTGTGGATTTAACTATATTCTTAAGTGTACTCTAGTAGTAGCTAAATATGTAATTTTTGTCCTATGTAACAATCACAATTATAATCAGAATATAGATTCTGCTAGAATTGAGGATAAGAGCATCTGTGACCTTGCCTGGTGATATTAAGAACATTAGAACATCTAATGGAATGATTAATAGAGTTTAATCTATATAGAAAGACTGTTTCCGGCAAGGGAAGTTACCTTGGTAATGTAACAACAAATCCACAGTGAGAACTCCTTGATTGGTTACTTATGATCACATGACCGGACTGACATATATACGGAAATGGTCCGAGCTTATTTGCTAGGCAGTGCTACAGACACTTTCCGTGACTCATTCATTTTGATCATGTGATAGGGGGAGTCTCCTCTTGAGAAGTCCTTTGTTTAGTGGTATGTATATAAGATTATAAAATCATTTGAATATAATAACGCTTGAACTCCACTGAACTCTAGGTATGGTAAGATTGCCTCAATAAATGTTATACTTATATTAATATGAGAAACGGATGATTATTATAAGTCTTAATAGTTACCATCAGGTGTCTGTGATCCTATTTGAAGTGTATATAAGGAGCTTTTATGGACAGTACAAGTATATGCTTCTGAAGAAGCTGGATGGATTTATCCAGTGAAATGCGTTAAGCGAATACCTATGCTATATTGACTGGTACCTGGATATGATTCCCTGCCGTGTGGACTTTACACTGCGACCTTGGACCCTTTTACTCTGAATTCCTGCCACAGTTTACAAGCCCACTACTTTGGTCCTGATCACTCCAGCTATAAGTGCATTTGGAACTACAACCTTGCAAACTACAAGTGGATTTAAATTACAGCCCCACAAGGTGCGGATTACACCCTAAGAGGACTATTTATACCATCCAACACTTCGTAATTATCGGCTGCATATGAACTGGGTTTCATGAGAACTGGTCCTTATTAACACTTGAATAATTGACTGCACTTCAATTTAGACCTATGGGAGCTAGTCTTGCTGATAAATACTGATAAATACTGCTATACATGAAATCGGATACTCGGTCATTTAAGTATACAAACATTTATGTTTTAATTTATAAGCTTTCTTTTTCAAATGATACTTTTACATTAAATGTGATTATTTATATTAAGTAATACATCCGTTTCTCATTTAATTGCAATACATTTGTATATAAGCGCTGGTTCCTATATCTTGAGTTCTAGACCACTGATGTTGACACTGATATTCTACTGTTTAATCTCAATGAATAACAGTGGGCATTATTAATGTGTTTTTGTTGGTTGTTTAGGATGAATATATGACTTATATTAAGGGAGAAGTAGTGACATATATGACTGATATGAAGGCAGAAGATTTAGAGGGAGAAGAAGAGACATATGCGACTGATATGAAGGCAGAAGATACAGAGGGAGAAGAAGAGACGTATGTGACTGATATGAAGGCAGAAGATACAGAGGGAGAAGAAGAGACTTTTGTGACCAATATGAAGGCAGAAGATACAGAGGGAGAAGAAGAGACTTTTGTGACCGATATGAAGGCAGAAAATACAGAGGGAGAAGAAGAGACTTTTGTGACTGATATGAAGGCAGAAGATATAGAGGGAGAAGAAGAGACGTATGTGACTGATAATAAGGCAGAAGATCTAGAGGGAGAAGAAGAGATGTATGTGAGGGGTGATCAGCAGTATAAGGAGGAAATCCCTACAGATATCAGCACAGGTGAGTAATAATTACTTTTTATAGAAAAAAGTCTCCTATTCTCATTGCTCAGTCACTACAACAATCTCTTATTCATCACCGTCCTAAGTCAGGAAGCAGTTTGTAGATTTGTAAATCTAATTAGAGGTGGTTACTGTAGATCTGTCCACAATTTATGATACATGGAAAGTGCAATCAGGTCTTGACTGAATGTAGTCTTACTCTTTAGTGGATGTAATATTTCACTCATACCAGACAACAGAAATGCCGGTTTGTAGTATATTACTAGTTCAAATTGGGGAATCCTCACCACACTGGTATAGGCTGCTTCCTATATGGCTCCACCCACTGCGATGAATCAGTGTTCTTAGGTAAGTCAGTAGATGATCTTAGTAACTATAGGTTTTATGCTGACGCATTTCTCCAGCGGTTTCATCTGCATAATAGTTTGTGAAGGTAAATCGTTATATTTATATGTCCCTATAAACCAATCATTTAATGTCTAAATATATATATATATTGTAACTGACCATACCAGGAAAGGGAGTAACCACAGTCAGTGGCCACCAGAAGCTGTTGAGGCCTTCAATACCCTGAACAAGACCTTCACTTCAGCCACTATCCTCACACAGCCGGCCACCTCTCGAGTCTTCATACTGGAGGTGGAAGCTTCCTCTATTGGCACTGTGGTAGTACTATTCGTGCCAGAATGGCTGAGACCCGGTTTGCTTCGCTGGGCGCACACCACAATTTCTAGAACATTCCGGGACCCGGATAATAACCCACTTCCTCTCCATATCTTTCTGGTGGTCTACTCTCTCAAGAGATGTGTAGGAATGTGTCTTCGCCTGTGCCCAACACAAGTTCCAGAGGATGAAGCTCCAAGGGCCTCTGTGTCCACTCCCCATTCCTAGTCAACCCCGGGGCTGCATCTCCATGGACTTCATCACTGAGCTGAAAACATCTAAAGGGTGTAACACCATCTGGGTTGTAGTGGATCGGTTCACCATGGTGGCCCACATACCCTCAGCCACAGAGTTGTCACAAATCTTTCAGTATAATTTTCCGACTCCACGGTTGCCCCAGGGACATCACATTGTATAGGGGTACCCAGTTCAAATTCTGTTTCTGGAAGGAATTCCTCAGAAAGGCTGGCATAGAACAGAACTTTACCTCTTGTGTTTCGCCATCGCTTTAATGGTCAGACTGAGAGGGTGAACCAGGACCATGAGACCTTCCTGAGTATGTATGTCTCAGGCAACCAGGGGGTCTGTGTAGACTCTCTTCCATGGGCAGTATTTGCCCTCTACCTGCACTACCACTCGAGTACAGGCTCCATATCTTTCTTTACTCTCCATGAGTACCACCCCTGATTTCCCGAACCTCCTGTCATCTCGACTTTGGAAATTCCCGGCAGTGGACATTTAGTCTAGTGTCACTGCTGACAAATTACTCAGCCGCATACAAAATGGAGACTGATAAAAGAAGGAAGGGCATACAATTGGGTCGCGAAGACAAAATCAGCCAGGAACATTTGTCTCTGGATACCCTTGATGAAACTTGCTTTGAGGTACATTGATCCCTTCATATCATCCAGGTTATCAATTCGGTGGAATTTCGGTTGAAACTACCAGACTCTTTGCAGATCCCCAATGTGTTCCACATCTCACTGCTAAATTCACCAGTTGCAGTGTCACCATAGAAGGAGCGCGAAATCAGGCAGGTTTTAGATGTCCATAGATATAGAGGCACCCTGCAATATCTGATAGCCTGGTAGGAACATGGTCAATGAACCTTGGTTGAGGAACATTGAACCTTGGTTGAGGCATCAAATGTTCATGTTCAACGGGCTATCACAAAACTCCTGAGGAAGTTCCCCCATAAGAGGATTTGCAGGAGTCTGGTGACCCCCCCTTTTGAGGAGGGGTACTGCCAGTACCAGCAGTCATGGACACCACTGATCTGCTTCCAACAATTTTTGCTCCTGGTTATTGCAAAATACTCTGTATCTCATTGCACGCTACTCGCTGATCCCAGTGCCAACACATCCATGTCTCTCATTGCACATTACACGTTGTTCCCACAGTGCCAGCACATACGTGTATCTCATTACATGCTACGTGCTGTCCAAACAGTGCCAACACCTCTGTGTACCTTATTGCAACTCCATATACCCTATTGCACACTACACACTGTTCAGATGGTGCCAACATTTCCGTGTAACTTATTGTATGCCACGCGCTGCTCAAGTAGTATCAACACATTCGTGTACCTTATTGCACGCTTCGCGATGTACAAACAATGCCAACACATCCATGAACCTTGTGGCACGCTACCAAAATCCCACACATTGTGTACTCTGCGGTACTTCAACATTTGTGCCTACTGTGTTTAAACACCTCAGGGTATTCCATGGATCCCACCTCTCCGAGTATTTCTGCTATAACTCTGTGTGTTCTCCCGTAGAAGCAAATCTCAAGGCTTCACAGTCCACAAGATGAAATGAAAACAGAAAACGGGATTTTTGTACTTATCTGTACATTTTTTTAACTGATTCTGTCTGGAGGACACTGTATTCCTACCACTACCCTCAGTTTTTTTGGTTTCTTGCTGCTCTGTAAATTACCCTGTGTTGTTTACCCTATTTCATACCGATTTCCGTGTGTGTATATATAATTATATATATGTATATATAATTTGTCACAGGAGGTTCTCAGCTTAGCCACACACTATTGTAACATTAAAACCAGAGCCCTTGGTGTCTTCCTCAGACATGTAGTGACAGTGATGTGTGCATGATGTGTGCTCTCTGTCTCTGTAGTAGTTATTTTGAGAAGAACAAGCTATGGCTACATATACCTAGTACCCACGTGTGACCATATATACACCCATCACCTGCTGCTCTGCATGTTACACGCTGTCCTGATAATGTACACAGTACTGCTATAAATTACAGGCGCGTTATAGTGTAAATATTACATAACATGGTAACACTTCAGCATGGGTTGGGTATGATATTCCAGCGGAAGCCCGATGATGAGAGATCCCGATAGGGGCAGGTAAGTATACAAACCCTAACCCCCCCTCACCGCACCCTAAACCTAACCTCCCCCCAGTGGTACCTAACACTTCCCGAGGGGTGCCTAACCCTAAGTCCCCCCTGGGTGCCAAAACCTAACCCTCCCTCCCCGCAGCTGATACCTTGCCTCTGTGTCCTTACGATCAGCATGCCGGCTGCCGGGATTCCAGCGTCGGCATCCCCAGTCATGTCGGGATTCTGGCGCCGGTCTTGTCTCGGTATTCCGGCACTGAGATTTCTGGAGCCGGCAGCCCACCTGAATTTCCGCACTTAGTGTTCCTGGATATTGCGCATCCTGCCTACAAGCCTGGAGGTAGCTTTATTTAAGTCCTGCATTTCAGCTGTAATTTTATGCAAACACCGGTCTAATTTATTACAGCACATGTTATAACTGTGTTATCACCACACGTTGCTCTCATGTTACAGAGTGACCAGCACAAATTATTACAATAAACCTGTAATTCCTGCTCTATACATAACAGCGTAATATGTCAGGTGATGAGTTTTACATTGCACCTTAGAGCATCGTGAGTTTATCCATTTGATGGTGATTTAAGGACCTTTGATAAGTCTTTCTGGAAAATTATATTTATGGTACATTCATATATTTATTTTATTCCCAGCAGATGGATGTGACAGCAAGAATATCTCAAAGGAAAAAACAGTTTTATCTCCAAATTGTGAAATAGAAGATAACAACATCAAACGAGATTCTTCAGGAGAAAACCCCATTCCCCCAATTATACATCCAGTACCTCACATTGCAGATGTATCACCTGATCCTGCTTATAATGAGGAATGTTCTCCTGGTACCTCTATTACAGCTCTTAGAGCAGATAAAGTATTTCTCTCTTCTATAGATGCCAAATGTCTTACACAGAATACAAAGCTAATTACCCATCAGCCAGCTAAGGCAGGTGAGAGGCCATTTCAATGTTCTGAGTGTGGGAATTGTTTTACACGGAAATTAAATCTTGTTACACATCAAAGAACTCACACAGGTGAGAGGCCATTTCCATGTTCTCTGTGTGGGAAATGTTTTACACGGAAATCGCATCTTGTTACACATCAAATAATTCACACAGGTGAAAGACCATTTCCATGCTCTGAGTGTGGGAAATGTTTTCCACACAAATCAGTTCTTGTTGCACATCAGAGAAGTCACACAGGAGAGACACCATTTCCATGTTCTGAGTGTGGGAAATGTTTTACACAGAAATCAAATCTTGTTAAACATCAGAGGCATCACACAGGTGAGAAATCATTTATATGCTCTGAGTGTGGGAAATGTTTTATAGACAAATCACGGCTTGTTATACATCAGAGAACTCACACAGGTGAGAGGCCATTTCCATGTTCTAAGTGTCGGAAATGTTTCACACAAAAAACATCTCTTGTTTCACATCAAAGACGTCACACAAGTGAGAAACCATTTCCATGCTCGGAGTGTGAGAAATGTTTTACACAGAAATCAGAACTTATTATACATCAGAGAAGTCACACAGGTGTGAAGCCATTTCCATGCTCTGAATGTGGGAAATGTTTTACAATGAAATCACATCTTGTCACACATCAGAGAACTCACACAGGAGAGAAACCATTTCCATGCTTTGAGTGTGGAAAATGTTTTTCAGATAAATCAGATCTTGCTGCACATCAGAGAAGTCACACAGGTGAGAAACCATTTCCATGTTCTGAGTGTGTGAAACGGTTTACACGGAAATCAGATCTTGTGTCGCATCAGAGGAGTCACACAGGTGAGAAACCATTTCCATGCTCTGAGTGTGGGAAATGCTTTGCACATAAATCCAAACTTGTTACACATCAGAGAAGTCACACAGGTGAAAAGTAATTTCCATGTTCTGAGTGTGGGAAATGTTTTACATGGAAATCAGATATAGTATTACATAAACGACTTCACACAGATTAGCTGTCAGAAATGACAGAAATCAGATCTGGTTAAACCATTCTTTACACTGTAGAAACTGCATTTTAAAAGTGAAAATGTTTAAAAAAAAAAATTTACATGCATAGTATTTCTCCTAACCCAGGCGCTTCATTGACCTTTGATGTTGCTGCTTCATGATCCAGAAGGTTGAATGGTCATAGCTTATGTTATTGTCCTCATTGATTATTGTGCTATATTACATGCATTTATCCATTTTGTAAGGAAAGTTACTCTGCAGTGTTTATAGCACTTTTTGAAATTGGATCGCCTGAATGGTATAAGAGGGTGTAGGAAGACACGAGGAACAGTGGGCAAGGTAGTAACGCTATGCTATCATGTAATAACAGAACATAAGGTCTGGGACCTAACAGACAATTTCCTGCTACCAACCTCCTCCCTCTATGTAATATCTATTATATGCTGCCAGGAAACCAGAGCAATGGGAGGATATAGAATTATTTGCTTGAGAAATAAAAGTGCTGTCACACACCATCAGGACATAACAGTGAGGTCTGTCCTATATGTGAGTGTCCCTGGTTTTCCGGTTGGTGTCCCCAGTATGTGTAATTTTCTGTGTATGTAACTAAACTATTCTTTCTACATCTCTTTCCTGAGCTTAGAGGATGAGGCTATAAAGATTTTTTTTTAAAACTTAATATTGTGCTGTATGTACTAATATATGTATTCCTGCTACATTGTAATATTGTGTAGTTTTATTTCTCAGGTTTTCCATGTACAGAATGTCAGACAAGCATTTACTTTCCAGTATTGGGTTTCAATACACCGAATGCCATATGCTAATTAACTAACTAAAGTATCATTAAAAACCGCTATTTCTTTATACAATATATCTGTTTGCGTTTTAATGAATAGTTCAATATGCCTAACACATTGTGTACAGAACTGGTTTCACATGGCCATTTTTCTTTTTATTATTTGTATTGTTCTAAATGTCATGTATGTTTTTTTTAAAAAAAACAACACATACTAAAGGGTCTGTTAATATCATGTGTGGACTAATTAATGCCATGCAGAACTTAGATCACTTTCATTAGAAAGCTTTCACAGTGACTTTATGATAAAGTCTGTTGGAGGCGAAATGCGTCAACCTTGTTGTTTTACTGATTGGATGTTAAATATCGCCTACACTGACTTTCTGGTGGATCTATGAATATTATGGTATATCGATCTCTTGAGTGTGATGTGCGGATAAAACAAATGTTTACAACTTGCACCATAGACAGCTGATTAGTCCTTTTCCCGAGCCAAACTCGTACTCCTATACCACACGAGGGTCCTCTGGCCCTGTCTTTCTTGTAATTCACTTATCGTAGAAAACAGCATTATTTTTCTCTGGGTCCTCCCTGTATTGCCAATGAATA
The DNA here is from genome assembly GCA_031769625.1 of Taudactylus pleione. Classification (NCBI taxonomy): domain Eukaryota; kingdom Metazoa; phylum Chordata; class Amphibia; order Anura; family Myobatrachidae; genus Taudactylus; species Taudactylus pleione. The sequence continues at coordinate 371,580 of JAUIMM010000803.1, read as the reverse complement.
GAGAAGGTAGGAAAACAAATGAATGATGAGGTCTATAGGTCTAGATTCTTCCAAAACAACCTATAGGGGACCTCTGTAGCACTCACCTTAGGTTTCTTTGGGCATCCTGAGGTGGCTTTATTTCACTGGCCTCTACCTTCATGCCTGGATATAGTGATCATACCCATGTATCTGGTGGTCCTTCAAAGGAAGTTCTGCTCACCAAAGACACTTCTCAGAGTCCCTCTATATAGTACAGGCTTGAAGTTTACTATATAATTGATAGCGTCTTCCAAAATCCAGCTTCTGTGACTGCTGTGCTCCTCAAACTACCTGCTTGGAGCGCTGTGGACATGCCGTATAAAGACCCCTTAAAGTAAATTGCTGGCTGGGTAAAGGCTCCTGGCGGGTGCTTCTTCCAAAGGTCTTTTGGCTGATATGAGTTGCTGAGGTCGGTCTCCTATCATTCCTCTGTCGTCTTTCGTTTGGATGTGAGTTTGCTCCTAAGGTTAAATGCAAAAACAAAGTTGTGTGGCAAATCCTAACAAATTCGCTCACACGTCATTCACTGCTAAGCACACGACGTGCAGCAGCTATTTGTCTTTTAAGCATTGAAGGGTACCTCTCGATCTCTGATTTTTAAACCATCCGATTACACTGATCTCTATATTTGCGTATCTATGGTTTTTAGTGTATGCTATCCACTTATATGTACAGTATGCAATTATGGATGGCTGCCTAATTACAATCTAATTCTTTATTACTTTTCTTATTACATTAACACTTATTGATTATCTTTACACATCTGATAGCGCGGTTAGTTCTATATTTATTTATAAACCTTACTTGTTCTAAAGGGAAAATGAAATAATACACACAAATGCAGATTTTAAAACAAATTAAAATGCTTTACTTTACACGGTTATACATGAAGTCTTGTAAATGCCGACTTACAACAGAAATGCACATTATTATTCCAGCAGCAGTGTTAAAGAAATCATTTGCAATGTCTAGCACAAATTCTACAAGACAACAGCCAACCAAATGGGATTATACCTACGTACCAGCACCCCCCACTCCAACCTCTTCCCTCTCCTGGATTCTAGCTGTGCATGCCCCCTCCCTCTCTCCCTGCTCAATACTTTATACTATAATTTGTTCATCCCCCAAAATCCAAAAATGGCGAATGTACGTGTTTAGTAACTAATTAGTTAAATGTCGTAACCATAATATAATATGTTATTTTCTTGTTCTGTTCCCCTGTAGCTTCTTCTAGACCAAGGCTATCTTGATTAGCCATCTATTGTTTATTAAATCTGAGACTTGTCTGCTCATCCTGAAAAACTGACATATTATAAACCTGTGATTCCTATTGCTAGAACAAAATGGCTTACAATTCTTATTGCTCACCCCTAAACAAGATGGCTGTCTTTATCAGCTCTAACTTATACATATCTCTGTAGTTAATTACAGCTACATAGAAATAAACACTACTCTCTATATACTTATTAATACATAATATACTATATCTTTGGATCAAACATTAAATAAAATACTGGTGCGACAGGGACTCATTTATTTACTTTGGACAGGGGAGGGAGGGACAAGGGAGGGTAGGCCTCAATCTTTTCCAGGGCTGAGCCCATTCGACAAATGCGACCCAGCTGCACCTCCCACAACTATACTAATAAATACCATCTTAACATTTCTATATAATCTACATTGCAATATAAGGGAAAATAAAGGAACATAAGCATGCATATATTCGTGAATTGCTGAGGAACATGTACGACCACATATTCCTGTGTTATCACATCTATACTTTACACTTCACGATCACCTTTGTTTCGTGTGATGCCCTGGGGATGGTCCTTGGCTGGATTTTTTGGGGGTGCCCTGTGCTTCAGATGTGAACCCCATAATGTTATGGACGCCGGTATAGAGGAGCCTTGACGCTGGCCCGGCGCTTAATCATATATTTGCAAATGTATGTAACCAGTACCTCTATTTCTATTATGTAGGGTTCAAGTATTTTTGTTGATAGGAATATCCCTTATTTTCCTGTGGTTCAGAGTAAACCCTGCCCTTCAAAAGCACCTGTGCAATGTCATTAAGCTGATGTGAGCGACCACTATATTTTTTTATTGCAGTTCTGAGAGGCATGAATGGAGCCAGCATTGGGAGGATGTGCTGATCCTTATAGTGCCATTTGGAGGTTTCTGGGGTACCTCCTAGGTGAGTCAGCTCTCGGCTTATACATGTGCTGTTATGCTGTTCATTAATTTATAATTATATGACCCAGAGTGGGTGCTACTATTAGGTAGCACTAATTATTTTGGGGTGAGCATTTGGGTGTGGGGCCCCCGAGGTTGATCTGGCTGGGCTTCTTAAGGGCATCACCACTTAGCTCACATAGATAAATGTTCAAATCACCTTTTTATTTGTTTATTATTCATGTAATTTTAATTCTTTCTTACTATATTAACACTTACTGATTATCTTTACACATCTATACACTTCACTATCACCTTTTTTTCATGTGATGCCCTGGGGATGGTCCTTGGCTGGATTTTTTTGGGGTAACTGACGCCTCAGACGTGAACCCCTGAATGTTAGGGGCGCTGTTATAGGGGAACCTTGACGCTGGCTCAGCGCTTAATCATATATTTGCAAATGTATGTAACTAATACCTCTGAATTTCTATTCTTATGTAGGGTTCAAGCATTTTTGCTGATATTGTTGCAGTGTGCTGGAGGGAAAATCCCCTTTTCTTCTATAATTACAATCTGGGCATAGTATTGCATAAGCGTTCCCCTATCAGAGGGGAGCCCATCAAATACTTCAACGTGTTCCAAAGCAAAAATCTACTTTAATCTTTCTATGTACCATAACCATTGCCTCATTTGCTGAATTATATTATTTTGTAATATCTATTTGCCCACTTTTTTTGTACTATATAAATGGTTACATTTGCTTGAACGATTCCTGAATATTGGTGAATGCCACTAATACCTATAAAGGATCTAACCTGCACATTATTCCATTGTCTGTCTTTTATTTTTGCTGGGAATAGCCTAGGTTTACTTATTCCCAATTTGGGAAGAATAAAATATGGGAATGTGCTGAAATATTGTGGAACCTAACCGCATATCTAGGTAGGTGCACCCTGGAAACGGTATGCAGTTGGGATGCCGACGGTCTAAATGCCGACCGTTGGCATCCCGACTGTCTAATCCCGGCAAGGATCTAATGACAAGCGTTGAAATCCCAATGCTTGTCATTTTACTTACGCAGGGAGCCCAACGCCCCGGCATCCTGATTAAATGTAAGCCGGGTGCCGCAGGGGGGGAGGGCTAGGTTAGGGGCTCTTGGGGGGGGACTTAGAGTTAGGCACCCCCACGGGAGGGTTAGGCTAGGGGAAGGGGGGTTAGGGTTAGGCACCCCAGGGGGGAGGTTAGGGTTAGGCAGCAGGGAAGGGGGGTTAGGTTTAGGCACTAAGGAGGGAGGTTAGGGTTAGGCACCCCTAAAGGAGGGTTGGGGGAGTTAGGTTAGTTATTACCTTTAGCGCAGTCAGGATCTTCACTGGTGCCAGGCTTCCAGCATCAGGAATTGAACATGCATCTGGTGGTAAATCATACCGATCCTCCTGGAGAACACTTATGTATTAAGTCGACACTGCTCTGGGCCATCCATATTAGCCATTTGAGACCATAATGGCCAATGTCTTCAATGTTGTTTTTGTTCTGTTGGCATGTGAGGTCTGCCTCTCATTTTTAGCCACTATTAAGTCTTATATCTTAGGGGTACTGCACCAGTGCTCAGCTCTTTTCCCCATATGATATATATGCCTTAATAAGATATGTTTCTGGTATGTCTACAAATGTAACTAGCTAAACCAAAACTTTATTTATCAGAAGGCTGGACTTTCCCTTTCACAGTCATTTTGGTGCAACCGTGTCAAGAGGAGCCTGCCCGCAGCTACTGGAGGCTAATCTTCCAGCAGCTGTCAAATTCGGCACACCCGGCTGGACTCTCCGTTGCCACGTCAAGCTGGCCAGGCTGTGTACAGAAGCGGGACCCCTGGTTGCGTGAAGACAGTCTTACTGCATCCCGGGCTACAACTTCTGTGCTCTCCTCTGACTACAGGCATTCTGAGGGGGCTGCACCTCCCCCTGCCCTCTCTCAGCCGCCAGTCCAGTAGTCCAATGCTCTTTATCTCTCAGGCTCCGTCTCCTTCCCCCATTGCTCGCTCCCCAGGAAACCAGATATATATATATATGTTGTGAAGTTTTTTCCACAAATGTCCCCAAAATTGCATATTTGTTAATAAAATGATACTGTATTGGGTTTAAACAGCCAACTATTTACATAATATAACAACATTTTTTTTAATCTGTACATAACACAAGCACGTTGCTAGAATTAGCGGATGTAAAACCAGATAATACTATAAATCAATGAGCCAGGAAAAGCTCATTAATAAATAAATTAATGAATAACTGTGTCTGGCAGATCTGCAAATGTAACAAGGGTGGATGGCAACTAGCAGGCGATAAACCAAAACATTAGTCATAGACAGAAAGCTTTCCCTTTACATCCCGTCAGATATCAGAGTCACACATATACATACAGAGGGACCAATAGGCTCGTCTGTAATAGAACCAGATGCGGTTATTAAACACACAGAGGCTAAGCCAGGATATGAACTGTGAACATGTCTAAATATAACATCATATATGACAGTGGTCTGGATAATCTGCAGTTACAATGTAATTATGTTACTAGAAGGAGAAGTAGATGTAAAGCCAGATATTACTATAGAACACTGGGCCTGATTCAGAGCCGGACGATCTGACCAGAGCGCTCGCTCTGAATCAGGGCCGGCCTACCTAAAATTGGAGTGGCCTCTTGGCCGCTCGCATAGCTGTGGGTGACCACCCACAGCTTATGTGAGCGGCCAAAAAGATGGTCGCAATGGTCAAGACCATCGCAACCATCGGGCTTGCGACGAGACCCTTGTGGTAGGGTCTCATCTGCCACAAGCCCGGAGTGCTTTTGGCTATATCAGAGCCAAAAACACTCCCACTGACATCACTAGTGATGTCAGTGGGGCCGGACCCAGACGGTAGGCGTTCCCATGGGAACACCTCCGTCTGGGCAGCCCCCTTTGGTGCGAGACCCATAACAATGGCTACTCCGTCGTTATTCGGGTCTCGCGCATGCGCATTTGGGTAACATCGACCCGCTTGCGAGCATACAGCGCTCGCGAGCGGGTCTGAATGAGACCCAGTGAGCGGATGTGAGCTCATTAGTAACAACAGATCGTATTATTATTACTAACACTGCGGAGGGTTTGATCTAAGCCGACATCACAGTGACCAATCTAATTGTATTTAACAACAATAAGCACTTTTGCAATCGCAATGCAGTCCTGCCGCAAAATTATGCAAATCAGTGCGATCATGAGCGATCGCAATGCCACCGCAGCACAATATAAATATGCTCACTTTATACAAGGGAGCAGACGTAAACGGGTCACAGGAATCAGCCGAGGTCAGAACCAGATATCAGGAGCAGTACAAGGGGTCAGATGAAATCGGAGTCACAACAAGCCAAGGTCAGGATCAGGATAACAGGTAAGTTCAACAAACGCTGGAGTATGGAATGGAGCCTATACTCTGGCACCTGTCTGGTGCCAGAGGCTTCCTCTTATAGAGTAAGTTCAAATCTCGTGCCAAACGTGACTTCACGTTTGGCACACCTGTGCCTTAAATAGTTTTGCAGGGCGGCATTCGTGCTCCTAGGAGAGCCGCAGCCACCTGCAATCCAAGCTGACATGCGGGGACCCGGGGGAGATGTTATGGCAGCGGGCGCTGGGGGCTTCCTGCCCACTACCCACCGCAGACTCCAGTGCTGCCGGACCCGGTAAGTGGATGCCCCCCCCCGCCTTCTAGGGGTGGGCACCGAACACCACACAAATGGTTTGTTGGGAAACTTCCGGTGGAATTTCTGAAGAAGCTGAGGTGCATGAATGTCAGAGGCCTTGACCCAGCAACGTTCCTCAGGACCATAGCCCCTCCAATCTACTAGAAACTGAACAGCTCCTCTAGAAACCCTAGAGTCCAGAATCGGTTTCACTTCATATTCTTCTTGATGGTCTACCGGAATTGCAGGAGGAGGGCTGCAATGAGTTGAGAAATGATTGAGCACCAAGGGTTTGAGAAGAGAAACGTAAACACATTGAAACTTCCAAACACTCTAAGAATATCCAAACAATATGCCACTGGGTTGATCACCTGTAAGATCTGAAAAGGACCAATGAATCTGGAAGTGAATTTCATTGTAGGAACTATTAATCTCAGATGTTTGGTTGACAGACAGACTTTATCACCAAGAGCTAGCACTGGACCCCTCCTCCTTCTCCTATCTGCAAACAGCTTGTACCTTGAAGAGGTTCTACACAAATTCCTCTTTACCATCTTCCAGACCCTAAAGAATCGATTCACTATACCACGTACGGCTGGGAGTGATACTGGCTGAAGGCCTGGTAACTCAGGTAATACTGGATGCAGACCATACTGAACAAAGAATGGAGAATGTCCCGATGCCTCATGGTATAGGTTATTGTGGGCAAATTCAGCCCAAGGTAAGAGACCCAGTCATCTTGATTGCATGAAACATACATCCTAGTGAATTTTTCCAATTCTTGGTTTACTCGTTCAGTCTGGCCATTACTCTGGGGATGATAGGCCGAAGAGAAGCTCAGATTGATGCCAAAGCACCTGCATAATGCTCTCCAGAACTTAGAGGTGAACTGTACCCCTCTGTCGGAAACAATGTCCTTAGGAAACCCGTGTAACCTAAAGATTTCTTTTACAAAAATCTCTGCCAACTTTGATGCTGAGGATAGACCTTTCAAAGTAATAATGTGAGCAGTCTTGGAGAACCTATACACAACCACCAGAATTGTGTTGAACCCTTGGCATGAAGGCAGATCAGTCACAAAGTCCATGGAAATGTGAGTCCAAGGGCAATCAGGCACTGGTAGTGGCAACAGGGAACCCGATGGAGAGTGCGGTGGAATCTTATGCTGATCACAAATATGACAGGCTGCAACAAAGTCCTTTACATCCTGATGGATCGTCGGCCACCAGTACCACCTGAGGATCAGTTCCAAGGTCTTTTGACACCTGCATGCCCACTGAAACGTGATGAATGCGCCCACTGAAGTAGTTTAGCCAAAAGTTCTGAGGCTATGAATGTTTTCCCTAGTGGAATCTTGACTCTCTTCCTGGCTGCTAAGAAACAGGCAGGGTTTAGGATGGCCTTATCCTCCTTTACATCTTCCATTTCAGCAGAACTAAATGCTTGAGACAGAGCATCGGCCTTGATGTTCTTATTACCCGGCCAGGAAGTAATCACTAGATTAAATCGATCGAAGAACAAAGACCACCTGGACTGACGATAATTTAAACAGTGAGCTGTCCTGAGGTACGTCAAATTCTTATGATCGGTGTAGACTGTTACAGGGAATTTGGCTCCTTCTAACAAGTATCGCCATTCTTGTAGAGCTAGTTTGATGGCAAGTAGTTCCTTGTCACCGACAGCTTAATTCCTCTTAAATTGTAGGACCCGCGAAGATCTAGCTTAGTGAAAATCTATGCCCCCTTAATTCGATCAAAGAGTTTTGAAATCAGGGGTAGCAGGAACTGATCCTTGATGGTAATTGCATTCAGGCCCTGGTAATCGATGCATGGTCTCAAACCCCCATCCTTTTTTTTTAACAAAAAAGACAACGGCTCCAGCAGGAGCTTTAGACTCTCTTGATAAATCCACGTCCCAGGTTCTCTGTAATGTATTCAGTAACTGCCTGGGATTCGGGAAATGAGAGGGGAAAAATTATTCCACGAGGTGGGACCTTTATAGGCAATAAATCTATAGCGCAATCCCACTCCCGATGGGCAGGAAGCGTCTCAGCGGCCTTTTTCCTAAACACCTCTCTGAAGGACTGGTATGGTGCCGGAAGCTGATCTTCCAACGAGACAACGGAGGTCCGAATGATGCGATGAGGTGGTTTGACAGATAATAAACAAGACCCTCGGCATTGAGAACCCCATGACAGAATTTGCGGCTCTCTCCAGTCCAGGACATGCTTGGGAAGCCAAGGAAGACCCAGGATAACAGGTCTTTCGGCTGACGGGAGGATATAGAATGTTATTGACTCCCGATGAAGAGCCCCTATTTGCATGGTAATTTCTGTCCTCTGAGAATGAATGGCAGTCCTGGGGAGTTTATTTCCATCCACGCCAATGATGCCAAGGGGTTTTTGCAGCTGCATGCTAGCAATACCTAAATCTTGGACCTTTTTAGCCGTGATGAAATTGCCATTGGCACCTGAATCCAAAAAGGCTTGGACTTCTTCACAGAAATCTCCCACGACCAGGGTTACATTGACAGAAAACTGGGAAGTAACTTGATTTTTTTGGGGTGTATTTCATCGCACCTAAACAGACCACCCCTCGATCATTTAGACCTTCTTGTTTCCCAGACACTTTGGACAGCCAGAGAGGAGGTGGCCTTATTCTCCACAGTACAAAGTTTATTCTTGAACCTCCTTTCTCTTTCTGCGGCAGGAAGACAAGATTTCCCAATCTTTTGGTAACTCAATAGGTGCCGTGAATCGTGGAGCCAGCTTAAAAGTGAAGCGACGAGATTGTTCCTTTTCTCGTGCTCTCTGTCTGTGACGAAGGTCTACTCGAATACACAAGGAGATCAAGTCGTCCAAGGACGTTGGCAATTCCCTGGATGCAAGGACATCTTTAGTTTGATCTGACAGTCCCTGCATAAATGCGGCAACCAAGGCTTCATTGTTCCACCCCAATTCTGAAGCAAGGGTTCGGAACTGTACGGCATACTGTCCCGCAGATTGCTTCCCCTGCTTCAGTTGCAAGATGGCCGACCCTGCGGAGGATACTTGCCCAGGTTCATCAAAGACCTTCTGAAAGGCTCTCAGGAACTCGGCACTATTGTTGACAAGCGGATCATTTCTTTCCCACAATGGAGAGGCCCAACCCAATGCTTGACCTGACAATAGCGAGATTATGTAAGCCACTTTAGTTCTGTCTGAAGAGAAACTTGCTGCCTGGATTTCGAACTGGATCGAGCACTGGTTCAGGAAACCATGACAGCCTGTCGGTTCTCCATCATATTTTGTTGGATTCGGAATCCATATCGGTGCGGAAGCCCCTGCGGCTGGTGCCATAGTAGATGGACCTGGTTGTACCGAAGGTGCTTGAGTGACACCAACATGCTGCATCAGTGTCTGCAAACACTGCATAATCTGAGCCTGGTCATGTTCTTGTTTCTCAACTCTAGCAAGTAGGTTCTCGAGCAGGTCTCGTGGTGATGGATTACCAGTAGCATCCATGTTGTCGGCCAAAGTATTCTGTCACAACTCTCGGACGGAATGTGGATGCAGCCCGTATTTAGGGAATTGGCTAGACCTATACCTGAGGCGCGGCGTCTAATGTGCCGGCAGTATTCACCAGGGACCCTCGCAAGAAGGTATGGGCTTGGCTGCATCCAACACACAGGTCACGGCCCTCAAGTTAGGTTCCTCTATACAGGTACTGGTGGACACAGGATCAGGTGCAGAAGAATAAACGTAGTTGACAGGCCGGGTCAGAACCAAAGGAACGAGACAGTACCAGGGAGATGTAAACGGGTCACAGGAATCAGCCAAGGTCAGTACCAGATATCAAGACCAGTACAAGGGGTCAGACGAAATCGGAGTCACAACAAGCCAAGGTCAGGATAACAGGTAAGTGCAAAGAACGCTGGAGTATGGAATGGAGCCTATACTCTGGCACCTGTCTGGTGCCCGAGGCTTCCTCTTATAGAGGAAGTTCAAATCTCGCGCCAAACGTGATTTCACGTTTGGCACACTTGTGCCTTTAAATATTTTTGCAGGGTGGCGCGCGCGCTAATAGGAGAGCCGAGGCCGCCTGCAATCCAAGTCGGCATGCGGGGGACTCGGGAAAGATGTCATGGCAGCGGGCACCAGGGACTTCCTGCCCGCCGCAGATTCCAGTGCTGCCGGACCCAGTAAGTGGACACCGGGGTCCAGCGCACTGTGACAGAGATAAACCAGAGAGTGTGGTGAGGAGACTGGTCAGATCTCTGGGCTGGTAACACACAGTGACATGATGTGAGGGAAGAGCAGGAGTATAATAGGGGTTGATGGATCCTGATGTATGAGATACACCAGAGAGTGTGGGGAGGAGACTGGTCAGATCTCTTAGCTGGTAACACACAGTAATGAGGAAAAAGTAGTAGTGAGATATCAGGAGATGATATGTAACTGCTCTGCACTGGAATGAAAGTTTGATTATACAGATGACCAAATCCGCATGGGAGTAAGTACAGATCTGGAAGAACACAGGAATTCTGGAAGGCTGGAAGTTTGTCTTAGATCATTGTGTATCTAATAGGAAAAACTTCAAACCAGTCCAAGTGTATAATAGCTGCCTGCTCCAGTACAGCTGGTACAAAGTTTGCAGACCAGGAGATAAAACCTAAAGCTAATAGCACCATCTGTGATATTATTACCAAGGCTGTGGAATATCAGTCTCTGTAGAGGCTACTTGGTTTCACAGAGGTTTGCAGACACTCAATAGGGATGGTCCTAGGCTTTGATATCCATAGAGCTAGGAAGTCATCGCACCATAATATTGTTCTATCAGTGTTATAGGTGTCAAAATATAGGTGATTATTGTAAACGGAAATGATTAGCGCCTACACCTCTTATGAAAAGAGGGGATAATATTCTCAAAAGTATATAAGCAATTTTAAGAAAGACAAGAAGGCAAGTTGGTTGGTAATTACTGATTTTATTATTTCAACATTGCCGGTCATTCATACATATATATATATATATATATATATATATATATATATATAGCTACATTATTATACAAAAGATTCAAAATTAGATAATAAAAAATATTCAACTGCTTCTAAAACAGATACAAGCAAATAATGTAAGATCAAATAAAATGCAAGAAACTGATAATTATGATGATATTGAGGTCACAATCTAAGAGATGGGAGGAGCCTTTGACACGTAAGGCAGTGGAGTAACATTTGTGGCTGGCTGCTGGAGGGGATACATGTTCATGGATATAACCCACTGGTCTCATTTTTGGCTCCAGCCACGTGGTGGATAGTTATTGTGCATCTCTCTCTGGCTGAAACATATAGAACTAATTCCTGGTTGTGAGTAGTCCATAATTATTTAGTACATCACAGCTGTGGTAAAAGGTAAAATAACACAACCGATGTGTGGTGTCTAAGGGATATATATCTGGTTATTTTAAAAATTTGCAATTTTTTTTGTTTTAGTTTGGTTGAGTATGATGTACTTTTATTGACTTTTATAATTTGGACTTTGTACAGGTGTCTCTATCTAGGCTAGACCTCTGGACAAAGGTTCAACTCTTGTTAATCAAACGTGCCCCAATGTATAGAAAAAGGGGACCTGCCCCAGGAAACCTCCCAACTGCCTGAATATTGGGAGTCTGAGGCATTGAACTGTTGGATTAGAAGGCCGACCGTCATATCCTGTGTCTCATGTCATCTTATCACCATATCATATGCCCAATAATTAAGTCCAAAAGTGATAATGAGAAATGTTATTATTGTCTACTAAAGAGATAAAGAATCTGTTACAGGACAAGAAAGTTGCTGGATAAACGAAAAGTAATTTATCATCTGAAAAACGACTACAGCCCCAAAGAGCATTTGCTTACACACAAATAGACCTATATATTGTCCTACATAACTCCCAACATAAGAACATGCAAAATCAGGACCATAGAATGCCAGCTCTCAATCCACTATGTCACAAGAGTATGTTTAATTCATGAGTATTTATGTCTCTATAAAAAAATAGTTTTCAATTTAATTGTTCCTGGAAGATATATGTTGCCTGATAAAAAAAACATGGGATGAGGTCTGACCTCCGCTATGTATAAGTATGTGTACAATTTTTAAAAAAGTAATCAACGGTGAAGAACACGGCCGGATCCACTTAGCTGATCCCATAATGGGCAAAGTTTTGCATCCCTGCAGACATATCTTAAACCAGCAAGCCACACATGCAACCGTATAAATGAGCCACATTTCTGCATTTTTTTAAATTATTCCATTACATAGTAAGATTACAGAACTAATGAAATGAATCATATCACATTATAAAGTATGACAAAACATCATGTAATAATTTCAAAGTTCATACATAACTCAAGCCTTCTGCTAGCAATATATATTACCTAGAACCCAACATAACGTATTCTATTATTACAGTGGAGCGATGCTGTTATTCAATAGAGTAAGAAAGCTGCAAAAAGTTCCACACAAGCAATTGCTTCCAGTATTATTTGCTTACATACATTTCAACTAAGTCTATGAGCACTAATTACATTATAACATGTTAATATACTGGGGCAGATTAAACCAGCCGCAGAATGCGCTGGAACACGTTGTGGCGTCTTCTGTACATTAACTGTCCAGATCAGATTTTTTAATTTGCAGTCAATTTAATCTGTCCCATTGTGTGATTAAAGCTTTGAAGTGCCCACAAACCCTCACTGATGTCTACATAACTTTAGGCCTATACTCCATAAATATATAGAACTATTATCATTTACATGAATATCAATAGTTACAATATTTGGGATTACTACAACTGTTTCACATACTTCAGCTCATGGAAATGGCTTTTCACCTATGCAATTTGTCTGATGTTTAGCAAGGCTTAACTTACGTGTAAAACATTTCCCACACTCAGAGCAGGAAAATTATTTTTCTCCTGTGTGAAGTCTCTTATGTGTAACAAGAACTGATTTACATGTAAAACATTTCCCGCACTCAGAACATGGAAATGGTTTCTCACCTGTGTGTTGTTTCTGATGTATAACAAGATGTTGTTTGTCTATAAAAGATTTCCCATACTATGAACATGGAAGTAAATTCTCACCTGTGTGAAGTCTCTGCTGTATAACAAGATGTGCTTTACATGTAAAATATTTCCCACATTCAGAACATGGAAATGGACTCTCACCTGTGTGACCCCTGATGTGTAACAAGATGTGATTTCCGTGTAAAACATTTCCCACACTCAGAACATGGAAATGGCTTCTCATCTGTGTGAGTTTTCTGATGTCTAACACGACATGATTTTAGTGTAAAACTTTTCCCACACTCAGAGCATGGAAATGGTTTCTCACCTGTGTGACATCTCTGATGTTTAACAAGAGCTGATTTCCGTGTAAAAGATTTCCCACACTCAGAACATGGAAATGGTTTCTCACCTGTGTGACATCTCTGATGTATAACAAGAGCTGATTTCCGTGTAAAACATTTCCCACACTCAGAACATGGAAATGGTTTCTCACCTGTGTGACATCTCTGATGTGTAACAAGAGCTGATTTCCGTGTAAAACATTTCCCACACTCAGAACATGGAAATGGTTTCTCACCTGTGTGACTTCTCTGATGTGTAACAAGAGCTGATTTCCGTCTAAAATATTTCCCACACTCAGTACATGGAAATGGTTTCTCACCTGTGTGACTTCTCTGATGTTTAACAATATCTGATTTCTGTGTAAAACATTTCCCACACTCAGAACATGGAAATGGTTTCTCACCTGTGTGACTTCTCTGATGTCTAACAAGAGCTGATTTCCGTATAAAAGATTTCCCACACTCAGGGCATAGAAATGGTTTCTCACCTGTGTGATTTCTCTTATGTTTAACAAGATCTGATTTCTGTGTAAAACAATTCCCACACTCAGAACATGGAAATGGTTTCTCACCTGTGTGACTTCTCTGATGTGTAACTAAAACTGATTTCCGTGTAAAAGATTTCCCACACTCAGAACATGGAAATGGTTTCTCACCTGTGTGACTTCTCTGATGTGTAACAAGAATTGATTTCTGTGTAAAAGATTTCCCACACTCAGAACATGGAAATGGTTTCTCACCTGTGTGACTTCTCTGGTGTGTAAGATACTGTGATTTATGTGCAAAACATTTCCCACACTCTGAACAGGAAAAGTTTTTGCCACCTGAATCATCAGGAGAACATGTCTCAAAGTTAGAGGGACTAAACAATATTCCTGCAGTATGAAAATCTGAGTTTACATTTTGGGTTTCTCCTTGGAAATCTGGTATAGTGTTGTCATCTTCTATTTTCAAATCAGGAGACAAAACGAGATGTCCCTTAGAGCCATTCCTCCTTTGACACTGATCTGTTGGAAATAAAATATATAATAAACATTACTGTACAGTGAGAAGCACATGTTCATGCTATGAGTTAAATAGGTTTCACTGTGTACTTTCTATTTGCCGAATATAAACACTTTATTAGTTATAAATGTGCAAACAGCAAATAGGTTTCTGTTGAGCAGATGGTTTCTGTTGTTGAGCAGATACAGTTAATTATTGGCTGAATATATAAAACAACCACATTACCAATCAAATTGAACAGACCCAGCAAACAGTCACTGGCCATCACATTGGACAACTCCCCCATAAATGCAGACATCACTGAGTAATAACTCCTGAGCAGACGCATTCCAGATGTATTTAAACTAATTCCCATCCCAGCTCCAATGGGAGGAGACTGGTCAGATCTCTGGGCTGGTAACACACAGTGACATGATGTGAGGGGGAGAGCAGGAGTATAATAGGGGCTGATGGCTCCTGGTGTATGAGATACACCAGAGAGTGTGGGGAGGAGACTGGTCAGATCTCTGGGATGGTAACACACAGTGACATGATGTGAGGAGGAGAGCAGGAGTGTAATACGGGCTGATAGATCCTGATGTATGAGATACACCAGAGAGTGTGGGGAGGAGACTGGTCAGATCTCTGGGCTGGTAACACACAGTGACATGATGTGAGGGGGAGAGCAGGAGTATAATAGGGGCTGATGGCTCCTGATGTATGAGATACACCAGAGAGTGTGGGGAGGAGACTGGTCAGATCTCTGGGCTCGTAACACATAGTGACATGATGTGAGGAGAGCAGGAGTATTATAGGGGCTGATGGATCCTGATGTATGAGATACACCAGAGAGTGTGAGGGGGAGACTGGTCAGATCTCTGGACTGGTAACACATAGTGACATGATGTGAGGAGAGGAGTATAATAAGGACTGATGCCGCCTGATGTATGAGATACACCAGTGAGTGTGGGGAGGAGACTGGTCAGATATCTGAGTTGGTAGAAATGTATGTAAGCAAATAATACTGGAAGCAATTGCTTGTGTAGAACTTTTGCAGCTTTCTTACACTATTGAATAACAGCATCGCTCCACTGTAATAATAGAACACGTTATGTTGGGTCCTATGTAATATATATTGCTAGCAGTAGGCTTGAGTTATGTATGAACTTTGAAATGATTACATGATGTTTTGTCGTACTTTATAATGTGATATGATTCATGTCATTAGTTCTGTAATCTTACTATGTAATGGAAAAATTTAAACAGATGCAGAAATGTGGCTCATTTATACGGTTACATGTGTGGCTTGCTGGTTCAAGATATGTCTGCAGGGTTGGAAAACTTTGCCCATTATGGGATCAGCTAAGTGGAACTGGCCATGTACTTCACCATTGATTACTTTTTAAAAAATTGTACACATGCTTATAGATAGCGGAGGTCAGACCTCATCCCATGTTTTTGTAAGCAGGCTACTTATTATATCTTCCAGGAACAATTAACACAGTGACATGATGTGAGGGGGAGAGCAGGAGCATAATAGGGGCTGATGGCTCCTGATGTATGAGATACACCAGAGTGTGGGGAGGAGACTGGTTAGATCTCTGGGCTGGTAACACACAGTGACATGATGTGAGGGGGAGAGCAGGAGCATAATAGGGGCTGATGGCTCCTGATGTATGAGATACACCAGAGAGTGTGGGGACGAGACTGGTCAGATCTCTGGGATGGTAACACACAGTGACATGTGAGAGGGGAGCGCAGGAGTATAATAGGGGCTGATTGCTCCTGATGTATGAGATACACCATAGAGTGTGGGGAGGAGACTGGTCAGATCTCTGGGCTGGTAACACACAGTGACAAGATGTGAGGGGGAGAGCAGGAGTATAATAGGGGCCGATGGCTCCTGATGTATGAGCTACACCATAGAGTGTGGGGAGGAGACTGGTCAGATCTCTGGGCTGGTAACAGACAGTAGTGAGAAAACATAGTAGTAGTGAGATATCAGGAGATGATATTTAACTGATCTGCACTGGAATGACCAAATTTGCATGGGAGTAAATAGAGATCTGGAATTCTGGAAGCCTGATAGATTGTCTTAGATCATATGTTTATCTAATAGGAAAAACTTCAAACCAATCCAAGTGTATAATGGCTGCCTGTTCCAGAACAGCTGACAGAATGTTTGCAAACCAGGAGATAAAACCTACAACTAACAGCACCATATGTGCTATTATTACCAAGACTTTGGAATATCCGTCTCTGTAGTGGCCACGTGGTTTTACAGACACCCAATATGGATGATCCAAGCCTTCAATAGCCATAGAGCTAGGAAGTCATCACACCATAATATTGTTCTATCAGTGTGTTAAAGGTGTCAAAATATAGGTGATTATTGTAAATGGAAATGATTAGCGGTTACACCTCTTAAGAAAAGAGGGGATATTCTCAAAAGAATTTAAGCAACTTTAAGAAAAACAAGAAGGCAAGTTGGTTGGTAATTACTGATTTTATTTTAAAATTGCCGGTCATGCCTATATATATTGCTACATAATTATACAAAAGATTAAAAATTAGATAATAAAAAATATTCAACTGCTTCTAACACATTCCATTAATCCAATGCAAACTACAGTGCACAATACACAAGTTAGTAGGAAACCAAGGTCAGCGATGAACTGAATCTTGCATACAAAGCTATAAGAAACTAGCCATATATTCCGGCATTACATCAATTCACTAGTTCACTGCTGAGGCTTTTCTCACGCTCGGACTGGACAAATCCTACGTTTGTTTTTTTAGGAGTCTTTGACCGTTCAGAATTAACTTGTTCATACCGCCTCACATGATCTAGAAAATCTACCCACAGTGGCCAACGTGTTTTTTTACCAATAAATACTTTGTGGCTTTTGCTTAAGCATTAATCCTACTCTCAGGATTTGCTACAACACAATCTTTCTTTTTACTTGGTTGAATGAAACTGTGTAGGAATAAGGCATTCAGTACCATTTTGAAAGTTACAGAACGTTCCACATTTTGAGTGCACCCTGTGTTTGTTCATGGCAATAAACGGGTGTGCCCCTGAGAGTGTGGGTGCCAGGAAGCAGAATGGCCATATTAGAGCCTCCCCCATCTTTGGCTCTATTAGTGTTTATGCAGTGCAGGGTGATATCGGATAATCACCAATCAATAACCATGCAGAGCCAAAACATTTTAAAGAGGATAATCCCCCTCCTCTGTGGGTGCCAGGATTGAGGGAGATACTGATAATTATGATTATATTTGAGATGGGAGAAACCCTTGTCACGTAAGGCAGTGGAGTAACACTTGTAGCTGCTGGAGGGGATACATGTTCATGGATACAACCACTGGTCTCATTTTTGGCTCCAGCCACTTGGTGGATAGTTATTGTACATGTCAACATAGAACTAGTTCCTGGCTGTGAGTAGTTGATGACCATTTAGTACATCACAGCTGTGGTAAAGGGTAAAATAACAGCACTCCGATGTGTGGTGTTTGAGGGATATACTGTATTTCTGGTTTTTAAAAAAAAAAAAAAAACACTCAATAAATTTGTGATTTTTTGTTTTAGTTTGGTTGTGTATGATGTACTTTTTTTTCCTCTTATAATTTGGACTTTGCAAAAATGTCTTCATCTAGGAAAGATACCTGGAGACAGGTCCAACTCTTGTTAATCAAACGTGCCCCAATGTATAGAAAAACAGGAATCGCCCCAGGAAACCTCCCAACTGCCTGTATATCGGGAGTCTGAAGCATTTAACTGTTGGATAACAAGGCCGACCGTCATGTCCTGTGTCTCATGTCATCTTATCACCATATCATATGGCCAAGTCCAAAAGAGATAATGAGAAAGGTTCTTATCTACTAAGGAGATAAAGAATCTGTTACATGACAAGAAATTTGTTGGATCCACGAGAAGTAATTTACCAGATGATAAACTAATACAACACAGATCATTTGCTTGCACACAAATACACCTATATATTAGCTTAGTGCATACCTCCCAACATGGGGACATGCAAAATCAGGACCATAGAATGCCCACTCTCAATCCACTATGTCACAAGTGTATGTTTTATTCATGAGAATTTATGTCTATACAAAAAATAGTTTTCAATTGAATTGTTCCTGGAAAATATAATAAGTAGCCTGCTAAAAAAAAACATGGATGAGGTCTGACCTCCGCTATGTATAAGCATGTGTACAATTTTTTCAAAAGTTTTGAACCACATAATCATGGGTGAAGAACACGGCCGGATCCACTGAGCTGATCTCATAATGTTCAAAGTTTTGCACCCCTGCAGACATATCTTAAACTAGCAAGCCACGCGTGTATAAATGGACCACATTTCCACATCTTTTTAAATTATTCCATGACATAGTAAGACTACAGAACTAATTACATGAATCATATCACATTATAAAGTATGAGAAAACATGTAATAATTTCAAAGTTCATACATAATTACTCCTGCCCATTGCTAGCAATATATATTACATAGGACCCAACATAACGTGTTCTATTATTACATTGGAGTGCTGCCGTTATTCAATAGTGTAAGAAAACTGCAATAAGTTCCACACAAGCAATTGCTTGCAGTATTATTTGCTTACATACATTTCAACTAAGTCTATGAGCGCTAATTACATAATAACATGTTAATATACTGGGGCAGATTAAACTAGTTGCAGAACGTGCTGGGACCTGTTGTGGAGGCTTCTGTCTATTACCCATAATGGTCAGATTCTACTTGTAGTCTAGGGAGGTGCGAGCACAATTTTCCTAAAGTAATGGGTAACAAAAAAAATAAAATGCAGATAGCTGCTCTCAGTAAATTTAATCTGCCCCACTGTGTGATTAAAGCTTTGAAGTGCAATCAAACACTCACTGATGTCAATATAACTTTGGATCTATACTCTGTAAATATATATACCTATTATCATTTACATGAATATCAATAGCTACAATATTTGGGATTATTGCAACCCTGTTTCAAATACTTCAGCTCAAGGAAATGGCTTCTCACCTGTGCAATTTGTCTGATGTTTAGCAAGGTTTAACTTACGTGTAAAACATTTCCCACACAGAGCAGGAAAATTATTTTTCTCCTGTGTGAAGTCTCTGATGTGTAACAAGAACCGATTTGTGTGTAAAACATTTCCCACAATCAGAGCATGGAAATGGTTTCTCTCCTGTGTGACGTCGCTGATGTGTAACAAGAACCGATTTGTGTGTAAAACATTTTCCACACTCAGAGCATGGAAATGGTTTCTCACCTGTGTGCTTTTTGTGATGACTATTAAGTTGTGATTTGGTTGTAAAACATTTCCCACACTCAGAGCAAGCAAATGGCTTTTCACCTGTGTGAATTCTCCGATGTCCAACAAGATGTGATTTATATGTGAAACATTTCCCGCACTCATAACACTGAAAGGGTTTCTCACCTGTGTGAACCATCTGGTGTTCGACAAGATGTGAGATGTATGTAAAACATTTCCCACACTCAGAGCATGGAAATAGTTTTTCTCCTGTGTGACTTCTCTGATGTTCAATAAGACCTGATTTATGTTTGAACCACTTTTGACACTCAGAACATGCAAATGGCTTCTCACCTGTGTGACTTTTCTGATGTTTAACAAGAGATGCTCTCTGTGTAAAACGTTTCCCGCACTCAGAACATAGAAATGGCCTTTCGCCTGTGTGGCTTCTCTGATGTGTAACAAGAACTGATTTGTGTGTAAAACATTTTCCACACTCAGAACATGGAAATGGCCTCTCACCTGTGTGACTTCTCTGATGTCGGATAAGAACTTTTTTATGTGTAAAACATTTCCCACACTCAGAACATGGAAATGGTTTCTCACCTGTGTGACTTTTTTGATGTGTAACAAGAGATGATTTCTGTGTAAAACATTTCCCACACTCGGAACATGTAAATGGTTTCTCACCTGTGTGAGTTCTCTTATGTACAATAAGATCTGATTTGTGTGTAAAACATTTCCCACACTCAGAACAAGAAAATATTATATCACCTCCATGAACTGTACTATGTGCAGCAATATCTGCTGTATCAGGGGAACATTCCTCATGCTCAGTGGGATCAGACAGATCTGGATGTACATTTAGGGTAATGGGGTTTTCTCCTGGAGAATCTTGCTTGATGTTTTCTTGTATATTAGAATCTGGAGACATGAGATATCGCTTCCGGACATTCTTGCTTGTGCATCCATCTGTTGGATACAAAATAAATGTACTAAAAATTTTTTTTTATGGTAGAGGCAATAATCGCATGTTTTCCCTCACACCTCTTTAGGGTTCGATGCTTGCTGATCCAATATGCAATCCTGAAATGCCACATGACTTTGAATGGAATTCCCCCAACACTATAGCATGTTTCCCATATTTTGTAGTTAAGTACATTTGTACTGTACTCAAATAGACATTGGACCATATCTTCATTTCCTGTATCTGTTTATGTCCCCCATAGAAACTGTATCACAATGCAGCAAGGTCTGTTATACAGCAAAGAGGTCCCTATTTTTCCACTAGTTTATTGTACGACTTTTACATGTTTAGACAAGTAACATTTACCTCAGCCAATCATTGCGATCTAACCTGAATAAGGCCCAAAGTCTTGGAGAGAAATAAAGTGGAAGGAGATAAAGAACCAATCACTTCCTGTCATTTTTCAAACACAGCCTGTAAAGTGATCAGCTGATTGGCTGATACGCTATCTCTGTCCTAAGCTTAGTACATAGTACTAGTACAAAATACTTTTTACTTTAAAGTTTGGGTTGTCTCTACTTTTATGAGATGTTATTCCAACAGGAGCATGGACTTCTGGGTAATGCCACTTATGTAGCAGACTGTTACCTTCATATCCTTATACACTAAGTTGTTAGAGCGCGGCGCAGGCTTGTACCGACACATATCATAAGCACACAGCCTGTTTCATCATGACTGGAGTTTTCTGTGCAGTGCTATATTCTGTTCCTCATATGAAATGCTAGATAGACACCACAGGAAGTGAGAGAGCATCCAGCCCTGTCTGCTACTGAAGCAAATGGGTATTTGTCCTAAAATAGGAGAGAACACTAACAACATGAAAGAGCTTCAAATTCCGAAGCTCTACACGCTGAACAGATGACCAGAAGAAAACCACCTTCCCGGTTACTTATCTTATGTCTACAGATTCAGTGGCTCAAAGGGCGACTCTTGTGATGCTTGAAGAATCATATTAAAGTAGTGCAGGACCACCAGAGGAAATCAAGGAGATTGTACATGAAGAACCCCATGTGGTAATGCTTGAACCTACACAGCAGCGGATCGTTTTGCAGGTCCAGGCTGTATAAGGTGATTGGGATGCTGCATTGTGCCTTAGATTCTAGTCACGGCAGTTGCAATCCATTCACTCATCAAGGAGCTTTCTGCAGGGCTTGCTCTCATTGGTCCCTCATTGGTTAATTTACAGCCAGCCCTACACTTCCTGCCGATGATCAATTGCATGACTTCTGGAGTATGTGTGTTTCCTTGCGCTCAGAAGCTTGTGTTTTAGCTGGTCTCACCTTGTCTGCAGTTCAAGATAGCTGTTTCCAGTTTCGTGAACCTGCCTTCCTGATCAGAAGTCGCCCTGGTTTAACCTGCTGTAATTCTACCTGCTTACGTTGTCGCTACTGGTACCAGTAAGAGCAGCGACTTCTGCAGCCGTGGCCTACCTGTCCTCTTACTTTTCTTCTGCAGGCAAAATAGTCAGGTCAGGATTTGGGAGTTGCTGATTAGGTTGGATTGAACCCTGACCTATATAAGGAAGTTCCTGGGAGCACCTCAGTGCAGAGTATAGGCTCCATTACCATACTCCAGCGTTCCTGTGCATATCCTGATTATTGGTTCTGACCTTTTCTTGTCTGTGACTCTGATTCTGCCTGATCCCTGGTTCTGCGTTGATATTTGGTTCTGACCTCGGCTATTCCTTGTGACCTGTTTACGTCTGCCCCCTGGTACCGTTTCATCTGTTTGGTTCTGACCCGGCTAGTCGACTATGCAAGCTTCCTGCACTCCAACCAAGTCTCCCAGCACCTGTAGAGGGAAACCTAACCTGAGGGCCACGACCTGTGTGTCGGACGCAGCCAAGTCCATACCTTCTTGCGAGGGTCCCTGGTGAACACCGCCGGCACATTAGACTACGCGCCTCAGGAATAGGTCTAGCCAATTCCCTGAATACGGGTTGCATCCACAATCCGCCCGAAAGTTGTGACAATCTGTATGGTTCAACAATGGAACATCTCCACAGAAAACTCGAGCACACAGGACTGACATACAGGGACCCTCCGGTGGGACTTCAAGTTAAGGAATGTAGTGGTCAAGCTAACACCCCGCCCCCCCCTTATCTTGCCTCAGACTAAATGCTTTATTAATAGGAGATTTCCAGTCTGAGAATATTAGAAAAACAGGTTCTCTCTCAAAAACACCAGTAACTAAAACACACGTACTGCATATACTATAATGTACTGTAATGTACTATGAGCTCTGCGCCAATAAGACAAATTAAATTACACAATATTTCTTCCACTGTCCTTGTTGGGGGAAGCAAAACCAGTTATTATTCAGATTGTTTCTATAATTAATTTTATGCATTATTACTTCTCTATAGCCATCCTTGGCAAGGAATGCAGCGGCTGTTTCCATATGTGCCCATGTAGGAGGTTCAGAATCACAGCAGCTATATAAGTGTGCACTCTCTGTCTGTAGACACCCGTTTGGATGGGAACAGCTACCTATGAATGGCTTCTTGTTACTATGGATCCAGGACAATACTGTCAGATACCCCTCGGTTATGTAAGAGTTAATAAACACCATAAGTAGAGGAAGGGTGATAATCTAGGAGGTTGATTTAGTTATACAATCACATGCTGGATAAACTTACAATGGTAATAAATGAATGTTATACTGTATATAGTAAAGGGGGTAATAAGGACAAAGGTTTCTCTTACAATTGATACTAAGAGTAAGAGCATTATACTGACAGTCTGTATGAGGTGTCTGAGGCCATTTTGTATTATCACAACTGTATAGGATTAAACACTAAATAAGAGATCTCTCAGTTATTTACACCTCAGCCTTCATCTCGCTTATATCGCCATGATAGACTCCGACATACCCTGGAAGTAGGGATACTGAACTGCAACTGCACAAGGTCTTATTTATTCTCATTGTTTTATTAGTAAATGACTGATACACCTGTATCTAATAGGAGGCGGCTGGTCACAGAGCACTAACACTCAGCATTTTATTATTTGTGTGTCACGTTTCTGTAATAAGTGTTTATTACTCACCTGTGCTAATATCTGTAGGGATTTCTCCCTTTTTACACTGATGATCACCCCTGACATATGTCTCTTCTTCTCCCTCTATATCTTCTGTCTTCACATCAGTCACATACGTCTCTTCTTCTCCCTCTATATCTTCTGCCTTCACATCAGTCACATACGTTTCTTCCTTTGTATCTTCTGCCTTCACATCAGTCACATACATCTCTTCTTCTCCCTCTATATCTTCTGCCTTCATATCAGTCACATATGTCTCTTCTTCTCCCTCTATATCTTCTGCCTTCATATCAGTCACATACGTCTCTTCTTCTCCCTCTACATCTTCTGCCTTCACATCAGTCACATACGTTTCTTCCTTTGTATCTTCTGCCTTCATATCAGTCACATACGTCTCTTCTTCTCCCTCTATATCTTCTGTCTTCATAACAGTCACATACGTCTCTTCTTCTCCCTCTAAAGGTTCAACCTTTATATCAGTCACATATGTCTCTTCTTCTTCCTCTGTATCTTCTACCTTTATATCAGTCACATATTTCTCTTCTCCCTCTATGTCTTCTGCCTTTATATCAGTCACATAGGTCTTTTCTTCTCCCTCCATATCTTCTGCCTTCATATCAGTCATATCTTCACCCTAAATAACCAACAAATCAATAGCATTTAATAGTTATGGTTGAGGAATGAAAACAAATTGAGGTGCGACTTAATATAGATATAAATCCCTACACCCCCCATTCATGTGATGTATTATAACTATAGATATATATGATGTCACTGTGATACTCCTACATCCCTTACCTCCCCAGTCATGTCCTTATATTATTACTATATAAGTGGTGATATCATAGTGACAGTCCCAGATCCCCTCACATCCCCAGTCATGTCTCTGTATTATTACTATAGATATAAGTGATATCACTGTGACACTCCCAGATCCCCTCACCTCCCCAGTCATGTCCCTGTATTATTACGATAGATATAAGTGATGTAACTGTGACACTCCCAGATCCCCTCACCTCCCGTCTCTGTATTATTACTATAGATATAAGTGATGTCACTGTGACACTCCCAGATCCCCTCACCTCCCCAGTCATGTCTCTGTATTACTATAGATATGTGATGTCACTGGGACACTTCGATATCCTCTCACCTCCCCAGTCATGTCTCTATTATTACTATAGATATAAGTGATATCACTGTGACACTCCCAGATCCTCTCACCTCCCCAGTCACGTCCCTGTATTATTACTATAGATATGTGATGTCACTGTGACACTCCCAGATCCCCTCACCTCCCCAGTCATGTCTTTGTATTATTACTATAGATATGTGATGTCACTGTGACACTTCGATATCCTCTCACCTCCCCAGTCATGTCTCTGTATTATTACTATAGATATAAGTGATATCACTGTGACACTCCCAGATCCTCTCACCTCCCCAGTCACGTCCCTGTATTACTAGATATAAGTGATGTCACTGTGACACTCCCAGATCCCCTCACATCCCCAGCCATGTCTCTGTATTATTACTATAGATATAAGTGATGTCACTGTGACACTCCCAGATCCCCTCACCTCCCCAGTCATGTCCCTGTATTATTACTATAGATATAAGTGATGTCACTGTGACACCCCCAGATCCTCTCATCTCCCCAGTCGTGTCTCTGTATTATTACTATAGATATGTGATGTCACTGTGACTCCCAGATCCCCTCACCTCCCCAGTCATGTCTCTGTATTATTACTATAGATATAAGTTATGTCACTGTGACACTCCCAGATCCTCTTAACTCCCCAGTCATGTCCCTGTATTACTATAGATATAAGTGATGTCACTGTGACACTCCCAGATCCCCTCACCTCCCCGGTCATGTCCCTGTGTTATTACTATAGATATAAGTGATGTCACTGTGACACTCCCAGATCTCATCACCTCCCCAGTCATGTCCCTGTATTATTACTATAGATATAAGTGATGTCACTGTGACACTCCCAGATCCCCTCACCTCCCCAGCCATGTCTCTGTATTATTACTATAGATATAAGTGATGTCACTGTGATACTACCAGATCCCCTCACCTCCCCAGTCATGTCCCTGTATTATTACTATAGATATAAGTGATGTCACTGTGACACTCCCAGATCCCCTCATCTCCCCAGTCATGTCTCTGTATTATTACTATAGATATAAGTGATGTCACTGTGACACTCCCAGATCCCCTCACCTCCCCAGTCATATCCCTGTATTACTACTATAGATAAAAGTGATGTCACTGTGAAACTCCCAGATCCCCTCACCTCCCCAGTCATGTCCCTGTATTATTACTATAGATATGTGACATCACTGCGACACTCCCAGATCCCCTCACCTCCCCAGTCATGGCCCTGTATTATTACTATAGATATGTGACATCACTGCGACACTCCCAGATCCCCTCACCTCCCCAGTCATGGCCCTGTATTATTACTATAGATATGTGATGTCACTGTGACACTCCCAGATCCCCTCACCTCCTCAGTCATGTCCCTGTATTATTACTATAGATATAAGTGATGTCACTGTGACACTCCCAGATCCCCTCACCTCCCCAGTCATATCCCTGTATTATTATATAGATATAAGATGGTGTAATGGTTAGCGTTACTGCCTCACAGCACTGAGGTCATGGGTTCGATTCCCACCACGGCCCTAACTGTGCGGAGTTTGTATATTCTCCCTGTGCTTACGTGGGTTTCCTCCGGGTACTCCGGTTTCCTCCCACACTCCAAAAATATACTGGTAGGTTAATTGGCTCCCACCAAAAAATGAACCCTAGTGTGTGCGTGTACATGTGGTAGGGAAAATAGATTGTAAGCTCCACTGGGGCAGGGACTGATGTGAATGTCCAGATCTTCTCTGTAAAGCGCTGCGGAATATGTATGCGATATATAAATAACTGGTAATAAATAATAAATAATTAATAAATATAAGTGATGTCACTGTGAAACGCTCAGATCCCCTCACCTCCCCAGTCATGTCCCTGTATTATTACTATAGATATGTGATGTCACTGTGAAACTCCCAGATCCCCTCACCTCCCCAGTCATGTCCCTGTATTATTACTATAGATATAAGTGATGTCACTGTGACACTCCCAGATCCCCTCACCTCCCCAGTCATGTCCCTATGTTATTACTATAGATATAAGTGATGTCACTGTGACGCTCCCATATCATCTCACCTCCCCAGTCATGTCCCTGTATTATTACTATAGATATAACTGATGTCACTGTGATACTCCCAGATCCCCTCACCTCCCCAGTCATGTCCCTGTATTATTACTATAAATATAAGTGATGTCACTGTGACACTCCCAGGTCCCCTCACCTTTCCAGTCGTGTCCCTGTATTATTACTATAGATATAAGTGATGTCACTGTGACACTCCCTGATCCCCTCACCTCCCCAGTCGTGTCCCTGTATTATTACTATAGATATATGTGATGTCACTGTGACACTCCCAGGTCCCCTCACCTCCCCAGTCATGTCCCTGTATTATTACTAGATATAAGTGATGTCACTGTGACACTCCCAGATTGTCTCACCTCCCCAGTCAGTAGGTACAGGATCTTCAGGATGAGATGAAAGATCCTCTCAGACATGTGACCCCTGTCTGTGTCTCATCCTCACATAACGTCTAATAAAGACCTCACAGCTGGATTATGTAAAAATAAATATAACTACAAAAAAAGCAGAGCACACATGTAACATTTTCAGGTATGAGTGACCAGTAAGTCTCCTCTTTCCTCCTAGCCATAGGTCACAGGTCAGTGTCTGTCACCATAGGCTGCTTCCCCGGTATTAAAATACTTGGACACCATTTTAAGGACCAAACATGCTACTCTCTCTGTATAAAGGACACCACAGGCTGCTCCCCCTGTATAGTAGAACACCATAGACTGCTCCCTCTGGAACAGGACCCCACAGGTCCCCCCTAGATATAGGAATTCACAGGTTGCACCCCCTGTATATAGGCCACCACAGGCCGCTCACCCTGTATATAGCAAACAACAGGCCGCTCTCCCTCTATATAGGACACCACAGGCCACTCCTCCCGTATCTAGGACTCCAAATGCTGCTCCCCCTGTATATAGGACACTACAGGCTTCTCCCCCTGTACATAGGACACCACAGGCTGCTCCCCTTGTACAAAGGACACCACAGGATGCTTCCCCTGTACAAAGGACACCACAGGCTGCTCCCCCTTTATATAGGACACCACAGGCTGCTCCCCCTGTATATAGGACACCACAGGCTGCTCCATCTGTATATAGTGCACCACATGCTGCTCCCCTGTATATAGGCACCACAAGCTGCTCCCCCTGTACCTAGGATACCACAGGCTGCTCCCCCCGTATGTAGGATACCAAGGGCTGCTCCCCCTGTATATAGGCACTGTATATGGGCACCACATGATGCTCCCCCTGTACATAAGGTACCACATGCTGCTCCCGCTGTACATAAGACACCACAGGCTGCTCCCCCTGTACATAAGACACCATTACCTACTGCTCCTCAGCTCCGGAAGGTGCTAGACAAAAGACCGGAAGTCAATTAGACCGCCCAGGTAGAAAAACAGGTGGAACGCACAGGGTGAAAGTGATGGTGGAACGCACTGGGCGGAAGTAATGGTGGAACGCACGAGGCGGAAGTGCTGGTGGAACGCACGGGGCGGAAGTGAAGGTGGAACGCACGGGCGGAAGTGATGGTGGAAAGCATGGGGCGGAAGTGGGGGAATGAGATAGATCCCCTTTCTGTGGGGTAGCACAGAGCCTGGCGAGGTGTTAGTACATACAGGCAGTGAGTGAGAGCTGGATGTTTGTAACATGCTGTACACAGGGAGCTGCTGTGTATAAACTGTGATGCTATTATACCCATATACACCCCCACACCTCTATATACCATCACTGTCCCCTGCTGGTTATTATACTCCTCTACCCCCTCTATATACCATGTGTCTCCTCCCTGCCCCCTGCTGGTTTTTATACCCCTATACCCCCTCTATATACCAAGTGTCTTCTCCCTGCCCCCTCCTGGTTATTAAACCCCTATACCCCCTCTATGTACCATGTATCTCCTTTCTGCCCTCTGCTGATTATTATACCCTATACCCCATCTATATACCATGTCCCTCCTTCCTGCCCCCTGCTTTGTTTTACTTCTATTCCCCCTTTATATACCATGTTTCCCTTTACTGCCCCCTGCTGGTTATACCCCTATACCACATCTCTGTCTCCCCTCCCTGCCCTATATCTTTCTATCTATGTATGTATATATATATTATATATTTACACCATGTGCCTCCTTCCTGCCCCCTGCCTGTAATTATACCCCTATACCCCCTCTCTGTCACCCTCCCTGCCATATAAATTATATGTAAGGTAGTCATATGACATATTAAACAGATGCAGAATTTCATAAGTAAAACAATGGTGTGCTTTGTTTTAATGTATCTTTATTCTCGACTTAATGAATAAAGAGATGTTAAAACGAAGAACACCATTGTTTTTCTTATGAAATTTTGCATCTGTTTGATGTCACATGACATATTAAATAATTAGGGTTGCATCCAAGATGGTCAACTTCAAGATGGCCTCCATACTGGTGACATACCCTAAAAAGTTTTCCCTCACTCCCATATCATATGTGTAGACACTGAATTAGTATTTTCTTACTAATTTCTTTTTTATAACAGTATTTCCATACTTATGGACCAACTTGATTGGCATCCAGTGTATATATTGTCTAATACGTGTCACCAGCATGAGATTTATAGATACCGTTTGTATATTGGCATACTGCACTAGAGAATGCGTTTCATCGTCCTATGGGTTCATCAGGGATGGACTTTACACTCATCTCAGCCCTAGTTAAAGGTTTATTGTTTATTTCCCCTATTGATCTATTTATAAACTGGCAGTATTTTCCTTTTTGCCTCCATAATACTATATCTTTATTATCTTTAATGTATTACCCTGGATGGTTGGGTAATTTAATATTTACTAGGCTAATTTAAATTGGGAATAATATATATTTTGTAAATAAAAGTATAAAATTAGAACATATTGTATAAACAGAACATTTATTTAATTCTGGTTCATTTCTTTGAAAAATAATTGCATATGACAATATCATCAGGGTTCATGTCAATTATAAAAAATCTTTGTGCTTTCGGGGTACACATCCCCTAACTTTCTATATATGATAACCGGGATCTAATTTGAGGCTAGTGAAAGAGAGAGAAAAATTGGGAGTAAGTTAATACAGAAGAAGAAACAAAGAAAGGGATTAATAAACTGTGCAGTAGAATTGATAAAAGGTAACTTTGCTGCTTTAACGTCTGGAACTCTCAACAACTCGGTAGGGTTTATCCAAACTGTTGTCATTTTTCCACCTCACTGCTCAACGGCTTATCCTCTCGGGTGAGGGACTTGCTTGAATGTCTCTAGGCTCTCCTAGAGGAATTCTAGATCTGGATCGAAGTCAACAGGTCCCCACTGGACACTTTTGGGTACCTGTAGTTCCACAAATTTCTAATTACCTCAACTACTCTCTATTGCCACCCGCTTCTTTTTCTGTCTCCTATTGCTACTGAGTCCCTAGCTCTCTCTGTAACCTTCTGCCGTATCTGCTAGGATTCTCCTCTCCAGCACTTGAAATGTCTGCCCCCTCATTCTGCCCCTCTCTTCGTGCTGGTGGGAGATTTTCAACCTCCTCCCCTCCAGACATACCTACACCCCCTTCAGCACATCTCGGTCATGGCCACCATAATCTCTAAGCTCCGTCACAAGGCCAGTTACCGGCACTTGGGTGGCAGGGGTTACATTATGTGTTCCAACACCCCTTGCATAAAAACAAAATTCTTAGCGCATGACTGGTAGTTATTCTAACATCAGTAGCAATATAAGAATTTACAGAAAGCCAAAAATTCTAAAACCGAAACTATTTATAAATATAGTATGTTTTACCCATTGATATAGTATAAATCAGGTATTGCATAATATTAAGCACTTAATATCGGTATACAGTAAACAAACAATAACAAAACAACATATAATTCATAAAAGAAAAAATTAATAGAAACAATTGGTATAAATAATGTCAATGAATTAGGTCCTTTTCATTTGAAGATTGTTTCTTATTAGACATAATTCACAAAATCCAACAATAAAAGTGTTCCTGAGATTTATAAGGTGTTGGTTTGGCCTCTGCTAGTATAACTGAGGCTCCAAGTATCAGAGTGGATACAGTCTCACTTAACCCTCTTCAGAGCAACCAAAACTGAGTCTTATCGGAAGGTTGCGGGGGTACTATAGTACCATGGTATACAGGGAAAGTCTGGAGGGGTGTTGGTGGCAAAATGGGGTTCTTCTCCTTTAGCCTCTTGAAGGCTGGTGTAGGGCATGGTTGTACTTTCACCAGACGCATTTCGCCTGTGGGGGCTTCATCAGGGATACAAGGATACTTACTCCCTCCATATCTTGCCCTAAATACCTAAATTTCTTGACCAATTGGAAATTGGTGGTATCCGTTGCCATGTTTCTTCCGCCTGATCTGATCGCATCACTTCCTTAGACGCTATTCTGGTTTATGTAACTGTTTCTCTGTGTAGGGCCATGGAGGGATAAAATAGCATAGACTGACCACTGCCCTTCCATATTTTCACCTTCCGGTGATACACATTCGCTAGTCCTATGTCACGGTAATGGCCTGGGGTCTCTTCCACCTTTCCTTTGTCTCCACTTCTGGTGACACACTTCTGCTCTTCTAATATATATACAGCAATGCTGGCTGGGGATCTCCACGTGGGGAAAATAGAGTCATATCCACCCTATTGTATTTACATATTTCCACCCTTAAGTTTGAGTTCAAACGGAGGTCCCACCCTCTTATAGGTTAATGGCAAGGGGTGTGTCTTTATGGGTAGAAACAGGCATATACATATATTACAAACATAAAACTAACCTGTAAATATAATATTAATAAAACAGTAATTAATAAAATGTAATAAGAAAACAAGAGAGGGATATGTGGGCTAACTATAAGTAGTAACTTATGGCAGACATTAACTTCTTGGGCATGCTTGTGCTTGTAGAATGACAGGTACCAACTTGAAGAACTAAAAGCAACTACATGCTCGGACATCTAGGGCCTGCTGGGATCAGTAGTGGCACACTGTAGTGTAAAAGATAAAAAAATATGCATTAAAAATAATTTAATATAAAGAGTCACAGATAAACTCATTGCCATCTTTTTTCTAAGCCCAAATCCAGAGAGAGCTTTGTTTTTTTTATCCCATGGCCATCTTCTCTAAGTGTGTCTTGGTGTGGCCACATTCTGGTACAGTACGGTGACCTGCATTTACTGTATATAAGGATACGCGATAGGGAAAAATTCAGTTAGTCACAATCAGCTCGTGGTGTGAACAATTGCGGCAAGTGTGTACCCAGCTTAAAGCTGGCTACATACCTATACATTATTGGGCCACTCTTTAGATTCCTGACCCTTCATGCAATATCAGAAGAGTGTGTACGCAGGAGCGTTAGCCGATAAATGGCTCAAATCCCTCCTGCAATGGATGGATCTGGAGGTCGCATCTTATGTGAAGTTTAATATTTTAGATGCACCCTGAGTTATCTGATAAAGCTGTAACAGTGACACGCGTGTTGGTGACTTGCTCGCTGTGTAATATGCTATACTGAATGTGTGTTATGACAATGTGTGTGTACGATGGTCAGCCAGTGGAGCTAGAAAGTGGGGTGACCAGCAGTTAGAGCGGTCAGGTGGTGAATACGGAAACGCTAAACAGAATTTGCCTCCTCTATATAATGTGAATGGGAATGACGACTAATTCCCCCTTGAAGTGATCTTACCCACTGAGCGCTATAAAAGATGAACAATTTCATTGAACGTGGATCTCTTTTATAACAAATTATTTTTTTTTCAGAACATAAATTAACCATTGAATTACCATAAGAGATAACTCGGGTAAAGGGACCTTTTACTCATTGTCTAACGTTACTTTAGGAACCATTTACCAGTTATCTGCGGTTACATTTTATAGGTACATGAATGCTAACATGAATGCTAACAACCTCAATAGATTGTGATGTATGAACACAATTTGCCAATATGACACCAATGACTAAATTAACGTTGTATCAAACGTGTTATTTCACAGTACCAAATGACAGCACAATGATTGATGATTGAGAACGCAGCTCATTAGTGTAATTACACCAGCAGCTATAACCGCGGATAAGACGACACTATTACATTCACAAAGGGGATTATACACTACGGACTTACGCCCAATTATGGGCAATGTGATTAACCCACAATCTGTCGGGTGTGGTATAAGAGATAGACTGTAAAAAGGTCGACAGTGTCTAGATAGACACCAGATGTTAGACAGTCAATAGGTCAACAGGTACAAAAGGTTGACACACTAAAGGACAACATGTAACAAGGTCAACGGGTACAAATGGTTGACAGAGTCAAAAGGTTGATACAAAAATGGTCGATACAAAAAATGGTCAACACATTTCTTTTGTTTTCTACCCCCAATCTTTATACTAACCCTCCTCTTGGTGCCTTACCCTAACCATACTTTCTAGTGCCTAACCCTCCCTCCAGGTGCCTAACTCTAACCGTCAGGGTAAGTGCCCAACCCTAACCATCAGGGTAAGTGCCCAACTCTAACCCACCGGTAAGTGCCTAACCCTAAACATGAAAAAAAATTAGTCAACCATTTGACCTTGTTGACAATTTGTACCTGTTAACCTTCTTAAATATCAACCTTCTTCTCCCAGTTGACCTATTGACTGTCTAACATCTAGATATTGTTGACTTTTCTACTGTCTATCTATAGTCCGGTATCCGAATCTGTCCATGCATGATAACAGATTATCACTACCAGGAATATAAGACAACTGTATTAGACTACAACTGGTTCATGAACAGACTAAAATTCATTCCCCTGTGACTCGTCTGCAGAAATATTTGTATGGATAATACCATTAATAGTGCCATCTATAGTCACTCCAACATATAGAGCCGTATTCAATTAGAGCGGACCCGCCATACTTTTCCGCCTCCCAGACTTTTCGCCTACATTGCGTTATTTGTAGGCGGAAAAGTATCGTGCGCGTGCCCGCTGTACCCCGTATTCAATTTGACAGTACGCCAAAACGGGACCTGGTAAAACTTGAACAGGCGGAAAGTCCTGTCAGATTTTGGGAAATCAGCCTGACACCCCCCAAAAGATGCTCTGACATGGGGTTCCCTATGGTACCCCCTAATTTGGCTTGCTGAAGGTATTTGGGGTTTTTAAACACGCTCAATAGCTGCTAAATAGTGTTTCTGTATACGTGATGCAGAATAGTATTCAGGAGGTTTTTCGTATAAAATAACTTGAAAACGGGGGCCAGCATATTTAAAAGTTGCTAAAGTGAAGTTGAAAATGGAAAAAATCCACCTGCCGCAAGCACCTGCAATCAAAAAAAACAATTGGGGCATACTTGGGGACCCCCCCAGAGTCAAGTTCGCTAGTTTTTAACTTTGTCCCCCAACATTTTTTTTTATGCCCCTTAATTCAGTAATTTTTGGGGGTGTTCTTAAGTGTTCTTTTTTATTTTTTGACACAGTTTACCTTTGGGGGACTGTCTGAAGGCTGCACTGGGGTTCCCGCAACGTTGCACCCAAAAACCCTAATTCCACACTTTTTTCCGCCTCCTATTCATAGGCGAAACTTTTCCGCCTATTACATTGCACTAGGTGGAAAGTCTTCCAAATTGAATATGAAGTAAAGTCAAAACAGGCGAAAATGACGTAATCGTCAAAAAGTTTCTGCCAAAAACACGCAAAAATGGCTTTTCGCCTCAAATTTAATATGGGCCATAGTGTGATATGTGTATACTATAAATCCATAATGAAACAATTTTTTAGACAATAATTTAGATAATCAGTGTTAATGGTAATAAAGACAACTGACTGCTACTTATATTATTCTGTTTGGGCAATTTATCTCATAATATATGTGTAAGAATTCATATAAAACAGTCCTATGGGGATTTGCCATGTTTGCAGAAACTACATATATGATAGGCTATCTGGTTACTACCAATTGGTGCCGGTTTAGGTAGACAGCTAATCTATAGGTTTAATCTCTAATCTGTACTATATTGGGACCCTAGATAATACAGATCATTATATATACTGACAGGTCACACGTTACTGGGATACTGGTTGTCGAGGACACAATTGTATAGAATGTTGTCCTTATTAAAGGCTACTATTAGTGGAATCCATTTATTTATTGGCTCTCTGGGATACATTGTACCAGATGACTCATGTAGATAGGGGGAATCGGCTGCTGTTAATCCATCACCAACACACACATTAGGATTAACTACATATTTACAAGAAACCAATATGGAATAAGCATATGAATTATACACATCGAGATACTTGGTTTTAATCACATTTCTTTCTTTAATTTCATGATCTTTACACAATTTAGTTGTTTACTTTATTCTTCGCTGGCAACATTTATTAACATTATATTGTAAAATATTTTTTATATTTATATGTGTGTATATATATATATATATATATATTCTTCTTTGTGCGCCATTATACAACTTGTTTTCTTTTGTTGTATAATTGCAGTGGGTGTCATTGGTAGCTCCCCACGTAAATAGACATATACGGGATGTCTGAATTTATAATTCCTACTATACTTGTGCAGACAGATTTCCCTTCCCCTATTCCCTTGTTGTGTAAGCCAGTATTGCTGCAAACCTGATTAATACCCATTAGGTCAGAGATTCCCAAATGCGGTCCTCAAGGCCACCCAACAGTTCAGGTTTTAGAGATATCCATGGTTGTGCACAGGTGGTAAATCAAATTGACTTAGGTACTAATTAAGTCACCTGTGCACAACCATGGATATCTCTAAAACCTGAACTGTTGGGAACGCTTGAGGACCGTGTTTTGCAACCTTTGCATTAGATCATAGATATTTTATGTATTTTATGATGCGCGACAAGATTTCCCTTCTGTGTAAAACACTTGCCACACACAGAACATGGAAATGGTTTACTCACATGTGTGACTTCTCTGATGTATAACAAGATCTGATTTGTGTAAAACATTTTCCACACTCAGAACATGCAAATGGCCTCTCACCTGTGTGACTTCTCTCATGTATAACCAGAGCTGATTTATGTGTATAACATTTCCCACACTCTGAACAAGAAAATATATCACCTCTATGAGTTGTACTATGTGCAGCAATATCTGCTCTATCAGGGGAACATTCCTCATGCTCATGATCATATAGATCTGGATATACATTTAGGTTAATGGATTTTTTTATCCTGGAGAATCTTGTGTGATGTTTTCTTGTATATTAGAATCTGACATTAGATATCGCTTAGGGACACTCTTGCTTGTGCATCCATCTGTTGGAAATAAAATAAATGTATTAAAACTTTTATTTTTAATGGGTGGGCCGACATCGCATGTGTTCCCTCACACCTCTATGGGGTGTGAGGGAAAACTTGCAATGCCTGCAGGCACATTCCGAAATTACATATTGCTTCTAATAGAATTCCCACATCTGTATAGCTTGTTTCCCATATTTTGTAGTTACGTACATTTATACTATAATCACACAGACATTGGACTATATCCATTTATATGTATATAAATTGTAAAGCGCAACGGAATTTGCTGCGCTATATAAGAAACTGTTAATAAATAATAATAAATAATAAATATCCTCATTTCATGTATGTGTTTATGAGTCCTCATAGGGACTGTGTAACAATGCTGCGAGGTCTGTTATACAGCATAGAGGTCCCTCTTTTCTCCTATTAAATTGTAGATCCTTTACATGTTTATACAAGTAACGTTTGACTGCGGACGTTCAACATTGTATCTTACGTTTCATTCACATTTTCACATTAACTTTCAATGTGCTAGGTTTTGCAGCATTTTCAATGTAAAGATTAGCGGTAATTAAACCATTAATATGATTAGTGGTAATGAAACCATTAATATGATAAATTATTACATTTAATAAATCAGTGACAATTTTTTTTTACTTTTAAGTTTGGATTTATGAGATATCATTCCAATAGCAGAATGGAATTCTGGGTAATGCCACTTACATAGCGTACCGTTACCTTCATATCCTTATCCACTTTGTTGTTAGAGTGCGGCCTAGGCTTGTACCGCCACAAAGTCATAAGTACGCAGCCTGTTTCATCATGACTGGAGTCTTCTGTGCAGGATGCTCTATTCTGTTCCTCTTATGAAATGCTATATAGACACTACAGGAAGTGAGATAGCGGCCAGCCCTGTCTGCTACTGATGTGAATGGGAATTTTATCAGAAACGCTGTCCTGAAATAGGAGAAAAGACTAACAACATGAAAGAGCTCCCAATTCTGATGCACTATACGCTGAACAGATGACCAGAAGAAAAAACACCTTCTAGGTTACCAACCTTATGTCTACAGACTCAATGGTTTAGAGGGTGACCTGCGATGCTTGAAGAACCAAATTCAAGTTCCGCTGGACCACTGGACGAAATCAAGGAGGTTGTACATGAAGAACCCCATGTGGGAATATTTGAACCTTTGGGATTAATGTCAGTATCCCCTGAAGGAAAACTGACAAAGCTGATATCTGAACATTCAGAGATCCAAGTCACAACCCTGCATCAAGTCCTTCCTGTAAAAACAAGAGTAATTTTGCCTGCCTGTAGTTAGCAGTTAGGAAAATTTTCCCTTCACACCAGGTCACATAGGATTTCCAAATTTGAATATATTTTTTGCCTGATATTGGCTTCCTCAGGCTCATCATATTCCAAACTTCCATGTCCAAAAACCCCTTGGTTTTAAAATCACTGCTACAGTAGCTACGCCATCAAAGCCAGCCGAGATCACGCTGAATGACTGGACAGCCCCTGACCTAACAGGTCTAGATGCCGAGGAGCATTAACACTCACGGGAGATCTGAGTAGCAGACCCTCAGTCAATCTGGAGTCACTAGAATGAACTGTGCTCCCTCTCTTATATATAGAACCCTCAGCATTAAGGCAACCAGTGGGAACAGGTAATTACAAGAAATGACCACCGCAACAACTAAAACTTGCTTGTGGTTCCCTTGTGCTGCTGAGGTATTCAGCCTGGATACCAATTATATCTATGTCCAGCTGACCCCATCTGTCTAGGAAATGTGGGAACACATCTAGATTAAGAAACCTTCCGGATAGGTCAAAGTCTGCTATAGTGTCCAGGTCTGGAATAAACAATGCAGCGAGAGTCTAAACATTCTTTTCTGCCCATCAGATGATCTGTGATGTCTCTCTCATGGACAGGGCACTCTTGGTACCACCTCTGCTTTAGTAGCATTTTCTAATCAAACCATTTACTGTTTGACCTTTCAAGCAAACCTGGGCTGCTTTCAGTATATGGCGCACAACTACTACTACTGAGACAATCTGTACTGGATAATCACTGCTCCCCAACCATCAGAGGAGCGATGACCTGGGAGGACAAATTAAGTTAGGACCTCTTCCACTTCCTCAAAATCTCTATCTGAAAAACCAGAGAGCGTTAAATTGGGAAAGCCTGACCACTTGGGATTAATACCAGTATCCCATGAAGGAAAACTGTCAAAGCTGATATCTGAACATTCATAGATCCAAGTCACAACCCCGCATCAAGTCCTTCCTTTAAAAACAACCGTAACCTTGCCTGTCTATGGTTAATAGTTGGGAAACTTTTCCCTTCACACCAGATCACAAAGGATTTCCAAACTTGATTATATTTTTTGCCCGATACTGGCTTCCTCAGGCTCATCATAGCCTGAGCTTCCATGTCTGAAAACCCCTTGTCTTTTGAAATCACAGCTTTAATAGCTACACCATAAGCGCCAGCCAAGATCACGCTGAATGACTGAAGCCCCTGGCTTATCAGATCTGTAGGTTTTGGGTTATTAGATCAGCAGGTTTTGGGGTTCCAGCTTGGATCTTAGTGCTGAAGTCGGTGAGGATGTTGAGTGCAAGAAGCTGGGTGGTCTGATGAAGTTCCTACACATGGAGTAAGGTCAGGAACAGGCACTGATAAATAGGGATAAAGCAAAGGATTAGGGGAGGACTCAAGCAGCAAGATGTATCCACCTTTGGAGGAATATCTCACTTACCTCTATCTACCACAGGCAGTGGGTGAAGAGACTTAAGCCTTCTAAAATGCTTGAATTGTCTGGGCAAACCAAAGCTTCGCCCAGAAGTTCTTCTAACTCCGGAGAAGATGGATCGTCTTCGAAAACGTAAGTACTATATAGATCTAAATCTGCTTCCTCCACTCATTCCAAAGCACAGACCTCAGAGACAGGCCCATCCCAGTACTGTAAAGGCACTGGAAGGGACATTTTGTAGGTAGTGGAGGTGGAGGTCTCCAGGCACTTTCACTGAGATGAAGAAACCTGGACAAATCTTTGTACTGAACGGACTAAACCCTGAGCCAAAGAAGGTTAATTTGAACTCACCTGGTGCTGGGCTGCTGACAACAAAGTAACCACTTGGGAAAATAAAAAAGTTGCATGAGTCTTGGTTTTGCCCTCTACTTTAACACTAACTGGTTAGAAGGAACAAGTATTGCTTAAGAGTTTTCGCACAACCTGGTTCCCCCGATCAATGATGGACCCCTTCATACAACTGAGATTATCAAGTCTGCCATTTTTCCTCTATATGCCAATACCAGTCCAAACTCAGAGGTCCAGGGCTGGCTATGGAGGGTGGGACCCCAGTCATTTTTGTTTAATTATTTCAAACTATTTCTATCCCTTTAAACAAAATGACGACTGCACAGATCATTGTGATCTCTGCAGTGCTTTACCCAAACTCGCCTGCCAGAGGCAGGTCTATTGTTTGGGCAGGTCTGTCGCCGTTTTTACGCCGGTTTTTAAAACATTCACTTGATAAATCCGGGACTTCTAATCTATTCTATGGTTAAAAAAAAACATTGATGGTGTTTTCATATTCAATTCTGCTCTATTCTATTGTAAACTGTGCTTTCCCAATCATCTTGTGGTGGTTTTGGGCTTAGTAGATCGGCATATAGCAAAACTACTGCCAATATGTTTAGGATTTACAACTCGCTGATAAGTGAATTTTGCCTTAAGTATGTAGACGAGGATATATAAATAATAAAAAGAATAGAGGAGAATAAGCTAAATCTTTGTAGTGGCCATCTGGTATTACAGGGCGTGAAAAAAAAAAAAAAAAAAACACCTTTCCGAGATATTGTTGTATGTGTGCCAGTTTGCTCAGCTCTATGAAAAAAGGGAACATTGTATTTAAAAATTCACCGGTTTTACGACGGTTTTCAAAACGCCCACTTGATAAATCCAGGACTTCTAATCTATTTTTTATATGGTAAAAAAACATTGATGGTGTTTTGATATTCAATTCTGCTCTATTCTATTATAAACTGTGCTTTCCCAATGGTCTTGCGGTAGTTTCGAGCTTAGTAAATTGGCATTTAGCAAAACCACTGCCAAATTGTTTGGGATTTAAAACTCTCCAATTAGTGATTTTTGCCCTAAGTATGCAGATGAGGAAATATAAATTATAAAAAGAAGAGGAGAAGAAGCTAAATCTCTGTAGTGGCCATCTGGTATGACAGGGGATGAAAACACAAAACAAACAAACAACCTTTCCTTTTATATACCCTCAAACCCAGATATTGTTGTATGATTGCCAGTTTGCTGGCAAACTTTTAGTAATACGGCTCTATGAAAAAAGAGAGCATCATATTTGAAAATCCAATGCGCGGACATTAACCCCATAGAACTTGTTCCACAACTTCATGCTGATCTGGAATTCCTACTTTAGGAGCTGAGGAACACTCTTTATCGAATGCACAACTTGTCTTCCTAGTAATGGAGCAAAATTAGAGGTACCCTCCCGAGTCTAATGAATTATCAATGTACAATGATAAGGACTTTGGTAAAGGGTATTAGAAGCTGAGGAGCCTGTGGAGGTCTCCAGTTCCAGCAGCGTCTGATTGCGAGAAGCCTCCTCTTCCTGGGGTTTGTGGTTCTCCCTTACAAGACATCTATGACATGAAAAACAATCCTGGATATTGCACTTACATATCAGGATAGGTGCTGTAAGTCACATGGCCTGTGATCTCACATCTCCACATCACATGACACAACCAAGTGCATAATATCATATGCAAAAACATAGGTAGTTGTATGCCAGTGTACAGCT
The DNA here is from genome assembly GCA_031769625.1 of Taudactylus pleione. Taxonomy (NCBI): domain Eukaryota; kingdom Metazoa; phylum Chordata; class Amphibia; order Anura; family Myobatrachidae; genus Taudactylus; species Taudactylus pleione. The sequence goes on along the minus strand of JAUIMM010000803.1, from coordinate 330,643 downwards.
TACCTCATAATAGGGGCTGATGGCTTCTGATGTATGAGATACATCCGAGAGTGTGGGAAGGAGACTGGTCAGATCTCTGGGCTGGAAACACACAGTGACATGTGAGGGGGAGAGCAGGAGTATAATAGGGGCTGATGGCTCCTGATGTATGAGATACACCAGAGAGTGTGAGGAGGAGACTGGTCAGATTTCTGGGCTGGTAACACAGTGACATGATGTGAGGGGGAGAGCAGGAGTATAATAGGGGCTGATGGCTCCTGATGTATGAGATTCACCAGAGTGTGGGGAGGAGACTGGTCAGATTTCTGGGCTGGTAACACACAGTGACATGATGTGAGGGGGAGAGCAGGGGCATAATAGGGGCTGATGGCTTCTGATGTATGAAAGTGTGGGGAGGAGAACGGTCATATCTCTGGGCTGGTAAGACACAGTGACATGATGTTAGGGGAGAGCAGGAGTATAATAGGGGCTGATGGCTCCTGATGTATGAGATACACCAGAGAGTGTGGGAGGAGACTGGTCAGACCTATGGGCTGGTAACACACAGTGACATGATGTGAGGGGGAGAGCAGGAGTATAATAGGGGCTAATGGCTCCTGATGTATGAGATACACCAGAGCATGAGGAAGAGACTAGTCAGATCTCTGGGCTAGTAACACAGTGACATGATGTGAGGAGGAGAGCAGGAGTATAATAGGGGCTGATGGCTCCTGATGTATGAGATACACCAGAGAGTGTGGGGAGGAGACTGGTCAGATTTCTGGGCTGGTAACACACAGTGACATAATGTGAGGAGGAGAGCAGGAGTATAATAGGGGCTGATGGCTCCTGATGTATGAGATACACCAGAGACTGTGGGGAGACTGGTCAGATCTCTTAGCTGGTAACACACAGTAGTGAGGAAAAAGTAGTAGTGAGATATCAGGAGATGATATTTAACTGCTCTGCACTGGAATGAAAGTTTGATTATACAGATGACCAAATCCACATGGGAGTAAGTACAGGTCTGGAAGAACACAGGAATTCTGGAAGGCTGAAAGATTGTCTTACATCATTGTGTATCTAATAGGAAAAACGTCAAACCAGTCCAAGTGGATAATGGCTGCCTGCTCCAGTACAGCTGGTACAAAGTTTGCAGACCAGGAGATAAAACCTAAAGCTAATAGCACCATCTGTGATATTATTACCAAGGCTGTGGAATATCAGTCTCTGTAGTGGCCACCTGGTTTTACAGACTTTTAATATGGATGATTCTAGCCTTCAATAGCCATAGAGCTAGGAAGTCATCACACCATAATATTGTTCTATCAGTGTGTTATAGGTGTCAAAATATAGGTGATTATTGTGAACGGAAATGATTAGCGCCTACACCTCTTATGAAAAGAGGGGATATTATTCTCAAAAGTATATAAGCAATTTTAAGAAAGACAAGAAGGCAAGTTGGTTGGTAATTACTGATTTTATTACTTTAACATTGCCGGTCATGCCTATATATATATATATATATATATATATATATATATAGCTACATTATTATACAAAAGATTCAAAATTAGATAATAAAAAATATTCAACTGCTTCTAAAACAGATACAAGCAAATAATGTAAGATGAAATAAAATGCAAGATACTGATAATTATGGTGATATTTGAGGTCACAATCTAAGAGATGGGAGGAACCCTTCACACGTAAGGCAGTGGTGTAACACTTGTGGCTGCTGGAGGGGATACATGTTCATGGATACAACCACTGGTCTCATTTTTGGCTCCAGCCACGTGGTGGATAGTTATTGTGCATCTCTCTCTGGTTGAAGCATATAGAACTAGTTCCTGGCTGTGAGTAGTCCATGATTATTTAGTACATCACAGCTGTGGTAAAAGGTAAAATAACTGTACACCATTCCGATGTGTGGTGTCTGAGGGATATATTTCTGCTTATTTAAAAAAAAAAAAAAAAAACACTCAATAAATTTATGATTTTTTTTATTTAGTTTGGTTGAGTATGATTTACTTTATTTCTTTTTATAATTTGGACTTTGTACAGGTGTCTCCATCTTGGCTGGACCTCTGGACAAAGGTTCAACTCTTGTTAATCAAACGTGCCCCAATGTATAGAAAAAGGGGACTCGCCCCAGGAAACCTCCCAACTGCCTGAATATTGGGAGTCTGAAGCACTGAACTGTCTGATAACACGGCCGACCGTCATGTCATGTCCTGTGTTATCTTCTCATCATAGCATATGCCCAATATGTAAGTCCAAAAGAGATGAGAAATGTTCTTATTATCTACTAAAGAGATAAAGAATCTGTTATAGGACAAGAAAATTGCTGGATCAACGAAAAGTAATTTATCAGCTGAAAAACGAATACAGTCCCAAAGAACATTAGCTTACACATAAATACACCTATATATTGGCCTACATAACTCCCAACATAGGAACATGCAAAATCAGGACCATAGAATGCCCGCTCTCAATCCACTATGTCACAAGAGTATGTTTGTTTAATTCATGAGTATTTATGTCTCTATAGAAAGTTTTCAATGTAATTGTTCCTGGAAGATATAATATGTAGCCTGCTTAAAAAAAACATGGGATGAGATCTGACCTCCGCTATGTATAAGCATGTGTACAATTTTTGAAAAAGTAATCAATGGTGAAGAACACGGCCGGATCCACTTAGCTGATCCCATAATGGGCAAAGTTTTGCACCCTTGCAGACATATCTTGAACCAGCAAGCCACACGTGTAAATGTTTATGAACCACATTTCCACATCTTTTTAAATTATTCCATTACATAGTAAGATTACAGAACTAATGACATGAATCATATCACATTATAAAGTATGACAAACATCATGTAATCATTTCAAAGTTCATACATAACTCAAGCCTACTGCTAGCAATATATATTACATAGGACCCAACATAACGTGTTCTATTATTACAGTGGAGCGATGCTGTTATTCAATAGAGTAAGAAAGCTGCAAAAAGTTACACACAAGCAATTGCTTCCAGTATTATTTGCTTACATACATTTCAACTAAATCTATGAGCGCTAATTACATTATAACATGTTAATAAACTGGGGCAGATTAAACTAGCCGCAGAATGCGCTGGAACACGTTTTGGCGTCTTCTGTGCATTAACTGTCAGGTCAGATATTTTAATTCACAATTTAAACTGCCCCATTGTGTGATTAAAGCTTTGAACTGCCCACAAACAATCACTGATGTCAATATAACTTTAGGCCTATACTCCTTAAATATATAGAACTATTATCATTTACATGAATATCAATAGTTACAATATTTGGGATTACTGCAACGGTTTCATACTCCAGCTCATGGAAATGGCTTCTCACCTATGCAATTTGTCTGATGTTTAGCAAGGCTTTACTTACGTGTAAAATATTTCCCACGCTCAGAGCAGGAAAATTATTTTTCTCCTGTGTGAAGTCTCTTATTTGTAACAAGAACTGATTTACATGTAAAACATTTCCCGCACTCAGAACATGGAAATGGTTTCTCACCTGTGTGTTATTTCTGACGCATAACAAGATGTTGTTTGTCTATAAAAGATTTCCCACACTCTGAACATGAAAGTAAATTCTCACCTGTGTGACGTCTCTGCTGTATAACAAGATGTGATTTCCGTGTAAAACATTTCCCACACTCAGAGCATGGAAATGGTTTCTCACCTGTGTGACGTCTCTGATGTGTAACAAGAGCTGATTTCTGTGTAAAACATTTCTCACACTCAGAACATGGAAATGGTTTCTCACCTGTGTGACTTCTCTGATGTGTTACAAGGGCTGATTTCCGTGTAAAACATTTCCCACACTCACAGCATGGAAATGGTTTCTCACCTGTGTGACTTCTCTGATGTGTAACAAGAGCTGATTTCCGTATAAAAGATTTCCCACACTCAGAGCATGGAGATGGTTTCTCATCTGTGTGACTTCTCTGATGTTTAACAAGATCTGATTTCTGTGTAAAACATTTCCCACACTCAGAACATGGAAATGGTTTCTCACCTGTGTGACTTCTCTGATGTCTAACAAGAGCCGATTTCCGTATAAAAGATTTCCCACACTCAGGGCATGGAAATGGTTTCTCACCTGTGTGACTTCTCTGATGTTTAACAAGATCTGATTTCTGTGTAAAACATTTCCCACACTCAGAACATGGAAATGGTTTCTCACCAGTGTGACTTCTCAGATGTGTAACAAGAGCTGATTTTCGTGTAAAATATTTCCCACACTCAGAACATGGAAATGGTTTCTCATCTGTGTGACTTCTCTGGTGTGTAACAAGAGCCGATTTCCGTATAAAAGATTTCCCACACTCAGAACATGGAAATGGTTTCTCACCTGTATGACTTCTCTGATGTTTAACAAGATCTGATTTCTGTGTAAAACATTTCCCACACTCAGAACATGGAAATGGCTTCTCACCTGTGTGACTTCTCTGATGTGTAACTAGAACTGATTTCCGTGTAAAATATTTCCCACACTCAGAACATGGAAATGGTTTCTCACCTGTGTGACTTCTCTGATGTGTAACAAGAATTGATTTCTGTGTAAAAGATTTCCCACACTCAGAACATGGAAATGGTTTCTCACCTGTGTGACTTCTCTGGTGTGTAAGATAACGTGATTTATGTGCAAAACATTTCCCACACTCTGAACAGGAATAGTTTTTGGCACCTGAATTATCAGGAGAACATGTCTCAAAGTTAGAGCGACTAGACAATATTTCTGCAGTATGAAGGTCTGAGTGTACATTTTTGGTGTTTTCGCCCTGGGAATCTGGTATAGTGTTGTCATCTTCTATTTTCAAATCAGGAGACAAAACGAGATGTCCCTCAGAGCCATTCCTGCTTTGACACTGATCTGTTGGAAATAAAATATATAATAAACATTACTGTACAGTGAGAAGCACATGTTCATGCTATGAGTTAAATAGGTTTCACTGTGTACTTTCAATTTGCCTAATATAAACACTTTATTAGTTATAAATGTGCAAACAGCAAATAGGTTTCTGTTGTTGAGCAGATACAGTTAATTATTAGCTGACTAAATAAAACAACCACATTGCCAATCAAATTGAACAGACCCAGCAAGTCTCACTGGCCATCACAGTGGACAACTCCCCCATAAATGCAGACATCACTGAGTAATAACTCCTGAGCAGACACATTCCAGATGCATTTATACTAATTCCCATCCCAGCTCCAAGGGGAGGAGACTGGTCAGATCTCTGTGCTGGTAACACACTGTGACATGATGTGAGGGGGAGAGCAGGAGTATAATAGGGGCTGATGGCTCCTGATGTATGAGATACACCAGAGAGTGTGGGGAGGAGACTGGTCAGATCTCTGGGCTGGTAACACACAGTGACATGATGTGAGGGGGAGAGCAGGAGTATAATAGGGGCTGATGGCTCCTGATGTATGAGATACACCAGAGAGTGTGGGGAGGAGACTGGTCAGATCTCTGGGCTCGTAACACATAGTGACATGATGTGAGGAGAGCAGGAGTATTATAGGGGCTGATGGATCCTGATGTATGAGATACACCAGAGAGTGTGAGGGGGAGACTGGTCAGATCTCTGGACTGGTAACACATAGTGACATGATGTGAGGAGAGGAGTATAATAAGGACTGATGCCGCCTGATGTATGAGATACACCAGTGAGTGTGGGGAGGAGACTGGTCAGATATCTGAGTTGGTAGAAATGTATGTAAGCAAATAATACTGGAAGCAATTGCTTGTGTGGAACTTTTTGCAGCTTTCTTACGCTATTGAATAACAGCATCGCTCCACTGTAATAATAGAACACGTTATGTTGGGTCCTATGTAATATATATTGCTAGCAGTAGGCTTGAGTTATGTATGAACTTTGAAATGATTACATGATGTTTTGTTATACTTTATAATGTGATATGATTCATTTCATTAGTTCTGTAATCTTACTATGTAATGGAATAATTAAAAAAAATGCAGAAATGTGGCTCATTTATACGGTTGCATGTGTGGCTTGCTGGTTCAAGATATGTCTGCAGGGGTGGAAAACGTTGCCCATTATGCGATCAGCTAAGTGGATCTGGCCGTGTTCTTCACCATCGATTACTTTTTAAAAATTGTACACATGCTTATAGATAGCGGAGGTCAGACCTCATCCCATGTTTTTTTTTTAGCAGGCTACTTATTATTTCTTCCAGGAACAATTAACAGGGGGAACAGGAGCATTATAGGGGCTGATGGCTCCTGATGTATGAGATACACCAGAAAGTGTGGGAGGAGACTGGTCAGATCTCTGGGCTGGTAACACACAGTGACATGATGTGAGGGGGAGAGCAGGAGTATAATAGGGGCTGATGGCTCCTGATGTAAGAGATACACCAGAGAGTGTGGGGAGGAGACTGGTCAGATCTCTGGGCTGGTAACACACAGTAGTGAGAAAACATAGTAGTAGTGCGATATCAGGAGATGATATTTAACTGATCTGCACTGGAATGAGGAAATCTGCATGGGAATAAGTACAGATCTGGAAGAACATTGGAATTCTGGAAGGCTGAAAGATTGTCTTAGATCATTGTTTGTCTAATAGGAAAAAGTTCAAACCAATCCAAGTGTATAATGGCTGCCTGCTCCAGTACAGTTGACACAATGTTTGCAGACCAGTAGCTAAAACCTAAAGCTAATAGCACCATCGGTGCTATTATTACCAAGACCTTGGAATATCCGTCTTTGTAGTGGCCACCTGGTTTTACAGAATTCAATATGGATAATCCTAGCCTTCAATAGCCATAGAGCTAGGAAGTCATCACACCATAATATTGTTCTATCAGTGTGTTAAAGGTGTCAAAATATAGGTGACTATTGTAAATGGAAATGATTAGCGCCTACACCTCTTATTAAAAGAGGGGATAGTCTCAAAAGTATTTAAGCAATTTTAAGAAAAACAAGAAGGCAAGTTGGTTGGTAATTACTGATTATATTATTTTAACATTGCCGGACATGCCTATATAATATATATATATATATATATATATAGCTACATTATTATACAAAAGATTCAACATTAGATAATAAAAAATATTCAACTGCTTCTAAAACATTTCATTAATCCCATGCAAACTACAGTGCACAATACACAAGTTAGTAGTAAACCAAGGTCAGCGATGAACCGAATTTTGCATAGAAAGCGCGTCAACTATAGGATACTAGCCATATATTCCGGCATTACATCAATTCACTAGTTCACTGCCGAGGCTTTTCTCATGCTCGGACTGGACAAATCCTAAATTTTTTTTTAGGAGTCTTTGACTGTTCAGAATTAACTTGTACATATCGCCTCACATGATCTAGAAAAACTAGCCACAGTGGCCAACATGTTTTTTTTTTACCAATAAATACTTTGTGGCTTTTGCTTAAGCATTAATCCTACTCTCAGGATTTGCTTTAACACAATCTTTCTTTTTACTTGGTTGAATGAAACTGTGTAGGAATAAGGCATACAGTACCATTTTGAAAGTTGCAGAACGTTCCACATTTTGAGTGCACCCTGTGTTTGTTTATGGCAATAAACGGGTGTGCCCCTGAGAGTGTGGGTGTCAGGAAGGAGAATGGTCATTTTAGTGCTTCCCCCATCCTTGGCTCTATTAGTGTTTATGCAGTGCAGGGTGATATCGGATAATCACCAATCAATAATTATGCCGGGGCCAAAACATTTTAAAGAGGATAATCCCCCTCCTCTGTAGGTGCCAGGACTGAGGGAGATACTAATTATGATTATAATTGAGATGGGAGGAACCCTTGTCACGTAAGGCAGTGGAGTAACACTTGTAGCTGCTGGAGGGGATACATGTTCATGGATACAACCACTGGTCTCATTTTTGGCTCCAGCCACTTGGTGGGTAGTTATTGTGCATCTCAACATAGAACTAGTTCCTGGCTGTGAGTAGTTGATGACCATTTAGTACATCACAGCTGTGGTAAAGGGTAAAATAACAGCACTCCGATGTGTGGTGTCTGAGGGATATAATTCTGGTTATTAAAAAAAAACAATAAAAAAAAAAACAATAAATTTGTGATTTTTTCGTTTTAGTCTCGTTGTGTATGATGTACTTTTATTTCCTTTTATAATTTGGACTTTGCAAAAGTGTCTTCATCTAGGAAAGATACCTGGAGAAAGGTCCAACTCTTGTTAATCAAACGTGCCCCAATGTATAGAAAAACAGGAATCGCCCAGGAAACCTCCCAACAGCCTGTATATTGGGAGTCTGAAGCACTAAACTGCTGGATAACAAGGCCGTCCGTCATGTCCTGTGTCTCATGTCATCTTATCACGATATCATATGGCTAAGTCCAAAAGAGATAATGAGAAAGGTTCTTATCTACTAAGGAGATAAAGGGCTCGATCCAATTAGGTGCGAATTGCAAGTAGCGAGTTTGTTTGTTTAAATTCGCACACTTCGCCACGAAGCACGCTCCCGAGAATTCTCCAATCCAATTAAAAATGCCTATTCGCAGCGGAGGGGTGCGAATTGACTGTCAAATGAGATTTGCGAGAAATGCATGAAAATGTGGGGAGACCATACTGGACCCCCCCAAAATGGATAATTTTGTTAGTAGAATTGACGGCTGTTTGTGGCTATTAGGAAGTTACTGTAGGTATTGAAATGGTGTCAAATGGCTGATTTGTGCTTTTTTATTTTAAATGGAAGAAAATTATAAAAAAACAAAATTTTTTCGATTAATCTCAAACAAATGAAACGAAAAATGCAAAAAAAATAGGAAAAAGGGTGATTTTGGGGTACTTTGAGGGTACCTTGAAAAATGGAAAAATTCTAAAAAATTATTTTTCAACTAAAAACTTATTGTAATTAAATTTGGGGTGCCTAAACTAACGAAAAAGTTGATTTTGGGGTAATTTGAGGACTTTTTTTTTTTTTTTTACCTAAAAAAAATGACGTAATTATTGGACTAAATAAGATAATTAGGAACTTCCAATTGCCTAATTGGTCATTAGTGTGTGTGTGTGTGTGTGTGTGGGGGGGGGGGGGGGGGGGTGTTCAAGGGGTTCAGCACAGTGTCCCGACATTTTAACCTTAAAACAAAGATTTTCCTTTCCATCTCTCACAAGAGGTACAAGTGGAAAGTTGTGAATTCAGTGCTGTTGCTAATTGAATTGCAAAATGAATTTGTAATGTGAATTCGAAGTAAAAATTGCAACTAGCAATTTGCATCTCGCAATTCGCACCTAATAGGATTGACCCCAAAGAATTTTTTAGAGGACAAGAAAATTGCTGGATCCACAAGAAGTAATTTACCAGCTGATAAACTATATATATATATTCATATATATATTCAATTTTGGGGTAAAATAAATAAATAAATAATAGGGAACACAGGGCCTAATTCAGACCCGCTCGCGAGCGCTGATCGCTCGCAAGCGGGTCGATGTTGGCTAAGTGCGCATGCGCACGACGGAGGCGGCTCCGTCGTGCGCGAGACCCGAATAACGACGACCAAGCCGTCGTTATGGGTCTCGCACCAAAAGGGGCGTGCTGTCGATGGTGAGTGACAGCACGCCCCCTTTGGTGGGCTGCCAGGGGTGTGGCTGCCCAGACGGAGGCGTTCCCATGGGAACGCCTACCGTCTGGGGCCGGCCCCACTGACATCACAAGTGATGTCAGTGGGAGTGCTTTTGGCTCTGATAGAGTCAAAAGCACTTCAGGGCTTGTGGCAACGAGACCTTACCGCAAGGGTCTCGTCGCAAGCCCGATGGTCGCGATGGTCTTGACCATCACGACCATCATTTTGGCCGCTCGCTATAGCTGTGGGTGGTCACCCACAGCTATGCGAGCGGCCAGGAGGCCGTTCAAAAAAAAAAAAAAAGGACGGCCCTGATTCAGAGCGAGCACTCTGTCAGAGCATCTGGCTCTGAATCAGGGCCACAGTTCTAAAATAGCGAAATTGATTCCAGAGGTGTTCCCTTATATGCGGAAGGTGTTTTCTTCATTGCGGGAGTAGTGTCAGGTGCATTTTTGAAGAATTTTTAAAAATCATTTTAGGGACTTAAAAATATGCCTGCACCCATTTTCATGTACCCCAAATGTGATGGGCATAGTTCTTTTTCCCCAAAAAAATTGCTAAATTCTCTTCTGCATCACCTTCTTCAAAGCCGCATTTATGCACCTGCCGCCACTACTTAAAAACCCGACTTCCCTTCTGCATGCAAAAACGGGGGGTACCCATAGTGAACCCCTATGTCTGGACATCTTTAGGGGGTTCCTAGGGTGATTTCCTGAAAATTCCCTTTTTTTTCCGCCTCTGCAAGTTTCGCCGGTTCCCATTTTCGCGTCCTTTGAAGTTGAATACGGGGGCGCGCGCGATTGTTTTCCGCCTGGAAAACAGACGAAGGAGGCGAAAAGTCCAGCAAGTTGAAAAGTCTGGACTTTCGCCTCAAATTGAATACGGGCCTAAATGTTTTATGTTTTACAGCATTTTTAATGTAAAGATCAACGGTAATTAAACCTTTACGGGTCTATGTACTCAGGGTCTGATTCAGGTTGGATCGCACGCAGCTGATGTTTGTAATCTCCGCATGTATATACGATCCCAGAGCGCGTATGCGAACCAGGCGCTGGGATCGGTTATGCAGTACGCAGACCCATCACTCAGTAATTAACAGAAAGTGCCATTTGTGGGTGGTGATGGGGGGGTGGTCGTGCAAACGCAGGCGTCAGTGCGTCCTTTGCAGGGGCGTGCATAAATTATTCACAGTGATCCCATACGCAGCCTGAGTACTCACTGCGTGCAGGGAGTTTAGTAACTTCTGCGGCAGGGTCATGTCAGCCAGAAGTGTGCGTGCAGCACGATGTTACCGATAAATTTGCATACTTGCACATTAGTACGGATGTGAGAAGAGGGTGAGCGGGCGGCATTATGTAGTGCTGGGCGTCTGCATCTTGTGCTGCGACGGAAGTGCGAATGCATTAATTAGCATATTCTCACAGCGGTCGGTTGCGTGCGAACGCAGCATTGTGCTCCAACCTGAATGAGGCCCAAAGTCTAGAGAAATAAAGTGGAAGGAGATAAAGAACCAATCACTTCCTGTCATTTTTCAAACACAGCCTGTAAAGTTATCAGCTGATTGGCTGATACGCTATCTCTGTCCTAAGCTTAGTGCATAGATCCCTAAATATAAATAATTACATTTAATAAATCACTGACAATACTTTTTAGTTTGGGTTGTCTCTACTTTTATGAGATGTTATTCCAACAGGAACATGGATTCTGGGTAATGCCACTTACGTAGCAGACTGTTACCTTCATACCCTTATACACTAGGTTGTTAGAGCGTGGCCCAGGCTTGCACCGACAAATAATATCATAAGCACACATCCCGTTTCATCATGACTGGAGTCTGCTGTGCAGTGCTATATTCTGTTCCTCATATGAAATGCTAGATAGACACCACAGGAAGTGAGAGAGCATCCAGCCCTTTCTGCTACTGAAGCAAATGGGCATTTGTCCTGAAATAGGAGAGGACACCAACAACATGAAAGAGCTCCAAATTCTGAAGCTCTACACGTTGAACAGCTGACCAGAAGACAACCACTTTCCAGGTTACTTATCTTATGTCTACAAATTCAGTGGCTCAAAGGGCGACTCTTGTGATGCTTGAAGAACCAAATTCAAGTGGTGCAAGACCACCGGAGGAAATTAAGGAAATTGTACATGAAGAATCCCATATGGTAATGTTTGAACCTCTGGGATTAATGCCCTTTAATAAATCTGACAAAGCTGACATCTGAACATTCACAGATCCAAGTCAACCCCGCATCAAGTCCTTCCTGTAAAAACAAGAGTAACTGTTATGATACACAGCTGCGGATCATTTTGGTCGCAGGTCCAGGCCGTATTAGGCGATTGCGACACTGCATTGTGCCTTAGATTCCAGTCCTGGCTGTTGCTAGACAGCTGGAACTGTGGCTGTGTGTGTGTAGCTCATAGCTGCAATCCAATCACTCATCAAGGAGGCTTTCTGCAGGGCTTGCTCTCATTGGTCCCTACTTCTGTTAATTGACAGCCAGCCCTGCACTTCCTGCCGATGATCAATTGCCTGACTTCTGGAGTATGTGTGTTTCCTTGTGCTCAGAAGCTTGTGTTTTAGCTGGTCTCACCTTGTCTGCAGTACTAGGTAACTGTTGCTTCCAGTTTCCTGAACCTGCCTTCCTGATCAGAAGTTAACCTGCTGTAATTCTACCTGCTTACGTTCTCGCTGCCGGTACCAGTCGGAGCAGCGACTTCTGCAGCCGTGGCCTACCTGTCCTCAGCCCGCGGCATTTCCGCACCACAGTCTAAGTCACGACAGTCTGTGATCAGCCGCTTCAAGCTAACAGTGGTATCCATCTCACTGCAAACTGCCTGAGCTTTAAGCCGCACCTGTGACCATCTGTCTGAGCCACACCGGAATTCATAGCTAGTCGTGCCATAGCCTGAGACCCTGCTGTACCACAGTCCCAGTCTCTCCTGCTCATAGCTAGCGTCTATCCACCCAGTGTTAAGCTGCTTTATGCCTGGCGACCCAGTCATAACACAGTCCTCAGACGAACCTGAGACCATCGCCAATTGCTGCTGCCAGTGTACTTTTATCATTTTTCCAGTACAAGATGCATTCTGCCTGCAGCTTCACTCCAGCTAGTTCCTGCAGTGGTAGGACGGCCACTTCAGAGTATAACCTTGTCTCTTGACAGCAGTCCTGCGGTATTTCGTCAGTTGTGTAAGCCTCTACTGCTGGAGGCTTAAGTCCAGGTGGCCACCTAAGTACCGGTGTGAACATCTATCACTAAAGGAACAGTGGGTGGCTGTTATTGGCGGAAGATCCTCTCCTTGGCTCTCAAGGTCTTACATAACTATACGGAATACCGTAAAAGTAACCTTGCCTGCCTATAGTTAGTAGTTGGGAAACTTTTCCTTTCACAACCAGTCCATTCAGGATTTCCTAACTTGATTTTTTTTTTTTTTTGCCTTCCCCAGGCTCATCATAATCCATCACATGATCTGTTATCTCTCTCTCTTCCGGGCAAACCTGGGCCGCTTTCAGCATATTGCGCACTCCTCCTTAGACCATCTGCCCAAATGTACTGGAGGACCACTGCTTCCTAACCCGAGACTGACGTCCACACTCCCAGACAGCAAACATACTACCACTGTCTAGGTTGCTGGTGGGCAACCACCACAAAAGTGACTAACATTAGTCGATAGAGTGAAAAATTGGGAGGACAAATGAAGACAGAGATTGTGAGGAAGTGGAACAGGTACCCTATCTGAAAATCCAGGGAGCTAAACTCTCGGCAAACTGGACTGTTTTGAAACCATTTTCCCCAGTACACTCATGCACTGACATATCCAATTTTGGCAGTACCGTTACCAGATTCTGTAATGGTCGTGCGGGAGAAACACCCTCAGTAATCTGGTGTCTAGCAGCATGCCAAGCAAGAGTCTCCTCTGAGACAGAACCAGATTAGATTTGGAATAATTTAAAATCCAACCCTGAGATTCCAGCAGTTCTGTTTCTAACATGTTCTAACAGAACTTTTGGAGAAATTGTTTTTATGAAAAGGTCTAAATAAGGGATAACGGTTACTCCTTTGGGCTAGAGAAGAGCTGTTATCAGTATGGTAAATATTCTCAGATGGTTGGTGATGCCGAAATGAAGAGCCATAAACTAATAGCACAAATCTGAGAAGTGACTGATGTCCCTCCCAGATAGGAACATGTAGGTAGGCATCATCGATGCTCATGAACATAATAAACTCCCCACATTCCATGTTTTGGTCTATAGACCTCGGTGATTCCATAGTAAAATAGTCCACCTAAAGATGAATATTGAGACTTTAAATTTAGAATGGGTCTGAAAGATCTATCTGGCTTCTGAACCAAGAACAGATTGGAGTAAAACCATGATCCTCTTTGGCTGGTACCGGGACAGCAACCACTGCCAAAAGCAACGTCTGAATGCTTTCTGTACAGTGCGATGCTTCCTTGGATCTACTGGTAAACCAGTTTTAAAAAATTGGTTTAGACTGAGACTTACTAGGAATATGATGTACCCCCTGGTAGCGATTCTCTTCACCCAAGCATCCAAGGTGGATTCTAAAACACATCTTATTTATACTAAATAGGGGGGGCTCAAATAGACATTACTGCAGTTAGGCTTGCCGCTTGACTGTGGGTCTAGGGCATGGGTGCAAAGTAGCCACGTCTGCCTGCTTCAGATTGCTGGGACTGTTCTCTGCTTCTACCATGGACATAAAAGATTAGTAAAGGATGAACAGGAGGCGCCACTAATCCTAGTAGTCCAAGAAGCAGATGACGAATGGTGAGAACTTTTCCCCCAAGTAGTCAGTGAAATTATCTTGTCTAGCTCTTCTCCAAACAAAATTTCCCCAGCAAACAGAAGAGCTTCCAAAGACCCTTAGGACTATGGACCTCATTCAGAGTCGGTCGTAAGTGGCCGCTCGGTCGTACCCAGCGATGTTCGCAAAACAGCGCATGCGTAAGTTTCGCAATGCGCATGCGCAAACTAGCTGTTGCGATCGGAAATTTCTCTCTCCTTCAACTTGGCCAGGTCGTTAGTTTGAGTGACAGGATGAGGCGTTTGTAGGTGGTAACAGGGGAAGGTGCTTGTGAACGGGGGAGTGGAGATCTGAACGCAGGCGTGCCTGCAAACAGCGTTTTATGGGAGTGCATAATTAAGTAGTGTCATGGCACATGTGACATGGGAGGTTTTTACACTGACTTGATCGTAGTGCTTAAGAGAGGGCATGGTCAACCATTAGCTCTACGACCAGCTCTGATGGTTCCCGATGGTCTTGATTAATCCTTATATGCCTGGAGATGATGTGTATTGCGATCGAGAAGGGGGCGTGTTTTTTGTCTTACGGCCGCATCCTCCCCTTGCTCATCCAGCTAACGATCCCATCTTAACGACGCAACTTGCGAGCTCTTAATTTGCATGTCCAGCCCCTTTTCCCTTACGACCGAGCGGCCGCAACGACTGACTCTGAATGAGGTCCTATGTATCAACCTGCTAAGAACACAGCCAAACTGTTCAATATTCTGTGACTGCAGCAGCCAAAGTTATGCCAAAAATGCTTGATGAAGCAATGGCTGTCTATCCAAAGTAAACTGATGCTTCTCCAATCTGCGCCAACAATAAAAGCAGATCTGTCTTCGGAGAACCAGAGTGGTGCCCTTCCTCCAACTGGATAGCATTCTCCCACCTTATTTAGCCAGGCTGATGCTAAGACAGGTATAAGTATAGCCCCCACTGCTGTGAAAATGGATTCATGGAACCCATCAATTTTTCTTTCTGAATTATACTTCAGAAACCCTGCAATACGGAGAGGAATAGTGTTAGCTTTTGGCAACCGAGTAATGTGAGAATCCAGCTTTGGAGGAATTTCCCACTTACCTGCCACAGGCCGTGGTTAAAAATACTGATCATAATCAGTAGCAGAAAGAAGTAGTAATGTCCCTGTATAGGTCATTGGTACGGCCTCATCTAGAATGTTCAGATCTGGAGGCCGCATCTTCAGAAGGATATAAATACATTATAAACTATACAAAGAAGGGCAACTAAACATGCTTGGGATAGACGTAATGATATACTTACAAAGAATAAAGGATCAAATAGGGTTCGAGATTACCATAAAGGGGTAGACTAGATGGGTCAAATGTTTCTATCCTCACCCTGAATCTGAAGTACTTCTCTCATTGCTCTGACCAATACCTCACCACCTGACTACTTCCTGGATCCTCTTCCAAAAAGTAAGTAATATACAGATCTGAATCTGCTTCTTCCACTCCTTCTAAAGAACAGACCTCAGACACTGACCCTTCCCAGGACTGTAGAGGCACTGGCACGGACCAATTCTGGGCACTAGAGGTGAAAGCTGTCTCCAGGCACTTTCCCTGAGATGAAGAAACCTGGACAAATGTTTGTAATGAACAGGCTAAACCGTGAGCCCTGGGATGCTGACTCCAAAGTATGCACTTGGGAAAATATAGAAGCAGCCTGACAGTCTTTTGCTCTCTACTAAACTCCAAATGTTACAGATCAGATACTGCTTGAGAGCTTTCGCCCAAACTGGTTCCCCCTTGATCAGTGACAGACACAGCAGATTATTGAGACTAAGCCCGAAGTTTACATGTAGTACAGATGTCCCCTGCTTATTTATGAAAAAAAGGGAACTTTTTCCACAACTTCATCTGGAACTTCTACTTTGGGAGCATAGGAACATTCTTTATGGCTAGTGCAGGAATTCTTGCTAGAAAGGGAGCAAATGTAGAGGTACTCTCCCCAGAGTCCTATAAATCATCAATGCACAATGGTAAGAACCTTGGTAAGAAGCTGAGGAACGTCTGGGGGTCTTCAGTTCCAGCAGCGTCTCCTGGCGAGAAGCCTCCTCTTCCTGGAGTTTGTGGTTCTCCCATGCCAGACGTCCATGACATAAAACAACCCTGGTTAGTGCACTTACATATCAGGATAGGTGCAGTAAGTCACATGGCCTGTGATCTAACATCCTTATATCACATGACACAACTATGTGAATAATTACATATGTAATAACATAGGGAGCTGTATGCCAGTGCATTGATCCAGGACTCTGGGTTCTATGCGGACAGCCAAGTAATGGATTAGTGTGTTAGCTCTCAGCTGTACATCACAGCATTAAAACAGGTAATAGGCATCATCTTCAGGGAGATGTGTATTGTCCTTAAAATAGTTCTTACAAGGACTGTTATACACCCTCTGTGGGAGGGATGATACATTCAGAAGTGCAAGGTGGTACATGTACAAAATCCAGCAGCGGGCGCTCTTTATACAGAACCCAAACCAGTCTCCAGCCCTGGCATCATAACATAAAGGCTTGGGAAATACTGCACCGTCCTAGTGGATGACTGAGCAGGAAAGACAATCAGGGTGATGGGGCAGACTCAACCAATCAAGGACTATATATGCCCAACTCATTTATCTCCTGGGTTGGAAAGAGGACAGACCTCCTTTCATCACAACAGGACAGCTTACAGCACAGGGGTATTACATATGAATGCTTAGCACCAGGGGGTAGCTCTAACCACACTAAGCAGAACATGATCTTACACTGGAATTAGACACAATTTACAGTAATCATTAATTCCCAAATATCTGTATGGTTCAACAATGGAACATCTCCACAGAAACCTCTAGCACACAGGACTGACATACAGGGATCCTCATGTGGGATTTCAAGCTAAGGAATGTAGTGGTCAAGCTAACACCACTCCTGATCTTGCCTTAGACTAATGCTTTATTAATATGAGAATTCCTGTCTGAGAATGTTACAAAAACAGGTTCTCTCTCAAAAACACCAGTAACTAAAACACACGTACTGTATATACTATAATGTACTGTAATATACTATGAGCTCTGTGCCAATAAGACAAATTCAGTTATACAATATTTCTTCCATGTCCAGGTGAAACCAATCAGTTATTATTCAGATTGTTTCTATAATTAATCTTATGGATTACTACTTCTCTATAGCCATCCTTGGCAAGGACCACGGCGGCTGTTTCCATATGTGCCCATGTAGGAGGTTCAGAGTCACATCATATGAAGGAAAGATCACAGCGGCTATATAACCGTGTGCGCTCTCTGCCCTTATAAGGACGTCTGTAGACACCCGTTTGGAGGGGAACAGCTACCTATGAATGGTCTCTTGTTACCACGGATCCAGAAAATTACTGTAAGATACCCCTCGGTTATGATAGAGTTAATAAACACCTTAAGTAGAGGAAGGGTGTTAATCTAGGATGTTGTTTTAATTATACAATCACATACTGGAGAAACTTACGATGGTAATAAATGAATGTTATGCTGTATATAGAAAAGGGGGTAATAAGGACAAAGGTTTCTTTTACAACTGATTCTATGTGAGCATTATACTGACAGTCTGTATGAGGTGTCTGAGGCCATTTTGTATTATCAAAACTGTATAGGATTAAACACTAAATAAGATCTCTGTTATTTATACCTCAGCCTTTACTTCACTTATATCGCCATGAAAGACTCCGACATAGTAGGAATGCTTTGACATACCCTGAAAGTAGGGATACTGAACTGCCACTGCAAAAGGTCTTATTTATTCTCATTATTTTATTAGTAAATGACTGATACACCTGTATCTAATAGGAGTTGGCTACTCACACAGAGCACTAACACTGACCATTTTTTTATTTATGTGTTGCGTTTCTGTAATAAGTGTTTATTACTCACCTGTGCTAATATCTGTAGGGATTTCCTCCTTCTTACACTGCTGATCACCATTCACATACGTCTCTTCTTCTCCCTCTGTATCTTCTGCCTTTATATCAGTTACATAAGTTTCTTCTTCTTCCTCTACATCGTCTGCCTTCACATCAGTCACATACGTCTCTTCTTCCTCTGTATTTTCAGCCTTCATATCAGTCACATACGTCTCTTCTTCTCCCGCTATATCTTCTGCCTTCATATCAGTCACATTCGTCTCTTCTTCTCCCTCTGTATCTTCTGCCTTCATATCAGTCACATACGTCTGTTCTTCTCCCGCTATATCTTCTGCCTTCATATCAGTCACATACGTCTCTTCTTCTCCCTCTATATCTTCTGCCTTCGTATCAGTCACATACGTCTCTTCTTCTCCCTCTATATCTTCTGTCTTCATATCAGTCACATACGTCTCTTCTTCTTCCTCTAATGGTTCAAACTTTATATCAGTCACATATATCTCTTCTCCCTCTGTATCTTCTGCCTTCATATCAGTCACATACGTCTCTTCTTCCTCTAATGGTTCAAACTTTATATCAGTCACATATATCTCTTCTCCCTTTGTATCTTCTGCCTTCATATCAGTCATATCTTCACCCTAAATAACCCACAAATCAATAACACTTTAATAGTAATGGTTGCGGAATGGAAACAAATTGAGGTGAGACTTAATATAGATATAAACGTTGTCACAGAGACACTCCTAGATCACCTCACCTCTCATTCATATCATGTATTATAACTATAGATATATGTGATGTCACTGTGACACTCCCAGACCCCCTCAACTCTCCAGTCATGTCCCTGTATTATTACTATAGATATAAGTGATGTCACTGTGAAACTCCCAGATCTCCTCACCTCCCCAGTCATGTCCCTGTATTATTACTATAGATATAAGTGATGTCACTGTGAAACTCCCAGATCTCCTCACCTCCCCAGTCATGTCCCTGTATTATTACTATAGATATAAGTGATGTCACTGTGAAACTCCCAGATCCTCTCACCTCCCCAGTCATGTCCCTGTATTATTACTATACATATAAGTGATGTCACTGTGACACTCCCAGATCCCCTCACATCCCCAGCCATGTCCCGGTATTATAGCTATATTTAGTGATGTCACTTTGACACTCCCAGATTATCTCACCTCCCCAGTCATGTCCCTATTTTAGTACTATAGAAAGTGGTGAAATCATAGTGACAATCCCAGATCCCCTCACCTCCCCAGTCATGTCCCTATATTATTACTATAGATATTAGGGATGTCACTGTGAAACTCCCAGATCCTCTCACCTCCCCAGTCATGTCCCTATATTATTACTATAGATATTAGGGATGTCACTGTGACACTCCCAGATCACCTCACCTCCCCAGTCATGTCCCTATATTATTACTATAGATATTAGGGATGTTACTGTGACACTCCCAGATCCCCTCACCTCCCCAGTCATGTTCCTATATTATTACTATAGATATAAGTGATGTCACTGTGACACTCCCAGATCCTCTCACCTCCCCAGTCATGTCCCTGTATTTTTACTATAGATATAAGTGACATCACTGTGACACTCCCAGATCCCCTCACCTCCCCAGTCATGTCCATGTATTATTACTATAGATATAAGTGATGTCACTGTGACACTCCCAGATCCCCTCACCTCCCCAGTCATGTCCATGTATTATTACTATAGATATAAGTGATGTCACTGTGACACTCCCAGATCCCCTCACCTCCCCAGTCATGTCCCTGTATTCTTACTACAGATATAAGTGATGTCACTGTGACACTCCCAGATCGTCTCACCTCCCCAGTGAGCAGGTACAGGATCTCTAGGGTGAGATGAAAGATCCTCTCAGACATGTGACCCCTGTCTGTGTCTCATCCTCACAAAACGTCTAATAAAGACCTCATAGCTGGATTTTGTAAGAATAAATATAACTACAAAAAAATCACAGAGAACACGTAACATTTTCAGGTATGAGTGACCAGTAAGTCTCCTCTTTCCTCCTAGCCATAGGTCACAGGTCAGTGTCTGTCACCATAGGCTTCTTCCCCAGTATCATAATACCAGGACACTACAGGCTACTCCCCGGTATTAACATTCTTGGACACCATATTTAGTACAAAACAGACTAATCTCTCTGTATAAAGGAGACCACAGGCTGCTTCCCCTGTAAAGTAGGACACCACAGGCTGTTCCCCATGTATAGTATGACCACAGGCTGGTAGGACACCACATGCTGATCCTCCTGTATAGTGAAACACCATAGGCCGCTCCCCCTGTATACATGACTCCACAGGCTGCACCTTGTATATAAGACCACACAGGCTTCTTCCCCTGTAAAGTAGGGCACTATAGGCTGCTCCCCCTGGAAACAGGTCCCCACAGGTTGCTCCCCCTAGATATAGGAGAGCACAGGCTGCTCCCCCTGTATATAGAACACCACAGGCTGCTCCACTTGTATATAGGACACCACGGGCTGCTCACCCTGTAGGTAGCAAACCGCTCCCCCTCTATATAGGACACCATAGGCCACTCCTCCTGTATATAGGACTCCACATGCTGCACCCCATGTATAAAGGACACCACAGTTCTCCTCAACTTGTATATAGTGCACCACAGGTTGCTCCCCCTGTATATAGTGCACCACAAGCTGCTCCCCCTGTATAGTGCACCACATTCTGCTTCCCCTGTATATAGTGCACCACAAGTTGCTCCCCCTGTATATAGTGCACCACATGCTGCTTCCCCTGTATATAGTGCACCACATGCTGCTCCCTTGTATAAAGGCACCACAGGCTGCTACCCCTGTATATAGGATACCACAGGCTGCTCCCCCTGTACATAGGACACCGCAGGCTGCTCCACCTGTATATAGTGCACCACATGCTGCTACCTTTGTATATAAGAGAGCACAAGCAGTTCCCCCTGTATATAGGACACCACAGGCTGCTCCCCCTGTAGATAGGACACCACAAGCTGCTCCCCCTGTACATAGGATACCACATGATACTCCCCATGTACATAAAACACCACAGGCTGCTCCCCGTATATAGGCACCACAGGCTGCTCCTCCTGAACATAGGAAACCACAGGCTGCTCCCCCGGTATATAGACACCACAGGCTGCTCCTCCTGTACATAAGTTACTATTACCTACTGCTGCCGCTTCTCAGCTCCGGAAGCTGTTACAAGACAGACCGGAAATCAATTGGACCGCCCAAACAGACCAGGTGGAACGCACAGGGCGGAAGTGCAAGTGAAACGCACAGGGTAGAAGTGAAGGTGGAACGCACAGGGCGGAAGTAATGGTGGAACGCACAGGGCGAAAGTGATGGTGGAACGCACACGTCGGAAGTGGGGTGTGTAATGGCCCCAGGTTGCGGGAATGAGATAGATTCTCTTCCTGTGGAGTAGCACAGAGCCTGGCGAGGGGTTAGTACATACAGACAGTGAGTGAGAGCTGGATGTATGTAACATGCTGTATACAGGGAGCTGCTGTGTATAACTGTGATGCTGGTATATCCATATATACCCCCCCCTCTATATACCATGTGTCTCCTCATTGCCCCATGCTGGTTTTTATACCCCTCTATATACCATGTGCCTCCTCCCTGCCCCCTGCTAGTTATTATACCCCTATACCCCATCTTTATACCATGTTCCTACTCCCTGCCCCCTGCTGGTTATTATACCCCTATACCCCCTCTATATACCATGTGCCTCCTCCTTGCCCCCTGCTGCTTATTCTACCCCTGTACCCCCATCTATATACTATGTGCCTCCTCCCTGCCCCCTACTGGTTATTAAACCCCTATACCCCCTTTATTCACCATATGCCTCCCTTCTGCCCCCTGCTAGTTATTATACCCCTATACCCCATCTTTATACCATGTTCCTACTCCCTGCCCCCTGCTGGTTATTATACCCCTATACCCCCTCTATATACCATGTGCCTCCTGCCTGCCCCCTGTTGGTTATTATACCCCTATACCCCCTCTATATACCATGTGCCTCCTCCCTGCCCCCTGCTGGTTATTAAACTCCTATACCCCCTCTATATACCACGTGCCTCCTCCCTACCCCCTGCTGCTTATTCTACCCCTGTACCCCCATCTATATACTATGTGCCTCCTCCCTGCCCCCTACTGGTTATTAAACCCCTATACCCCCTTTATTCACCATATGCCTCCCTTCTGCCCCCTGCTGGTTATTATACCCCTTTACCCCCGTCTATATACAATGTGACTCCTCCCTGCCTCTTGCTGGTTATTGTACCCCCCCTCTATACCATGTGCCTCTTCTATATACCATGTGCCTCCTCTATATGCCATGTGCCTCCACCCTGCCCCCAGCTGGTTATTACACGCGTATACCCCCTCTATATTCCATGTGCCTCCACCCTGCCCCATGCTGGTTATTACATGCCTATACCCCCCTTTATATACCATGTGCCTCCTCACTGCCCCCTGCTGGTTATTATATGCCCTATACCCCTCTAAATTCCATTTGCCTACTCCCTGCCCCTCTATATACCATGTGCCTCCTGCTGGTTATTATACCTCTATAACTACCTACTATATACCACGTGCCTCCTCCCTGCCCCTGCTGTTTATTATACCCCTATACCACCTCTATATACCATGTGCCTCCTCCCTGCCCCCTGCTGGTTATTATACCCTTATATCCCCTCTATATACCATGTGCCTCCTTCCTGTCCCTCCTGGTTATTAAACCCTTGTACCCCCTCTATATACCATGTGCCTCCTCCCTGCCCCCTACTGGTTTATATACCCCCTCTGTATACCATGTGCCTCCAACCTGCCCCCTGCTCTTTATTATACCCCTATGCCCCGTCTGTGCACCATGTGTTTTCTTTCTGCCCTCTGCTGATCATTACACCCCATATCATATACCATGATCCTCCTTCCTGCCCCCTACTGGTTTATATACCCCCTCTGTATACCATGTGCCTCCAACCTGCCCCCTGCTCTTTATTATACCCCTATGCCCCGTCTGTGCACCGTGTTTTCTTTCTGCCCTCTGCTGATCATTATACCCCATACCATATACCATGTGCCTCCTTCCTGCCCCTGCTTTGTATTACTTCAATATATTACTTCTATACCCCCTTTATATACCATGTTTCTCTTTACTGCCCCCTGTTGGTTTATACCACATCTCTGTCACCCCTCCCTGTCCTATATATATATATATATATATATATATTTACACCATGTGCCTCCTTCCTGCCCACTGTAATATTACCCCTATACCCTCTCTGTCACCCTCTGTCATATGGTAGTCATATGACATTAAACAGATGCAGAATTTCATAAAAACAATGGTGAGCTTTGTTATAACGTGTAATTATTTATTCTCAAGTTAATGAATAAAGAGACGTTAAACCGAAGAACTCCATTGCTTTTCTTAGGAAATTCTGCATCTGTTTGATGTCACATGACTGCCTTCCATATTAAAAAAATAGGGTTGCATCCAAGATGGTTGACTTCAAGATAGCCGCCATATTGGTGACATACCCTAAAGAGTTTTCCCCCACTCCCATATCATATGTGTAGACACTGGATTAATATTTTAATACTCATTTCCTTTTTATAAGGGTGTTTCCACACTTAATGGACCACCCTGATTGGCATCCAGTGAATACATTGTCTAATACATATCACCAGCATGAGATGTACAGATACCGTTTGTATATTGGCATGCTGCACTGGGGAACACGTTTCACCATCCTGAGGCTTCATCAGGGATGGACCTTACACTCATCTCATCCCTAGTTAAAGGTTTATTGTTTATTTCCCCTATCGATATATTTATAAACTTGCAATATTTCCCCTTTCTTGTTTTTTGCCTCCATAATACTATATCTTTATTATCTTTAATATATAACCCTGGATATAAGTTAATTAATGGATGAGTTTCAAAGGCGCAAAATAAAGACAAGCTGCCAAATTTAGTAACTAAGAGAACCACCTAATCCTCTAAACCATCAAAGACATAAAATAAATATACCAAACAATCGGTGCTTAGTCTGCTTCTTACATACAAATGAATATATAAAATTGATGGGAAGAGATACAATCCTTATATTTCAGTTGTTCGTACGTCTGACCTCTGTGTACTCTCCAACGTGATACCATGCGGAAAAATCGGATAAAACAACCGTATTGGTACAGTTAGAATAGTGCGGTGTAGATCACCATTCAGTGGAACCTCCTGGTCTATAGAATAGTGCATATAGAGAGTCCAGCACCGTATATGTAGATAACTCCCATACATGTATGCTTACAGTGTATAGAATGGCGAATGACTTTAGCACATAAAAATTATTAGCGCCCCTTTTATGTAATTTAGACATATCTGGATGCCAATTATGTCTATGTCTAGCTGACCCCGTCTGTCTAGGAAACGTGGGAACACATTTGGATTGAGAAACCTTCCGGATATGTCAAAAGTCTGCCAAAGCTGTCCAGGTCTGGAACAAACACTGCAGTGAGAGCCTTAACATTCTTTTCTGCCCATCAGATGATCTGTGATGTTTCTCTCATGGCGAAGGCATTTTCTAGTCAGACAATTCACTGCTTGACCTTCCAGGCAAACTTGGGCTGCTTTCAGTATATGGCGCACTACTACTAAGACCATCTGCCCATCTGTACTGGAGGATCACTGCTCCTCAACCACCAAAGAAGCAATGAGTGATGACCTGGGAGAACATATTAAGATAAGACCTCTTCCACTTCCTCAAAATCTCTATCTGAAAAACCAGAGAGCGTTAAATTGGGCAAGCCTGACCACTTGGGATTAATGCCAGTATCCCATGAAGGAAAACTGACAAAGCTGATATCTGAACATTCAGAGATCCAAACCACAACCCCGCATCAAGTCCTTCCTGTAGAAACAACCGAAACCTTGCCTGCATATAGTTAATAGTTGGGAAAAATTTCCCTTCACACCAAATTACATAGGATTTCCAAACTTGATTATATTTTTTACCTGATACCGGCTTCCTCAGGATAAAACCCCAATCCTCTCAGGATGGTACCGGGACAATGACACTTGCCGAAAGCAACTTCTGAATCACTTGCAGTACAGCCAGATGCTTCCTTCGATGTACTGGTAATCCTGTTAGAAATAATTGGTTGCTATTGAGGTTTGCTAGGTGTATGATATACCCCCTTGGTATTGATTCTTTTTACCCAAACATCTAAAGTGGATTCTTACAACTTCTCCTTGAAAATAGACAAGCACCCACCTTGGGATCCATGGAATAGGCCCCCTGTCTGTCAGGCTTGCCGGCTGACTGTAGGTTTAGGACATGGGCACCAAGTAGCCCATGTCTACCTGCACCAGAATGCTGGGACTTAGGTGTTAGAGCCAGCCTATTCTTTGCTTCTACTAAGGACATAAGAACAGAAGTACTCACTAGTCCTAGTAGTCAAAGAAGCAGATGAAATAGATAACATAATATCCATAACTACTGGGGGAAAGTTGTCTAAACTATTCTTTTCCTGCAAATGAAAGATCTTCCAATGTATCAGCCAGCCAAGAACACAATCAAACTGCTCTATATGCTGACTCCAGTAGCCAAAACTTGGTGCCCCTACCATGCTTGATGAATCAATGGCTGTCTATCCAAGGTAAACCAATAATTCTCCTATCCGCTCATCAATTTTCCTTACTGAACTATTCTTCAGAGACCCTTCATTAGAGATAGGAATAGTGTTAGCTTTTGCCGAGTAATGGGAGAATCGACCTTTGGAGAAATTTCTCACTTATCTCTATCTACCATAGGCAAAGGGTAAAGAGACTTAAGCCTCCTAGAATGCTTCAACTTTCTGTCTGGGCAAAGCCATGCTTCACCCAGAAGTTCTTCTAACTCCTGGAAAGATGGAAAAATAACAAACTATTTCTTCTACCTTTATAACAGAGCAATATTTGGTACATCACATTCCTCACCCTGAATCTGAAGTACTTCTCTCACTCCCCAGACCAAAGACTCACCACCTGACTACTTCATGGATCGTCTTCCAAAACATATATGTACTATACAGATCTAAATCTGCTTCCTCCAGTCATTCCAGAGCACAGACCTCAGAGACCAGCCCTTCCCAGGACTGTAGAGGCACTGGCAGGGACTTTTTGCGGGCAGCGGAGGTGGAAGCTGTCTCCAGGCACTTTCCCTGAGATGAAGAAACCTGGAAAAATCTTTAAACTGAATGGGCTAAACCCTGAGCCAAAGAAGGTTCATTTGAATCCACCTGGCGCTGGGCTGCTGATACCAAAGTAACCACGTAGGAAAATAAAAAGTTGCCTGATTCTTGGTTTTGCTCTCTACTTTTCCGCTAACTGGTTAGAAGGAACAAGTATTGCTTAAGAGCTTTCGCACAACCTGGTTCCCCTCGATCAATGATGGACCCCTTCATACAACTGAGATTATCAAGTCTACCATTTTTCCCCCTATTTTCTAATACAAGTCCAAGCTCAGAGGTCCAGGGCTGGCTATGGATTTGTGGTCGGACCCCAGTCATTTTTGTTTCATTTTTTAAAACTATTTCTATCCCTTTAAACAAAATGACTGCACAGATCATTGTGATCTGTTCAGTACTTTACCCAAACTCACCTGCCAGAGGCAAGTCTATTGTTTGGGCAGGTTTGTTGCCGGGTTTCCACGGTGTCAAAACCCCCACTTGATAAATCTGGAACTTCTAACCTATTCATTCTATGGTAAAACAAAATATTGATGGTGTTTCGATATTCAGTTCTGCTTTATGTAAAGTGCGCTTTCGGAATGGTTTTGCGGTGGTTTTGGGCTTAGTAAATCAGCATATAGCAAAACCACTGCAAAATTTTACAACTCGCCATTAGTAAATTCTGCCCTACATATGCAGACGAGGAAATAGAAATAATAAAAATAATATAAAAGAGTAATAGCTAAATCTTTGTAGTAGCCACCTGTTATTACATGGGGTAAAACAAACAAAAAAACCCCTTTCCTTTTCTAAACCCTGAAACCCAGATATTGTTGTATGTGTGTGCCAGTTTGCGGGCAAACTATTAGTACCTTGACTGCTTTATGAAAAAAGTGGAACATCGTATTTAAAAACCCAATGTATCCCATTAACCCCATAGAACTTGTTCCACAACTTCATGCTGATCTGGAATTCCTACTTTAGGAGCTGAGGAATACTCTTTATGGAATGCACAATATGTCTTACTAGTAATGGAGCAAAATTAGAGGTACCCTCCTGACTCTAATGAATCATCAATGCACAGTGATAAGGACTTTGGTAAAGGGTATTAGAAGCTGAGGAGCCTGTGGGGGTCTCCAGTTCCAGCAGCGTCTGATTGCGAGAAGCCTCCTCTTCCTGGGGTTTGTGGTTCTCCCTTACAAGACATCCATAACATGAAAAACAACCCTGGATAGTGCACTTACATATCAGGATAGGTGCAGTAAGTCACACGGCCTGTGATCTTACATCTTCACATCACATGACATAACCACATGCATAATATCATATGTAAATCATAGGTAGTTGTATGCCAGTGTACAGCTTACCTCATAATAGGGGCTGATGGCTCCTGATGTATGAGATACACCAGAGAGTGCGGGGAGGAGACTGGTCAGATCTCTGGGCTGGTAACACACAGTGACATGATGTGAGGGGGAGAGCAGGAGTATAATAGGGGCTGATGGCTCCTGATGTATGAGATACTCCAGAGAGTGTGAGGAGGAGACTGGTCAGATCTCTGTGCTGGTAACACACAGTGACATGATGTGAGGGGGAGAGCAGGAGTATAATAGGGGCTGATGGCTCCTGATGTATGAGATACTCCAGAGAGTGTGAGGAGGAGACTGGTCAGATCTCTGTGCTGGTAACACACAGTGACATGATGTGAGGGGGAGAGCAGGAGAATAATAGGGGCTGATGGCTCCTGATGTATGAGATACACCAGAGAGTGTGGGGAGGAGACTGGTCAGATCTCTTAGCTGGTAACACAGTGACATGATGTGAGGGGGAGAGCAGGAGAATAATAGGGGCTGATGGCTCCTGATGTATGAGATACACCAGAGAGTGTGGGGAGGAGACTGGTCAGATCTCTGGGCTGGTAACACACAGTGACATGATGTGAGGGGGAGAGCAGGAGAATAATAGGGGCTGATGGCTCCTGATGTATGAGATACACCAGAGTGTGTGGGGAGGAGACTGGTCAGATCTCTTAGCTGGTAACACACAGTAGTGAGGAAAAAGTAGTAGTGAGATATCAGGAGATGATATTTAACTGCTCTGCACTGGAATGAAAGTTTGATTATACAGATGACCAAATCCGCATGGGAGTAAGTACAGGTCTGGAAGAACACAGGAATTCTGGAAGGCTGAAAGATTGTCTTAGATCATTGTGTATCTAATAGGAAAAACTTCAAACCAATCCAAGTGAATAATGGCTGCCTGCTCCAGTACAGCTGGTACAAAGTTTGCAGACCAGGAGATAAAACCTAAAGCTAATAGCACCATCTGTGATATTATTACCAAGACTGTGGAATATCAGTCTCTGTAGAGGCCACCTGGTTTCACAGAGGGTTGCAGTCACTCAATAGGGATGGTCCTAGGCTTTGATATCCATAGAGCTAGGAAGTCATCACACCATAATATTGTTATATCAGTGTTATAGGTGTGAAAATATAGGTGATTGTTGTAAACGGAAATGATTAGCGCCTACACCTCTTATGAAAAGGGGATATTCTCAAAAGTATATAAGCAATTTTAAGAAAGACAAGAAGGCAAGTTGGTTGGTAATTACTGATTTTATTATTTTAACATTGCCGGTCATGCCTATATATATATATATATATATATATATATAGCTACATTATTATACAAAAGATTCAAATTTAGATAATAAAAAATATTCAACTGCTTCTAAAACAGATATAAGCAAATAATGTAAGATGAAATAAAATGCAAGATACTGATAATTATGATGATATTTGAGGTCACAATCTAAGAGATGGGAGGAACCCTTGACACGTAAGGCAGTGGAATAACATTTGTGGCTGCTGGAGAGGATACATGTTCATGGATACAACCACTGGTCTCATTTTTGGCTCCAGCCACGTGGTGGATAGTTATTGTGCATCTCTCTCTGGCTGAAACATATAGAACTAGTTCCTGGTTGTGAGTAGTCCATGATTATTTAGTACATCACAGCTGTGGTAAAAGGTAAAATAACACCACTCTGATGTGTGTGTCTGAGGGATATATTTCTGCTTATTTAAAAAAAATAACAATAAATTTATGATTTTTTTGTTTTAGTTTGGTTGAGTATGATGTACTTTTATTTCCTTTTATAATTTGGACTTTGTACAGGTGTCTCCATCTAGGCTGGACCTCTGGACAAAGGTTCAACTCTTGTTAATCAAATGTGCCCCAATGTATAGAAAAAGGGGACTCACCCCAGGAAACCTCCCAACTGCCTGAATATTGGGAGTCTGCAGCATTGAACTGTCTGATAACAAGGCCGACCGTCATGTCATGTGTCTCATGTCATCTTCTCACCATAGCATATGCCCAGTATGTAAGTCCAAAATAGATAATGAGAAATGTTCTTATTGTCTACTAAAGAGATGAAGAATCTGTTACAGGACAAGAAAATTGCTGGATCCATGAATAGTAATTTATCAGCTGAAGTAATTTATCAGCTGAATACAGCCCCAAAGAGCATTTGCTTACACACAAATACACCTATATATTGGCCTACATACCTCCCAACATAGGAACATGCAAAATCAGGACCATAGAATGCCCGCTCTCAGTCCACTATGTCACAAGAGAATGTTTAATGCATGAGTATTTATGTCTCTACAAAAAATATTTTCAATTGAATTGTTCCTGGAAGATATAATATGTAGCCTGCTAAAAAAACACATGGGATGAGGTCTGATCTCCGCTACGTATAAGCATGTACACAATTTTGTAAAAAGTAATCAATGGTGAAGAACACGGCCGGATCCACTTAGCTGCTCCCATAATGGGCAAAGTTTTGCACCCCTGCAGACATATCTTGAACCAGCAAGCCACGCTTGTAACTGTTTAAATGGACCACATTTCCGCATCTTTTTAAATGATTCCATTACACAGTAAGATTACAGAACTAATTACATAAATCATATCACATTATAAAGTTTGACAAAACATCATGTAATAATTTCAAAGCTCATACATAATTACTCCTGCCCATTGCTAGCAATATATATTACATAGGACCCAACATGACGTGTTCTATTATTACATTGGAGTGCTGCCGTATTTCAATAGAGTAAGAAAACTGCAAAAAGTTCCACACAAGAATTGCTTCCAGTATTATTTGCTTACATACATTTCAACTAAGTCTTTGAGCGCTAATTACATCATAACATGTTATTATACTGGGGCAGATTAAACTAAGTGCAGAACGCGCTGGTATCCGTTGTTGCGGCTTCTGTGCGTTAACTGTCCAGGTCAGATTCGTAAATTCGCAGTCCATTTTATCTTTTATCTGCCCCTCTGCAAACACTCACTGATGTCAATATAACTTTAGGCCTATACTCTGTAAATATATATACCTATTATCATTTACATGACTATCAATAGTTACAAAATTTGGGATTACTGCCACCATTTTACAAACTTCAGCTCATGGAAATGGCTTCTCTCCTGTGCAATTTGTCTGATGTTTAGCAAGGCTTAACTTATGTGTAAAACATTTCCCACACTCAGAGCAGGAAAATGATTTTTCTCCTGTGTGACTTCTCTGATGTTTAACAAGAACTGATTTACATGTAAAACATTTCCCACACTCAGAACATGGAAATGGTTTCTCACCTGTGTGACGTCTCTGATGTATAACAAGTTCTGATTTCCGTGTATAAGATTTCCCACACTCAGAACATGGAAATGGTTTCTCACTTGTGTGACTTCTCTGATGTGTAACAAGAGCTGATTTTTGTGTAAAAGATTTCCCACACTCAGGGCATGGAAATGGTTTCTCACCTGTGTGACTTCTCTGATGTTTAACAAGATCTGATTTCTGTGAAAAACATTTCCCACACTCAGAACATGGAAATGGTTTCTCACCTGTGTGACTTCTCTGATGTGTAACAAGAGCTGATTTCTGTGTAAAAGATTTCCCACAAGCAGAACATGGAAATGGTTTCTCACCTGTGTGACTTCTCTGATGTCTAACAAGATCTGATTTCAGTGTACAACATTTCCCACACACAGAACATGGAAATGGTTTCTCACCTGTGTGACTTCTCTGATGTATAACAAGTTCTGATTTCCGTGTAAATGATTTCCCACACTCAGAACATGGAAATGGTTTCTCACCTTTGTGACGTCTCTGATGTATAACAAGTTCTGATTTCCGTAAAAATGATTTCCCACACTCAGGACATGGAAATGGTTTCTCACCTGTGTGACTTACCTGATGTGTAACAAGAGCTGATTTCTGTGAAAAAGATTTCCCACAAGCAGAACATGGAAATGGTTTCTCACCTGTGTGACTTCTCTGATGTTTAACAAGATCTGATTTCTGTGTAAAACATTTCACACACTCAGAACATGGAAATTTTTTCTCACCTGTGTGACTTCTATGATGTGTAAGAAAATGTGATTTATGTGCAAAACATTTCCCACACTTCAAACAGGAAAAGTTTTTGCCTCCTGAATTATCAGTAGATGCTTCATGGATAGAGGGACTAGATAATATTTCTGCAGTATGAAGAACTGGGTATACATTTCGAGTGTTTTCTCCTTGGGAATCTGGTACAATGTTGTCATCTTCTATTTTCAAGTCAGGAGACAAAACGAGATGTCCCTCAGAGCCATTCCTGCTTTGACACTGATCTGTTGGAAATAAAATGTATAATAAACATTACTGTACAGTGAGGAGCATATTGTTCATACTATGAGTTACATAGGTTTCACTGTATTCTATTTGCCTAATATAAACACTTTATTACAGTTATAAATGTGCAAATAGGTTTCTGTTGTTGAGTAGATAAAGTTAATCATTGGCTGAATATATATAAAACAACCACATTGCTAATCAAATTGAATAGACCCAGCAACAGTGACTGGCCATCACATTGAACAACTCCCCCAAGAATGCAGACTTCACCAAGTAATAATTCCAGAGCAGGCACATTCCAGATGCATTTACACTAATTCCCATCCCAAGTCCAAGAATTTGCAGATAAAATTGGTGATCAAATATAAAATAATTACATGATATAATAAAATTAATATAGTGCTAAATAAATTCTTCAAGGTCCCCTAAGATCTCATCATGGGACAGTAAGTTCTAATTGACTCCACACCTGTCACATGATCAATATTAGTGTAAAGAGTGTGGATATTAATAGGGCAAAAACAGAGATTAGGCTAAACGATTGAAACAAAATCCCCTGACTGGAGAGTGGGACTTCAAACTCCTTTCCCACAAGAGAAACACCTGCTGATGAGTGAAATGCGTTGAGAATTTTACATTCTGCACTGCATCTATAAGTACTAATAGCAGACACCTGCGACTCACTGGGATAACAACTGAGAACAATTTTACTCAGAGTAGGAAAACGATTTTTCTCCTATGTGAAGTCTCTGATGTGTAACAAGAACTGATTTGTGTGTAAAACATTTCCCGCACTCAGAGCATGGAAACGGTTTCTAACCTGTGCTTTTTGTGATGACTATTAAGTTGTGATTTGATTGTAAAACATTTCCTAAACTCAGAGCAAGCAAATGGCTTTTCACCTGTGTGAATTCTTTGATGTCTAACAAGATGTGACTTATAGGTAAAACATTTCCCGCACTCGTAACACTGAAAGGGTTTCTCACCTGTGTGAACCATCTGGTGTTCGACAAGATGTGAGATATATGTAAAACATTTCCCACACTCAGAGCATGGAAATAGTTTTTCACCTGTGTGACGTCTCTGATGTTCAATAAGACCTGATTTATGTTTGAACCACTTTTGACACTCAGAACATAGAAATGGCTTCTCATCTGTGTGACTTTTTTGATGTTTAACAAGAGATGCTCTCTGTATAAAACGTTTCCCGCACTCAGAACATGGAAATGGCCTTTTGCCTGTGTGAAGTCTCTGATGTGCAACAAGAACCTTTTTGTGTGTAAAACATTTCCCACACTCAGAACATGGAAATGGTTTCTCACCTGTGTGTGTTCTTTTATGTACAATAAAATCTGATTTATGTGTAAAACCTTTTCCACACTCAGAACAGGAAAATATTATATTACCTCTATGAGCTGTACTATGTGCAGCAATAACTGATGTATCAGGGGAACATTCCTCATGCTCAGAGGGATCAGATAGATCTGGATGTACATTTAGGGTAATGGGGTTTTCTCCTGGAGAATCCTGCTTGATGTGTTTTTGTATATTAGAATCAGGAGACATTAGATATCGCTTACGGACATTCTTGCTTGTGCATCCATCTGTTAGATACAAAATAAATGTACAAAATTTTTTTTTTCCCAGTAGGGCCAATAATTGCATGTTTTCCCTCACACCTCTATAGGGTTCGATGCTTGTGGATGCAATATGCAAACCTGAAATGCCACATCACTTTGAATGGAATTCCCCTATCACTATAGCATGTTTCCCATATTTTGTAGTTACGTACTTTTGTATTGTACTAAAATAGACACTGGACCATATCCTCATTTCCTGTATCTGTTTATGTGCCCTCATATGGACTGTGTAACAATGCAGCAAGGTCTGTTATACAGCAATGAGGTCCCTCTTTTTCCACTAGTTTATTGTAGGTCTTCTACATGTTTGACCTCAGCCAATCAATGCGGCCCTTGGGCTAAAAAAGGCTGTGCGCCCCTAATAGTAACTATAGTAACACCATTGTATTTTACGTTTAAATGTTTTAGATTATGCCGCATTTTTTATGTAAAGATGAGTTGTAATTATACCTTTACGGATCTATGTACTAAAGGCCTGATTCAGGTTGGATTCCAATGCTACGTTCGTACGCAGCCAGACGATGTTTGCAATCTCCGCATGCATATAAGACACAGTGCGTGTGCGCGAACCAGGCGCTGGGATCGGGAATGCAGTACGCAGACCCATCACTCAGTGATTGACGAGAAGCGCCGTTTGTGGGTGGCGACGGGGGGTAGTCATGAGAACGCTGGCGTCAGGGCGTTCGAACACCGTTGCAGGGGCCAGTTGCATGCGAACGCAGCATTGTCCTCCAACCTGAATGAGGCCCATTTTTGTCATTTTTCAAACACAGCCTGTAAAGTTATCAGCTGATTGATCCACTTTATCTCTCTCCTAAGCTTAGTACATAGATCCCTAAATACGATATAAATAATGACATTACTTTTTACTTTAAAGTTTGGGTTGTCTCTACTTTTATGAGATGTTATTCCAGGAGCATGGACACTAGATTGTTAGAGCGCAGCCCAGGCTTGTACCGACACATATTATCATAAGCGCACATTCACAGATCCAAGTCACAACCCCGCATCAAGTCCTTCCTGTAAAAACAAGAGTAACTGCTTTGATCCACAGCAGCGTATGAGTTTGGTCGCAGGTCCAGGCCGTATTAGGCGATTGGGACACTGGATTGTGCCTTAGATTCCAGTCCTGGCTGTTGCTAGACAGCTGGAACTGTGGCTGTGTGTGCAGCTCATAGCTGCAATCCATTCACTCATCAAGGAGGCTTTCTGCAGGGCTTGCTCTCATTGGTCCCTACTTCTGTTAATTTACAGCCAGCCCTGCACTTCCTGCCGATGACCAATTGCCTGACTTCTGGAGTATGTGTGTTTCCTTGTGCTCAGAAGCCCGTGTTTTAGCTGGTCTCACCTTGTCTGCAGTTCAAGGTAGCTGTTGCTTCCAGTTCCCTGAACCTGCCTTCCTGATCAGAAGTTAACCTGCTGTAATTCTACCTGCTTACGTTCTCGCTGCTGGTACCAGTCGGAGCAGCGACTTCTGCAGCCGTGGCCTACCTGTCCTCAGCCCGCGGCATTTCCGCACCACAGTCTAAGTCACGACAGTCAGTGATCAGCTGCTTCAAGCTAACAGTGGTCTCCATCTCACTGCCTCCAGCCCGAGCTCTAAGCCTCACCTGTTACCATCTGTCTGAGCCACACCGGAATTCATAGCTAGTCGTGCCATAGCCTGAGACCCTGCTGTACCACAGTCCCAGTCTCTCCTGCTCATAGCTAGCGTCTATCCACCCAATGTTAAGCTGCTTTATGCCTGGCGACCCAGTCATAACATAGTCCTCAGATGCACCTGAGCCCATCACCAATTGCCGCTGCCAGTGTACTTTTATCATTGCTCCAGTACAAGATACATTCTGCCTGCAGCTTCACTCCAGCTAGCGCCTGCAGGGGTAGGACGGCCACTTCACTGTATAACCTTGTCTCCTGACAGCAGTCCTGCAGTATTTCATCAGTTGTGTAAGCCTCTACTGCTGGAGGCTTAAGTCCAGACGGCCACCTAAGTACCGGTGTGAACATCTATCACTAAGGGAACAGCGGGTGGCTGTTATTGGCGGAAGATCCTCTCCTTGGCTCTCAAGGTCTTACATAACTGCGGAATACCGTAACAGTAACCTTGCCTGCTTATAGCTAGTAGTTGGGAAACTTTTCCTTTCACAACCGGTCCATTCAGGATTTCCTAACTTGATTTATTTTTTTTGCCTTCTACAGGCTCATCATAGTCCATCATGTGATCTGTGATGTCTCTTTTCGGCACAAACCTTGGCTGCTTTCAGCATATTGCGCACTTCTCCTGAGATCTTCTGCCCATCCGTACTGGAGCACCACTGCTCCCTAACCCGAGACTGATGTCCACTGTATTAAGATACACTCCCAGACAGCAAACAGACTACCACTGTCTAGGTTGCTGGTCGACAACCACCACAAAAGTGACTAACATTAGTCGATAGAGATTGTGAGAAAGTGGAACAGGTACCCTGTCTGAAAAACTAGAGAGCGTTAAACTCTCGGCAAACTGGACTGTTTTGAAAGTAGAAACCATTTTCCCCAGTACGCTCATGCAAAAGTGCACTGACAGATCAGATTTTGGCAGTACTGTTACCGGATTCTGTAATGGTCGTGTGGGAGAAACACCCTCAGTAATCTGGTGTCTAGCAGCATGCCAAGTAAGAGTCTCCTATGAGACAGAACCAGATTAGATTTGGAATAATTTAAAATTCAACCCTGAGATTCCAGCAGTTCTGTTTTTAAAATGTTCTAACAGAACTTTTGGAGAGATTGTTTTTATGAAAAGGTCTAAATAAGGGATAACGGTTACTCCTTTGGGCTAGAGAAGAGCTGTTATCAGTAAGGTAAATACTCTCGGAGGGGTGGCGATGCCAAAAGGAAGAGCCATAAACTAATAGCACAAATCTGAGAAGTGACTGATGTCCCTCCAAGATAGGAACACGTAGGTAGGCATCCTCGATGCTCATGAACATAATAAACTCCCCCCATTCCATGCTATGGACTATAGACCTCGGTGATTCTATAGTAAAATGGTCCACCTGAAGATGAATATTGAGAGACTTTAAATTTAGGATCGGTCCGAAAGATCTATCTGGCTTCTGAACCAAGAACAGATTGGAGGAAAACCCCAATCCCCTCTGGCTGGTACCGGAACAGCAACCCCTGCCAAAAGCAACATCTGAATCGCTTTCTGCACAGCCAGATGCTTCCTTGGATCTACTGGTAATCCACTTTTCAAAAAAATTGGTTTAGCCTGAGACTTACTAGGTCTATGATGTTCCCCCTTGTAACGATTCTCTTCACCCAAGCATCCAAGGTGGATTCTAAACACATCTTATTTATACTAAATAGATAAGCACCTATCATGGGGGCCCCCAAATAGACATTACTGCAGTTAGGCTTGCCGCTTGACTGTGGGTCTAAGTGCAAAGTAGCCACGTCTGCCTGCTTCAGATTGCTGGGGCTATTCTCTGCATCTACCATGAACATAAAAGATGAGTAAAGGATGAACAGGATGCCCCACTAATCCTAGTAGTCCAAGAAGATGATGAAGAAAGGCTAGAACTTTTCCACCAAGTAGTCAGTGAAATGATCTTGTCTGGCTATTCTCCAAACAAAGTTTCCCCAGCAAACAAAAGAGTTTCCAAAGACCCTTAGGACTATGTATCAGCCTGCTAAGAACACAGCCAAACTGCTCAATATTCTGTGACTGCAGCAGCCAAAATTACCCCAACCATGCTTGATGAATCAATGGCTGTCTATCCAAAGTAAACCGATGCTTCTCCAATCTGCGCCAACAATAAAAGCAAATCTGTCTTTGGAGAACCAGTGTGGAGCCCTTCCTCCAACTGGATAGCATTATCCCACCTTATTTAGCCAGGCTGATGCTAAGACAGGTATGTATAGCCCCCACAGCTGTGAAAATAGATTTGTGGAACCCATCAATTTTTCTTTCTGAATTAT
The DNA here is from genome assembly GCA_031769625.1 of Taudactylus pleione. NCBI lineage: Eukaryota > Metazoa > Chordata > Amphibia > Anura > Myobatrachidae > Taudactylus > Taudactylus pleione. The sequence goes on along the minus strand of JAUIMM010000803.1, from coordinate 292,762 downwards.
ACTTCAGATACCCTGCAATAGGGAGAGGAATAGTGTTAGCTTTTGGCAACCGAGTAATGGGAGAATCCGGCTTTGGAGGAATTTCCCACTTGGCTGCCACAGGCCGTGGTTAAATATACTGATCATAATCAGTAGCAAAAAGAAGTAGTAATGTCCCTGTATTGGTCATTGGTACGGCCTCATCTAGAATACAGTGTTCAGTTCTGGAGGCCACGTCTCCAGAAGGATATAAATCATTATAGACTATACAAAGAAGGGCAACTAAATATGCTTGGGATAGACATAATGATATACTTACAAAGAACAAAATTATAAAATAGGGTTTGACATTACCATAAGGGTAAAAAAGGGGCAGACTGGATGGGTCAAGTGGTTCCTATCAGCCAAATTCTATGGGGTCAATCCTATTAGGTGCAACTTGTGAGATGCGAGTTGCGATTTTCACTTCGAAATTGCATAGCGAATTCATTTTGCAATCCAATTATCAGTTCGCACTGATCAGTCAGACTGAATTAGCAAGTTTCCACTAGCACCTCCCTGAGGGTGAGAGATGGAAAGGAAAAGCTTTATTTTAAGGTTAAAATGTGGGGACACTGTGCTGAACCCCTTGGACACCTCCCCTAATGACCAAATAGGCATTTGGAAGTTTCTAATTAGCTTATTTATTCCAATAATTATATGTCATTTTTTTTAGGTAAAAAACAAAAATATCCTCAAATTACCCCCCAAAATCAACTTTTTCGTTAGTTTAGGCATCCCAAATTTAATTACAATATTCTTTTAGTTGAAAAATAATTGTTTTTGTAATTTTTTTCCATTTTTCAAGGTGCCCTCAAAGTACCCCAAAATCACCCTTTTTCCTAGTTTTTTTTGCATTTTTCGTTTAATTCATTTGAGATTCAACGAAAAAAGTTTATTTTTTATAATTTTCTTGCATTTAAAAAGAAAAAAAAAAGCACAAATCAGCCATTTGACACCATTTCAATACCTACAGTAACTTCCTAATAGCCACAAACAGCCGTCTATACGGTCCTGCTAATGAAATTATCAATTTTGGGGGGTCCAGGATGGTCTCCCCACATTTCCATACATTTCTCGCAAATCTCATTTGGCAGTTAATTCGCACCCCTCCGCTGCGAGTAAAGCGAATAGGCATTTTTAATTGGATTGGAGAATTCTCGGGAGCGAACTTCGAGGCAATGTGTACGAGTTTAAAGAAACAAACTCGCTACTCGCAATTGGCACCTAATTGGATCGAGCCCTATGTTTCTATCCTGACCCTGAATCTGAAGTACTTCTCTCATTGCCCTGACCAATACTTCACCACCTGACTACTTACTGGATCCTCTTCCAAAAAGAAACATACAGATCTGAATCTGCTTCTCCCACTCCTTCCAAAGAACAGACCTCAGACACTGACCCTTCCCAGGACTGCAGAGGCATGGACCAATTCTGGGCACTAGAGATGGAAGTTGTCTCCAGGCACTTTCACTGAGATGAAGAAACCTGGACAACGGTTTGTACTGAACAGGCTAAACCCTGAGCTGCTGACTCCAAAGTATACGCTTGGGAAAATATAGAAGCGGCCTTACAGTCTTTTGCTCTCTACTAACCTCCAAATGTTACAGATCAGATACTGCTGGAGTGAGAGCTTTCGCCCAAACTGGTTCCACCCCGATCAGTGACAGATCCAGCAGATTATTGAGACTAAGCCTGAAGTTCACATGCACTACAGATGTCACCCGCTTATTTATGAAAAAAGAAAACTTTTTCCACAACTTCATCTGGAACTTCTACTTTGGGAACATAGGAACATTCTTTATGGTTAGTGCAGGAAGTCTTGCTAGAAAGGGAGCAAATGTAGAGGTACTCCCCCCAGAGTCTTATAAATCATCAATGCACAACGATAAGAACCTTGGTAAGGGGCATTAGAAGCTGAGGAACGTGTGGGGGTCTTCAGTTCCAGCAGCGTCTCCTGGCGAGAAACTTCCTCTTCCTGGAGTTTGTGGTTCTCCTTTGCCAGACTTCCATGACATAAAAACAACCCTGGTTAGTGCACTTACATATCAGGATAGGTGTAGAAAGTCACATGGCCTGTGATCTCACATCCTCACGTCACATGACACAACCATGTGAATAATTACATATGCAATAACATAGGGAGCTGCATGCCAGTGCATTCACTCAGGACACTAGGTTCTATACGGACAACCAAGGTATGGATTAGAGTGTTAGCTCTCAGCTGTACGTCACAGTATTAAAGCAGGTAATAGGCATTGAGATGTTTATTGTCCTTAAAATAGTCCTTACAAGTACTGTTATACACCCCTCTGTGAGAGGGATAATACACTCAGAAGTACAAGGTGGTACACGTAAAAAATCCAGCAGCGGGCGCTCTTTATACAGAACCATACCAGTCTCCAGCCCTGGCATCATAACATATAGTCTCGGGAAATACTGCACTGTCCTAGTGGATGACTGAGCAGGACAGAATCAGGGAGATGGGGCAGACTGCTCAGAGCCAACCAATTAAGGACTATAGATGCCCAACTCATTTATCTCCTAGGTTGGAAAGAGGACAGACCTCCTTTCATCACAACAGCACAGCTTACAGCACAGGGGTATTACATATTAATGCTTAGCACCAGGGGGTAGCTCTAACCACACTAAGCAGAACATGATCTTACATTGGTATTAGACACAATTTACAGTAATCATTAATTCCCAAATACCTATATGGTTCAACAATGGAACATCTCCACAGAAAAGTGAGATTTCAAGCTAAGGAATGTAGTGGTCAAGCTAACGCCACCCCTTATCTTGCCTCAGACTAAATGCTTTATTAATAGATTTCCTGTCTGAGAATGTTACAAAAACAAGTTCTCTCTCAAAAACACCAGTAACTAAAACACACTATAATGTACTGTAATATACAATGAGCTCTGCGCCTATAAGACATTAATTTATACAATATTTCTTCCACTGTCCATGTTGGGGGAGCTGAAACCAATCAGTTATTATTCAGATTGTTCCTATAATTAATCTTATGGATTATTACTTCTCTATAACCATCCTTGCCAAGGACCGCGGCGGCTGATTCCATATGAGCCCATGTAGGAGGTTCAGTCACATCATATGAAGGAAAGATCACATCGGCTATATAACCGTGTGCGCTCTCTGTCCTTATAAGGAAGTCTGTAGACACCCGTTTGGAGGGGAACAGCTACTTATGAATGGTCTCTAGTTACCACGGATACAGGACATAACTGTAAGATACCCCTCGGTTATGTAAGAGTTAATAAACACCTTAAGGAAGGGTGTTAGTCTAGGTAGTTTTAGTTATACAATCACATACTGGAGAAACTTACAATAGTAATAAATGAATGTTATGCTGTATATAGTAAAGGGGGTAATAAGGACAAAGGTTTCTCTTACAATTGATTCTATGTGATCATTATACTGACAGTCTGTATGAGGTGTCTGAGGCCATTTTGTATTATCAAAACTGTATAGGATTACACTCTAAATAAGAGATCTCTGTTATTTACACCTCAGCCTTCATCTCGCTTATATCACCATGAAAGACTCCGACATAGTAGGAATGCTCTAACAAACTCTGAAAGTAGGGATACTGAACTGCAACTGCACGAGTTCTAATTTATGCTCATTGTTTTATTAGCAAATTACTAATTCACCTGTATCTAATAGGAGGCGGCTGGTCAAACAGAGCACTAACACTCAGCATTTTATTATTTATGTGTTGCGTTTCTGTAATAAGTGTTTATTACTCACCTGTGCTGATATCTGTAGGGATTTCTTCCTTTTTACACTGATGATCACCCCTCACATACATCTCTTCTTCTCTCTCTACATCTGCTGCCTTCACATCAGTCACATACATTTCTTCTTCTCCCTCTATATCTTCTGCCTTCATATCAGTCACATACGTCTCTTCTTCTCCCTCTATATCTTCTACCTTCATATCAGTCACATATGTCTTTTCTTCTCCCTCCATATCTTCTGCCTTCATATCAGTCATATCTTCACCCTAAATAAACAACAAATCAATAGCACTTTAATAGTAATGGTTGAGGAATGAAAACAAATTGAGATGAGACTTAATATAGATATATGTGATGTCACTGTGACACTCCCACATCCCCTACCTCCCCAGTCATGTCCTTATATTATTACTATATAAGTGGTGATATCATAGTGACAATCCCAGAACCTCTCACCTTCCCAGTCATATCCCTGTATTATTACTATAGATATAAGTGATGTCACTGTGACACTCCCAGACCCTCTCACCTCCCTGTATTATTACTACAGATATAAGTGATGTCACTGTGACACCCCCAGATCCCCTCACCTCCCCAGTCAGTAGGTACAGGATCTTCAGGGTGAGATGAAAGATCCTCTCAGACATGTGACCCGTCTGTGTCTCATCCTCACATAACGTCTAATAAAGACCTCACAGCTGGATTATGTAAGAATAAATATAACTACAAAAAAATCACAGAGAACACATGTAACATTTTCAGGTACGAGTGACCAGTAAGTCTCTTCTCTCCTCCTAGCCAGAGGTCACAGGTCAGTGTGTCACCATAGGCTGCTTCCCCAGTATTATAATACCAGGTCACCACAGGCTGCTCCCCGGTATTAAAATACTTAGACTCCATATTTAGGACCAAACAGGCTACTCTATCTGTATAAAGAATACCACAGGCTGCTCCCCCTGTAAAGTAGGACACCACAGGCTGTTCCCCCTGTATAGTATGACCACAGGCCGGTAGGACACCACATGCTGCTCCTCCTGTATAGTAGGTCACCACAGGCCGTTCCCCCTGTATATATGACTCCACAGGCAGCACCTTGTATATAAGACCACACAGGCTGTTTCCCCTGAAAAGTAGGGCACCAAAGGCTGCTCCCCCTGGAAACAGGACCCCACAGGTTACTCCCCCTAGATATAGGACAGCACAGGTTGCTCCACCTGTATATAGGACACCACAGGCTGCTCCACCTGTATATAGGAAACCACAGGCTGCTCCCCCTGTATAAAGGCCAAAACAGGCTGCTCCCCCTGTACATAGGACACCACAGGCTGCTCCCCCTGTATAGAGTGCACCACAAGCTGCTCCCCCTGTATATAGGACACCACAGGCTGCTCTCCCTGTATATAGTGCACCACATGCTACTCCCCTGTATATAGGCACCACAGGCTGCTCCCACTGTATATAGGACACCAAAAGCTGCTCCGCCTGTATATAGTGCACCACATTCTTTTCCCCTTGTATATAAGACAACACAAGCTGCTCCCCCTGTATATAGGATACCACAGGCTGCTCCCCCTGTATATAAGATACCACAGGCTGCTCCCCCTGTACATAAGATACCACAGGCTGCTCCCCCTGTATATAGGACACCACAGGCTGCTCCCCCTGTATATAGGACACCACAGGCTGCTTCCCCTGTATATAGGACACCACAGGCTGCTTCCCCTGTATATAGGATACCACATGATGCTGTAAATAAGACACCATTACCTACTGCTGCCGCTTCTGAGGTCCTCAGCTAAGGAAACAGCTGAAGAAAGACCGGAAGTCAATTGGACCGCCCAAATAGAAAACCAGGTGGAACGCACAGGGTGAAAGTGATGGTGGAACGCACAGGGCGGAAGTGGGGTGTGTTATTCCCCCCGTGTGAGGTGAGGCGAGCACAGACCCTGGCGAAAGGTTACTACATACACACAGTGAGTGAGAGCTGGATGTATGTAACATGCTGTATACAAGGAGCTGCTGTGTATAACTGTGATGCTGTTATACCCATAGACACCCCTCCCCCCTCTATATACCATGTGTCTCCTCATTACCCCCTGCTGGTTATTATACTCCTCTACCCCCTCTATATACCATGTGCCTCCTCCCTGCCCCCTGCTAGTTATTATACCCCCTATGCCCCTCTATATACCATGTGTCTCCTCCCTGCCCCCTGCTAGTTATTATACCCCCTATGCCCCTCTATATACCATGTGCCTCCTCTCTGCCCCGTGCTAATTATTATACCCCCTATACCCCCTCTATATACCATGTGTCTTCTCCCTGCCCCCTGCTGGTTATTATACCTCTATATACCATGTGCCTGCCCCCTGCTGGTTATTAAACCCTTATACCCTCTCTATAAACCATGTGCCTCCTCCCTGCCTCTGCTGTTTATTATACCACTGTACCCTATACACCATATGCCTTATCCCTGCTCCCTGCTGGATATTTTACCCCCCCTCTATATACCATGTGCTTCCTCCATGCCCCCTTCTGGTTATTAAACCCCTATACCCCCTCTATATACAATATGCCTCCTCCCTGCCCCCTGCTGGTTATTATACCCCCTCTATATACCATGTGCCTCCTCCCTGCCCCCTGCTGGTTATTATACCCATATACCCCCTCTATATACCATGTGCCTCCTCCCTGCCTCCTGCTGGTTATTATACCCCCTCTATATACAATATGCCCTCTATATACAATATGCCTGCCCCCTGCTGGTTATTATACCCCTATACCCCCTCTATATACCATGTGCCTCCTCCCTGCCCCCTGCTGGTTATTATACCCCTATACCCCCTCTATATACCATGTGTCTCCTCATTACCCCCTGCTGGTTATTATACTCCTCTACCCCTTCTATATACCATGTGCCTCCTCCCTGCCCCCTGCTAGTTATTATACCCCCTATGCCCCTCTATATACCATGTGTCTCCTCCCTGCCCCCTACTGGTTATTCTACCCCTACACCCCTCTATATACCATGTGCCTCCTCTCTGCCCCCTGCTAATTATTATACCCCCTATACCCCCTCTATATACCATGTGTCTTCTCCCTGCCCCCTGCTGGTTATTATACCTCTATATACCATGTGCCTGCCCCCTGCTGGTTATTAAACCCTTATACCCTCTCTATATACCATGTGTCTCCTCCCTGCCGCCTGCTGGTTGTTATACCCCTATAACCTCTCTATATACCATGTGTCTTCTCCCTGCCCCATGCTAGTTATTCTACCCCTGTACCCCCCTCTATAAACCATGTGCCTCCTCCCTGCCCCCTGCTGTTTATTATACCACTGTACCCTCCTCTATACACCGTATGCCTTATTCCTGCCCCCACCTCTATATACCATGTGTCTCCTCCCTGCCCCCTACTGGTTATTATACCCCTATACCCTCTCTATATAGCACGTGTCTCCTCCCTGCCCCTGCTGGTTATTATACCCTTATACCCTCTCTATATACCATGTGTCTTCTCCCTGCCCCATGCTAGTTATTATACCCCTATACCCCCCTGTATATACCATGTGTCTCCTCCATGCCCCCTGCTGGTTATTCTTCCCCTGTACCCCCCTCTATAAACCATGTGCCTCCTCCCTGCCTCTGCTGTTTATTATACCACTGTACCCTATACACCATATGCCTTATCCCTGCTCCCTGCTGGATATTTTACCCCCCCTCTATATACCATGTGCTTCCTCCATGCCCCCTTCTGGTTATTAAACCCCTATACCCCCTCTATATACAATATGCCTCCTCCCTGCCCCCTGCTGGTTATTATACCCCCTCTATATACCATGTGCCTCCTCCCTGCCCCCTGTTGGTTATTATACCCATATACCCCCTCTATATACCATGTGCCTCCTCCCTGCCTCCTGCTGGTTATTATACCCCCTCTATATACAATATGCCTGCCCCCTGCTGGTTATTATACCCCTATACCCCCTCTATATACCATGTGCCTCCTCCCTGCCCCCTGCTGGTTATTATACCCCTATACCCCCTCTATATACCATGTGTCTCCTCATTACCCCCTGCTGGTTATTATACTCCTCTACCCCCTCTATATACCATGTGCCTCCTCCCTGCTAGTTATTATACCCCCTATGCCCCTCTATATACCATGTGTCTCCTCCCTGCCCCCTGCTGGTTATTCTACCCCTACACCCCTCTATATACCATGTGCCTCCTCTCTGCCCCCTGCTAATTATTATACCCCCTATACCCCCTCTATATACCATGTGTCTTCTCCCTGCCCCCTGCTGGTTATTATACCTCTATATACCATGTGCCTGCCCCCTGCTGGTTATTAAACCCTTATACCCTCTCTATATACCATGTGTCTCCTCCCTGCCGCCTGCTGGTTGTTATACCCCTATAACCTCTCTATATACCATGTGTCTTCTCCCTGCCCCATGCTAGTTATTCTACCCCTGTACCCCCCTCTATAAACCATGTGCCTCCTCCCTGCCCCCTGCTGTTTATTATACCACTGTACCCTCCTCTATACACCGTATGCCTTATTCCTGCCCCCACCTCTATATACCATGTGCCTCCTCCATGCCCCCTTCTGGTTATTAAACCCCTATACCCCCTCTATATACCATGTGTCTCCTCCCTGCCCCCTACTGGTTATTATACCCCTATACCCTCTCTATATAGCACGTGTCTCCTCCCTGCCCCTGCTGGTTATTATACCCTTATACCCTCTCTATATACCATGTGTCTTCTCCCTGCCCCATGCTAGTTATTATACCCCTATACCCCCCTGTATATACCATGTGTCTCCTCCATGCCCCCTGCTGGTTATTCTTCCCCTGTACCCCCCTCTATAAACCATGTGCCTCCTCCCTGCCTCTGCTGTTTATTATACCACTGTACCCTATACACCATATGCCTTATCCCTGCTCCCTGCTGGATATTTTACCCCCCCTCTATATACCATGTGCTTCCTCCATGCCCCCTTCTGGTTATTAAACCCCTGTACCCCCTCTATATACAATATGCCTCCTCCCTGCCCCCTGCTGGTTATTATACCCCCTCTATATACCATGTGCCTCCTCCCTGCCCCCTGCTGGTTATTATACCCATATACCCCCTCTATATACCATGTGTTGTCCTCCCTGCCCCCTGCTGGTTGTTATACCCCTATAACCTCTCTATATACCATGTGTCTTCTCCCTGCCCCATGCTAGTTATTCTACCCCTGTACCCCCCTCTATAAACCATGTGCCTCCTCCCTGCCCCCTGCTGTTTATTATACCACTGTACCCTCCTCTATACACCGTATGCCTTATTCCTGCCCCCACCTCTATATACCATGTGTCTCCTCCCTGCCCCCTACTGGTTATTATACCCCTATACCCTCTCTATATAGCACGTGTCTCCTCCCTGCCCCTGCTGGTTATTATACCCTTATACCCTCTCTATATACCATGTGTCTTCTCCCTGCCCCATGCTAGTTATTATACCCCTATACCCCCCTGTATATACCATGTGTCTCCTCCATGCCCCCTGCTGGTTATTCTTCCCCTGTACCCCCCTCTATAAACCATGTGCCTCCTCCCTGCCTCTGCTGTTTATTATACCACTGTACCCTATACACCATATGCCTTATCCCTGCTCCCTGCTGGATATTTTACCCCCCCTCTATATACCATGTGCTTCCTCCATGCCCCCTTCTGGTTATTAAACCCCTATACCCCCTCTATATACAATATGCCTCCTCCCTGCCCCCTGCTGGTTATTATACCCCCTCTATATACCATGTGCCTCCTCCCTGCCCCCTGCTGGTTATTATACCCATATACCCCCTCTATATACCATGTGCCTCCTCCCTGCCTCCTGCTGGTTATTATACCCCCTCTATATACAATATGCCTGCCCCCTGCTGGTTATTATACCCCTATACCCCCTCTATATACCATGTGCCTCCTCCCTGCCCCCTGCTGGTTATTATACCCCTATACCCCCTCTATATACCATGTGTCTCCTCATTACCCCCTGCTGGTTATTATACTCCTCTACCCCTTCTATATACCATGTGCCTCCTCCCTGCCCCCTGCTAGTTATTATACCCCCTATGCCCCTCTATATACCATGTGTCTCCTCCCTGCCCCCTGCTGGTTATTCTACCCCTACACCCCTCTATATACCATGTGCCTCCTCTCTGCCCCCTGCTAATTATTATACCCCTTATACCCCCTCTATATACCATGTGTCTTCTCCCTGCCCCCTGCTGGTTATTATACCTCTATATACCATGTGCCTGCCCCCTGCTAGTTATTAAACCCTTATACCCTCTCTATATACCATGTGTCTCCTCCCTGCCGCCTGCTGGTTGTTATACCCCTATAACCTCTCTATATACCATGTGTCTTCTCCCTGCCCCATGCTAGTTATTCTACCCCTGTACCCCCCTCTATAAACCATGTGCCTCCTCCCTGCCCCCTGCTGTTTATTATACCACTGTACCCTCCTCTATACACCGTATGCCTTATTCCTGCCCCCACCTCTATATACCATGTGCCTCCTCCATGCCCCCTTCTGGTTATTAAACCCCTATACCCCCTCTATATACCATGTGTCTCCTCCCTGCCCCCTACTGGTTATTATACCCCTATACCCTCTCTATATAGCACGTGTCTCCTCCCTGCCCCTGCTGGTTATTATACCCTTATACCCTCTCTATATACCATGTGTCTTCTCCCTGCCCCATGCTAGTTATTATACCCCTATACCCCCCTGTATATACCATGTGTCTCCTCCATGCCCCCTGCTGGTTATTCTTCCCCTGTACCCCCCTCTATAAACCATGTGCCTCCTCCCTGCCTCTGCTGTTTATTATACCACTGTACCCTATACACCATATGCCTTATCCCTGCTCCCTGCTGGATATTTTACCCCCCCTCTATATACCATGTGCTTCCTCCATGCCCCCTTCTGGTTATTAAACCCCTATACCCCCTCTATATACAATATGCCTCCTCCCTGCCCCCTGCTGGTTATTATACCCCCTCTATATACCATGTGCCTCCTCCCTGCCCCCTGCTGGTTATTATACCCATATACCCCCTCTATATACCATGTGCCTCCTCCCTGCCTCCTGCTGGTTATTATACCCCCTCTATATACAATATGCCTGCCCCCTGCTGGTTATTATACCCCTATACCCCCTCTATATACCATGTGCCTCCTCCCTGCCCCCTGCTGGTTATTATACCCATATACCACCTCTATATATCATGTGCCTCCTCCCTGCCCCCTGCTGGTTATTATACCCGTATACCCCCTCTATACACCATATGCCTCCTCCATGCCCCCTGCTGGTTATTATACCCCTATATCCCCTCTATATACCATGTGCCTCCTCCCTGCTGGTTATTATACCCCTATACCCCCTCTATACACCATATGCCTCCTCCCTGCCCCTTGCTGGTTATTGTACCCCCCTCTCTATATACCATGTGCCTCCACCCTGCCCCCTGCTGGTTATTGCATGTCTATACCCCCTTAATATGCAATGTGCCTCCTCCCTGCCCCCTGCTGTTATTATACCTTTTTACCCCCCTTTATATACCATGTGCCTCCTCCCTGCCCCCTGCTGGTTATTATACGTTCCATACCCCCTCTATATTCCATGTGCCTCCTCCCTGCTGGTTATTTTTCCCCTGTACCCCCCTCTATAAACCATGTGCCTCCTCCCTGCCTCTGCTGTTTATTATACCACTGTACCCTAATCTATACACCATATGCCTTATCCCTGCCCCCTGCTGGATATTTTACCCCCCCTCTATATACCATGTGCTTCCTCCATGCCCTCTTCTGGTTATTAAACCCCTATACCCCCTCTATATACAATACGCCTCCTCCCTGCCCCCTGCTGATTATTATACCCCTATACCCCCTCTATATACCATGTGCCTCCTCCCTGCCCCCTGCTGGTTATTATACCCATATACCACCTCTATATATCATGTGCCTCCTCCCTGTCCCCTGCTGGTTATTATACCCCCTCTATATACCATATGCCTCCTCCCTGCCCCTTGCTGATTATTATACCCCTATACCCCCTCTATATACCATATGCCTCCTCCCTGCCCCTTGCTGGTTATTGTACCCCCCTCTCTATATACCATGTGCCTCCACCCTGCCCCCTGCTGGTTATTGCATGTCTATACCCCCTTAATATGCAATGTGCCTCCTCCCTGCCCCCTGCTGTTATTATACGTGCCATACCCCCTCTATATTCTATGTGCCTCGTCCCTGCCCCCTGGTGGATATAATACCCCTATACCCCCTCTATATACCATGTGCCTCCTTCATGCCCCCTGCTTGTTATTATACCCCTATTTCCCCCTCTTTATACCATGTGCCTCCTCCCAGCACCCTGCTGGTTATTATAACCCTATACACCCTTGATATACCATGTGCCTTCTCCCTGCTGGTTATTATATCCCCTTACCACCTCTATATACCATGTACCTTCTTCCTGTCCCATTTGTGATTATTCCCTCTATATACCATGTGTCTCCTTCCTGCCCCTCCTGGTTATTAAACCCTTGTACCTCCTCTATATACCATGTGCCTCCTCCCTGCCCCCTACTGGTTTATATACCCTCTGTATACAATGTACCTCCAACCTGCTGGTTATTATACCCCGTCTATACGCCATGTGTCTCCTTTCTGCCCTCTGCTGATTATTATACCCCATACCCCATCTATATACTATGTGCCTCCTTCCTGCTCCCTGCTTTGTATTACTTCTTTACCCCCTTTATATACCATGTTTCTCTTTACTGCCCCCTGCTGGTTATACCCCTATACCACATCTCTGTCACCCTTCCCTGCCCTATATACATATATATATAAATATATTTACACCATGTGCCTCCTTCCTGCCCCCTGCTTGTAATTTTACCCCTATACCCTCTCTGTCACCCCTCCCTGCCATATAAATTATATATATATGGTAGTCATATGACATTAAACATTAACATTCTTTTCTGCCCATCAGATGATCTGTGATGTCTCTCTCATGGCCAAGGCATTTTCTAGTCAGACAATTCACTGCTTGACCTTCCAGGCAAACCTGGGGTGCTTTCAGTATATGGTGCACTACTACTGAGACCATCTGCCCTGGAGGTTCACTACTACTCGACCACCAGAGGAGCGATGAGTGAGGAATTAGGAGGACAAATTAAGATAGAGATTTTGAGGAAGTGGAAGAGGTCCTATCTGAAAAACCAGAGAGCATTAAATTGGGCAAGCCTGACCACTTGGGATTAATGCCAGTATCTCATGAAGGAAAACTGACAAAGCTGATACCTGAACATTCAGAGATCCAAACCGCAACCCCGCATCAAGTCCTTCCTGTAAAAACAACCGTAACCTTGCCTGCCTATAGTTAATAGTTGGGTAACTTTTCCCTTCACACCAGATTACATAGGATTTCCAAACTTGATTATATTTTTTGCCTGATACCGGCTTCCTTAGGCTCATCATAGCCTGAACTTCCATGTTCGAAAACCCCTTGGCTTTTGAAATCACAGCTTTAGTAGCTACGCCATAAGCGCCAGCCGAGATCGCGCTGATAGACTGAAAAGCCCCTGGCTTAACAGATCTGTGTCAGATTAGCGGGTTTTGTTTTTCCATCTTGGATCTTTATTCTGGAGTCGGCGAGGATGCTGAGTGCAAGAAACTGGGTAGCCTGATTAAGTTTCTACGCATGGAGTAAGGTCAGGAACAGGCACTGATAGATAGGGATGAAGCAAAGGATTAGGTGAGGACTCAAGCAGCAAGACAGGAACCAGAATTAGCCTTTCATAACCTGAAGCTGAGCTAGATGTCCTCAAGTAGAACACAGGATGACACTTTAAATTTAGAATGGGCTTAAAAGAGCTACCTGGCTTCTGAACCAAGAACAGATTGGAATAAAACCCCAATCCTCTCAGGATGGTACCGGGACAATGACACTTGCCGAAAGCAACTTCTGAATCGCTTCCGGTACAGCCAGATGCTTCCTTCGATGTACTGGTAATCCTGTTAGAAATAATTGGTTACTATTGAGGTTTGCTAGGTGTATGATATACCCCCTTGGTATTGATTCTTTTTACCCAAACATCTAAAGGTAAACCGATAATTCTCCAATCTGCTCATCAATTTTCCTTACTGAACTATTCTTCAGAGACCCTTCATTAGAGATAGGAATAGTGTTAGCTTTTGCCAACCGAGTAATGGGAGAATCGACCTTTGGAGAAATTTCTCACTTATCTCTATCTACCATAGGCAAAGGGTAAAGAGACTTAAGCCTCCTAGAATGCTTCAACTTTCTGTCTGGGCAAAGCCAAGCTTCACCCAGAAGTTCTTCTAACTCCTGGAAAGATGGAAAAATAACAAACTATTTCTTCTTCCTTTATAACAGAGCAATATTTGGTACATCACATTCCTCACCCTGAATCTGAAGTACTTCTCTCACTCCCCAGACCAAAGACTCACCACCTGACTACTTCATGGATCGTCTTCCAAAACATATATGTACTATACAGATCTAAATCTGCTTCCTCCAGTCATTCCAAAGCACAGACCTCAGAGACCAGCCCTTCCCAGGACTGTAGAGGCACTGGCAGGGATCTTTTGCGGGCAGCGGAGGTGGAAGCTGTCTCCAGGCAATTTCCCTGAGATGAAGAAACCTGGAAAAATCTTTAAACTGAATGGGCTAAACCCTGAGCCAAAGAAGGTTCATTTGAATCCACCTGGCGCTGGGCTGCTGATACCAAAGTAACCACGTAGGAAAATAAAAAGTTGCCTGATTCTTGGTTTTGCTCTCTACTTTTCCACTAACTGGTTAGAAGGAACAAGTATTGCTTAAGAGCTTTCGCACAACCTGGTTCCCCTCGATCAATGATGGACCCCTTCATACAACTGAGATTATCAAGTCTACCATTTTTCCCCCTATTTTCTAATACGTCCAAGCTCAGAGGTCCAGGGCTGGCTATGGATTTGTGGTGGGACCCCAGTCATTTTTGTTTCATTTTTTAAAACTATTTCTATCCCTTTAAACAAAATGACTGTACAGATCATTGTGATCTGTTCAGTACTTTACCCAAACTCACCTGCCAGAGGCAGGTCTATTGTTTGGGCAGGTTTGTTGCCGGGTTTCCACGGTTTTCAAAACCCCCACTTGATAAATCTGGAACTTCTAACCTATTCTTTCTATGGTAAAACAAAATATTGATGGTGTTTCGATATTCAGTTCTGCTCTATTCTATTGTAAAGTGCGCTTTCCCAGTGGTTTTGGGCTTAGTAAATCAGCATATAGCAAAACCACTGCAAAATTTTGGGGATTTACAACTCGCCAATTAGTAAATTTTGCCCTACATATGCAGACGAGGAAATAGAAATAATAAAAATAATATAAAAGAGTAATAGCTAAATCTTTGTAGTAGCCACCTGTTATTACATGGGGTAAAACAAACAAAAAAACCCTTTCCTTTTCTAAACCCTCAAACCCAGATATTGTTGTATGTGTGTGCCAGTTTGCAGGCAAACTATTTGTACCTTGACTGCTTTATGAAAAAAGTGGAACATCGTATTTAAAAACCCAATGTATCCCATTAACCCCATAGAACTTGTTCCACAACTTCATGCTGATCTGGAATTCCTACTTTAGGAGCTGAGCAACACTCTTTATGGAATTTGTCTTACTAATAATGGAGCAAAATTAGAGGTACCCTCCTGATTCTAATGAATCATCAATGCACAATGATAAGGACTTTGGTAAAGGGTATTAGAATCTAAGGAGCCTCTGGGGGTCTCCAGTTCCAGCAGTGTCTGATGGTGAGAAGCCTCCTCTTCCTGGGGCTTGTGGTTCTCCCTTACAAGACATCCATGACATGAAAAACAACCCTGGATAGTGCACTTACATATAAGGATAGGTGCTGTAAGTCACACGGCCTGTGATCTCACAGCTCCACATCACATGACACAACCATGTGCATAATATCATATGTAAAAACATAGGTAGTTGTATGCTAGTGTACAGCTTACCTCATAATAGGGGCTGATGGCTCCTGATGTATGAGATACATCCGAGAGTGTAGGAAGGAGACTGGTCAGATCTCTGGGCTGGTAACACACAGTGACATGATGTGAGGGGGAGAGCAGGAGTATAATAGGGGCTGATGACTCCTGATGTATGTGATACACCAGAGAGTGTGGAGGAGACTAGTCAGATATCTGGGCTGGTAACACAGTGACATCATGTGAGGGGGAGAGCAGGAGTATAATAGGGGCTGATGACTCCTGATGTATGTGATACACCAGAGAGTGTGGGAAGGAGACTAGTCAGATATCTGGGCTGGTAACACAGTGACATGATGTGAGGTTGAGAGCAGGAGTATAATAGAGGCTGATGGCTCCTGATGTATGAGATACACCAGAGTGTGGGTAGGAGACTGGTCAGATCTCTGGGCTGGTAACACACAGTGACATGATGTGAGGGGGAGAGCAGGAGTATAATAGGGGCTGATGACTCCTGATGTATGTGATACACCAGAGAGTGTGGAGGAGACTAGTCAGATATCTGGGCTGGTAACACAGTGACATCATGTGAGGGGGAGAGCAGGAGTATAATAGGGGCTGATGACTCCTGATGTATGTGATACACCAGAGAGTGTGGGAAGGAGACTAGTCAGATATCTGGGCTGGTAACACAGTGACATGATGTGAGGTGGAGAGCAGGAGTATAATAGGGGCTGATGGCTCCTGATGTATGAGATACACCAGAGAGTGTGTGGAGGAGACTGGTCAGATCTCTGGGCTGGTAACACACAGTGACATGATGCGAGGAGGAGAGCAGGAGTATAATAGGGGCTGATGGCTCCTGATGTATGAGATACATCAGAGAGTGTGGGGAGGGGACTGGTCAGATCTCTGGGCTGGTAACACAGTGACATGATGTGAGGGGGAGAGCAGGAGTATAATAGGGGCTGATGGCTCCTGATGTATGAGATACACCAGAGAGTGTGGGGAGGAGACTGGTCAGATCTCTGGGCTGGTAACACACAGTGACATGATGTGAGGGGGAGAGCAGGCGTATAATAGGGGCTGATGGCTCCTGATGTATGAGATACACCAGAGAGTGTGGGGAGGAGACTGGTCAGATCTCTGGGCTGGTAACACAGTAGTGAGGAAAAAGTAGTAGTGAGATATCAGGAGATGATATGTAACTGCTCTGCACTGGAATGAAAGTTTGATTATACAGATGACCAAATCCGCATGGGAGTAAGTACAGATCTGGAAGAACACAGGAATTCTGGAAGGCTGAAAGATTGTCTTAGATCATTGTTTATCTAATAGGAAAAACTTCAAACCAATAGCTGCCGGCTCCAGTACAGCGCGTACAAAGTTTGCAGACCAGGAGATAAAACCTAAAGCTAATAGCACCATCTGTGATATTATTACCAAGGCTGTGGAATATCAGTCTCTGTAGTGGCCACCTGGTTTCACAGAGGGTTGCAGACACTCAATAGGGATGGTCCTAGGCTTTGATATCCATAGAGCTAGGAAGTCATCGCACCATAATATTGTTCTCTCAGTGTGTTATAGGTGTCAAAATATATGTGATTGTTGTAAACGGAAATGATTAGCGCCTACACCTCTTATGAAAAGAGGGGATATTCTCAAAAATATTTAAGCAATTTTAAGAAAAACAAGAAGGCAAGTTGGTTGGTAATTACAGATTTTATTATTTTAACATTGCCGGTCATGCCTACATATAATATTGCTACATAATTATACAAAAGATTCAAAATTACATAATAAAAAAATATTCAACTGCTTCTAAAACATTCCATTAATCCCATGCAAACTACAGTGCACAATACACAAGTTAGTAGTAAACCAAGGCCAACGATGAACTGAATCTTGCATAGAAAGCGCGTCAACTATAGGATTCTAGCCATATATTCTGGCATTACATCAATTCACTGGTTCACTGCCAAGGCTTTTCTCACGCTCGGATTGGATAAATCCTACTTTTGTTTTTTTATGAGTCTTTGACTGTCCAGAAGTAACTTGTTCATATCGCCTCACATGATCTAGAAAATCCACCCACAGTGGCCAACGTGTTTTTTTACCAATAAATACTTTGTGGCTTTTGCTTAAGCATTAATCGTACTCTCAGGATTTGCTATTACACAATCTGATTTCTTTTTACTTGGTTGAATGAGACTGTGTAGGAATAAGGCATTCAAGTTTGAAAGTTGCAGAACGTTCCACATTTTGCGTGCACCCTGTGTTTGTTTATGGCAATAAATGGGTGTGCCCCTGAGAGTGTTGGTGCCAGGAAGGAGAATGGCCATTTTAGTGCCTCCCCCATCTTTGGCTCTATTAGTGTTTATGCAGTGCATGGTGATATCGGATTATTACCAATCAATAACCATGCAGGGGCCAGAACATTTTAAAGAGGATAATCCCCCTCCTCTGTGGGTGCCAGGATTGAGGGAGATATAACAACTTTATTCTTCTAAGAACCATTCTATTGTTAGTATTCCTACTATATGTAATTTAGAAACCAACAACCTATTAGTTGGTGCTGTAAACAGGGGAGGCAAATACTGTAAGATGACATAAAATGCAAGATACTGGAAAAGATGGTGATATTTGATGTTACAATCTAAGAAACGGGAGGAACCCTTGAGACGTAAGGCAGTGGAGTAACATTTGTGGCTGCTGGAGGGGATACATGTTCATGGATACAACCACTGGTCTCATTTTTGGCTCCAGCCACGTGGTGGATAGTTATTGTGCATCTCTCTCTGGCTGAAACATATAGAACTAGTTCCTGGTTGTGAGTAGTCCATGATTATTTAGTACATCACAGCTGTGGTAAAAGGTAAAATATCTATACACCACGCCGATGTGTGGTGTCTGAGGTATATATTTCTGGTTATTTATTTTTTTTTTTTAAAACACTCAATAAATGTATGATTTTTTTTGTTTTAGTTTGGTTGAGTATGATGTACCTTTATTGCCTTTTAGATTTGGACTTTGTACAGGTGTCTCCATTTAGGCTAGACCTCTGGACAAAGGCTCAACTGTTGTTAATCAAACGTGCCCCAATGTATAGAAAAAGGGGACTCGCCCCAGGAAACCTCCCAACTGCCTGATTATTCGGCGTCTGAAGCACTGAACTGTTGGATAACACGGCCGACCGTCACGTCATGTGTGTCATGTCATCTCACCATATCATATGGCCAATATTTAAGTCCAAAAGAAATAATGAGAAATGTTCTTATTGTCTACTAAACAGATAAAGAATCTGTTACAGGACAAGAAAATTGCTGGATCCACGAATAGTAATTTATCACCTGAAAAACGAATACAGCCCCAAAGAGCATTTGCTTACACAAAAATACACCTATATATTGGCCTACATACCTCCCAACATAGGAACATGCAAAATCAGGACCATAGAATGCCCACTCTCAATCCACTGTCACAAGAGTATGTTTAATTCATGAGTATTTATGTCTCTATAAAAAAAATAAATTTCAATTGAATTGTTCCTGGAAGATATAATAAGTATCCTGCTAAAAAAAACATGAGATGAGGTCTGACCTCCGCTACGTATAAGCACGTGTACAGTTTTGTAAAAAGTAATCAATGGTGAAGAACATGGCCGGATCCACTTAGCTGATCCCATAATGGGCAAAGTTTTGCACCCCTGCAGACATATCTTGAACTAGCAAGCCACGCGTGTAACTATTTAAATGGACCACATTTCCGCATCTTTTTTAATTATTCCATTACATTGTAAGATTACAGAACTAATTACATGAATCATATCACTTTATACATTTTGACAAAACATCATGTAATAAATTCAAAGTTCATACATAACTCAAGCCTACTGCTAGCAATATATATTACATAGGACCCAAGATAACGTGTTCTATTATTACATTGGAGTGCTGCCGTATTTCAATAGAGTAAGAAACTGCAAAAAGTTCCACACAAGAAATTGCTTCCAGTATTATTTGCTTACATACATTTCACCTAAGTCTATGAGCGCTATTTATATTATAACATGTTAATATACTGGGGCAGATTAAACTAGCCGCAGAAAGTGCTGGAACCTGTTGTGGCGACTTCTGTGCGTTAACTGTCCAGGTCAGAGTCTTAAATTTGCAGTCAATTTAATCTGCCCCACTGTGTGATTAAAGCTTTGAAGTGCCCGCAAACACTCACTGAAGTCAATATAACTTTAGGCCTATTCTCCATAAATATAAAGAACTATTATCATTTGCATGAATATCAATAGTTACAAAATTTGGGATTACTGCAACCATTTTACAAACTTCAGCTCATGGAAATGGCTTCTCACCTGTGCAATTTGTCTGATGTTTAGCAAGGCTTACCTTACGTGTAAAACATTTCCCACACTCAGAGCAGGAAAATGATTTTACTCCTGTGTGACTTCTCTGATGTGTAACAAGAACTGATTTACATGCAAAACATTTCCCGCACTCAGAACATGGAAATGGTTTCTCACCTGTGTGTTGTTTCTGATGTATAACAAGATGATGTTTGTCTATAAAAGATTTCCCACACTCTGAACATGGAAGTAAATTCTCGCCTGTGTGAAGTCTCTGATGTATAACAAGATGTGCTTTACATGTAAAACTTTTACAACACTCAGAGCATGGAAATGGCCTCTCACCTGTGTGACTTCTCTGATGTGTAACAAGATATGATTTTCGTGTAAAACATTTCCCACACTCAGAGCATGGAAATGGTTTCTCTCCAGTGTGACTTCTCTGATGTGTTACAAGAACTGATTTCAGTAAAAAACATTTCCCACACTCAGAACATGGAAATGGCTTCTCACCTGTGTGACTTCTCTGATGTCTAACAAGATATGATTTTAGTGTGAAACTTTTCCCACACTCAGAACATGGAAATGGACTCTCACCTGTGTGACTTATCTGATGTTTAACAAGATCTGATTTCTGTGTAAAACATTTCCCACATTCAGAACATGGAAATGGTTTCTCTCCAGTGTGACTTCTCTGATGTGTAAGAAAACGTGATTTATGTGCAAAAAATTTCCCACACTCAGAACATGGAAATGGCCTCTCACCTGTGTGACATCTCTGATGTGTAACAAGATCTGATTTCTGTGTAAAACATTTCCCACACTCCGAACAGGAAAGGTTTTTGCCACCTGAATTATCAGGAGAACATGCCTCAAGGTTAGAGGGACTAGACAATATTTCTGCAGTATGAAGAATTGGGTGTAAATTTCGAGTGTTTTCTCCTTGGGAATCTGGTACAATGTTGTCATCTTCTATTTTGAAGTCAGGAGACCAAACGAGATGTCCCTCAGAGCCATTCCTGCTTTGACACTGATCTGCTGGAAATAAAATGTATAATAAACATTACCGTACAGTGAGGAGCACATGTTCATTCTATGAGTTACATAGGTTTCACTGTATTCTATTTGCCTAATTTAAACACTTTATTACAGTTATTAATGTGCAAACAGCACATAGGTTTCTGTTGTTGAGTAGATACAGTTAATCATTGGCTGAATATATATACAACAACCACATTGTAAATCAAATTGAATAGACCCAGCAACAGTGACTGGCCATCACATTGGACAACTCCCACAAGAACGCAGACTTCACTGAGTAATAATTCCAGAGCAGGCACATTCCAGATGTATTTACACTAATTCCCATCCCAACTCCAAGAATTTGCAAATAAAATTGGTGATTAAATATAAAATAATTACATGACATGATAAAATTAACGTAGTGCTGAATAAATTCTTCAAGGTCCCCTAAGATCTCATCATGTGACAGTTCTGTCTAATTGTCTCCACACCTGTCACATGATGAATATTAGTGTAAAGAGTGTGGATATTAATAGGGCAAAAATAGAGATTAGGCTAAACGATTGAAACAAATTCCCCTGATTGGAGAGTGGGACTTCAAACTCCTTTCCCACAAGAGAAACACCTGCTGATGAAAGAGTGAAACGCGTTGAGAATTTACATTCTGCACTGCATCTATAAGTACTAATAGCAGACACCTGCGACTCACTGGGTTAACAACTGAGGACAACAATTCTGTTGTTATTGAGAGACACAGGTCTTAATAGCTAAGATAACATTCCAATACCATCATATACTGAATAGTGTTAATGACAGTGGGACCACATTCCGTATGTCTGTACTTAATTATGGTTCATTCAGCCTCCCGATAATGCATAACCAACTGCTGAACTGTTCTTCCCTAAAAACCTATCAAGTTATTGGCAGCAAACCAACAAAAATACACCCCAGCCCGTAACAACTTACACTTGTAATTTATTTCTCCATCCTTATCCATAGCATCACAGGACAGGAAGCCTCATTAGCCTGTGACATTGTCTAATCACATGTCCCATCCATACACACACTGGAGCCTTGGAAGCAAGGTAGACATGGGCTAAATTAAGAGCATGTACTATCCATGCATCTACAATACGAGGACACGCAGGTAGCAAAGCACAACAGTGGGCAGAGTAATGGCACAACATTAGGCTAAGCTCTGGGGAAGAAATATGACAGAACTCAGAAGACCAAGCTAGGAAATAACACGGAACGCTGATAGCAGTACAGAGGAGGAGCCAGGCCAGTGTACGTGATTGGAGTACGGCACAGACAGGTCACAGCAATGTAAGGATACATTAGAACAGCTCAGGATACATGGACAGATCAGAGGATAAAGAGCAACAGTACAGAGCATCTAAGCACAGAGAATGGAGGGGAACTATTGTGCAATGATGAGTGTGGTTATGATGTGTGGGAGGAGCTTGTGTGAAATCGGAGTCACCCGCTATTTTGCTTTAGCTCAGCTGTATATACATATTGACAGTCAAAAAAGCAGGTATAATTTCAAAAAGAATAATGAGAAAGGTCACATGTGGCAGTGCACAGGTCTGATCATTATCATGTCACATCTGAATCACTCTAGTGCTGTCCCTTGCACTAATGTATGAGATACACCAGAGAGTGTGGGGAGGAGACTGGTCAGATCTCTGGGCTGGTAACACACAGTAACATGATGTGACGGGGAGAGCAGGGGTATAATAGGGGCTGATGGCTCCTGGTGTATGAGATACACCAGAGTGTGGGGAGGAGACTGGTCAGATCTCTGGGCTGGTAACACAGTGACATGATGTGAGGGGGAGAGCAGGAGTATAATAGGGGCTGATGGCTCCTGATGTATGAGATACATCAGAGAGTGTGGGGAGGAGACTGGTCAGATCTCTGGGCTGGTAACACACAGTGACATGATGTGAGGGGGAGAGCAGGAGTATTATATGGGCTGATGGCTCCTGATGTATGAGATACACCAGAGAGTGTAGGGGAGGAGACTGGTCAGATCTCTGGGCTGGTAACACACAGTGACATGATGTGAAAAGAGCAGGAGTATAATAGGGGCTGATAGCTCCTGGTGTATGAGATACACCAGAGAGTGTGGGGAGGAGACTGGTCAGATCTCTGGGCTGGTAACACACAGTAACATGATGTGACGGGGAGAGCAGGGGTATAATAGGGGCTGATGGCTCCTGGTGTATGAGATACACCAGAGTGTGGGGAGGAGACTGGTCAGATCTCTGGGCTGGTAACACAGTGACATGATGTGAGGGGGAGAGCAGGAGTATAATAGGGGCTGATGGCTCCTGATGTATGAGATACATCAAAGAGTGTGGGGAGGAGACTGGTCAGATCTCTGGGCTGGTAACACACAGTGACATGATGTGAGGGGGAGAGCAGGAGTATTATATGGGCTGATGGCTCCTGATGTATGAGATACACCAGAGAGTGTAGGGGAGGAGACTGGTCAGATCTCTGGGCTGGTAACACACAGTGACATGATGTGAAAAGAGCAGGAGTATAATAGGGGCTGATAGCTCCTGGTGTATGAGATACACCAGAGTGTGGGGAGGAGACTGGTCAGATCTTTGGGCTGGTAACACACAGTGACATGATGTGAGGGGGAGAGCAGGAGTATAATAGGGGCTGATGGCTCCTGATGTATGAGATACACCAGAGAGTGTGGGGAGGAGACTGGTCAGATCTCTGGGCTGGTAACACACAGTGACATGATGTGAAGGGGAGAGCAGGAGTATAATAGGGGCTGATGGCTCCTGATGTATGAGATACACCAGAGAGTGTGGGGAGGAGACTGGTCAGATCTCTGGGCTGGTGACACACAGTAGTGAGATATCCGGAGATGATATTTAACTGATCTGCACTGGAATGACTAAATTTGCATGGGAGTAAATAGAGATCTGGAAGATTGAAAGATTGTCTTAGATCATATGTTTATCTAATAGGAAAAAGTGTATCCAAGTGTATAACAGCTGCCTGTTCCAGTACAGTTGACACAATGTTTGCAGACCAGGAGATAAAACCTCAAACTAATAGCACCATCTGTGCTATTATTACCAAAGCTTTGGAATATCTGTCTTTGTAGTGGCCCTCTGGAGGACGCGCTGGCGCTGTGTGTACCTCAGTAGCCAGTGTGCAGCGGCATCCCCACAGCCGTTCAACACAGGGCGCCATGCCCCCAGCCATTCACCACGTGGCACTGTCCTCCAGCCAATCATAGTAGCGGCTCCCCCAGCCAATCATCACGCGGCGCCGTACCCCCAGCCAATCGCCATGTAGCGGTGTCCCCCAGCCATTCATGAGGCATGCCCCCCAATTACAATGCACCACTGTCCCCCCAGCCAATCGCCATGCAGCGGGATCCCCCCAGCCATTCACCACGCAGCACCATCACCCCCAGCCAATCGCTGTGCAGCGGGTCCTCCGCCAGAAGTCCATGGGCGATTTGGCTGCAGCAGCATTGTCGTTGGTGCCAGGGCACTCCTTCAGCCAGCTGAGCTCTCTGTACGCAGGAGGCGAACAGCACATGGGGCAGAAGGGAGCTGCAGGTGGAAAACAGTGACCCAGCCAAGGGCTTCCAGCAGAAGCAAAAGAGGTAACCACTGCCCCAAGTTTTAGCTACCCTAACCCTCTCCCTACCCCCAGCACTGCCCCAAGTATTGCCTGCCCCTAACCCCCTCCTTGCCCTCCCCCAGTACTGCCCTAGCTGCTATCTACCCTACCCCAAATACTGCCTGTCCCTAACCTCTTTCTCAGCCCCCATACTGCCCCAGCTATCTACACTTGCCCCCTCCCTACCCCCAGTGCTGCCCCAACTCCTATCCTGACCCCCACCTACCCTCAGCACTGCCCCCAACACCCTCCTTGTCCCCCAGTACTGCTCCAGCTGTTATCCAGCCATTTCCCCACCCTACCCCCCGCACTGCCCCAGATGCTATCCTGATCCCCTCTACCCCCAGCACTGCCCCTAACACCCTTTCTGCCCCACCAGTACTGCCCTAGCTGCTATCTACCCTTACCCCCTCCCTACCCCCAGTACTTCCTGCCCTTAACCCCCAGAACTGTGCCAGCTGCGTTCTACCCTTGCCCCCCTCCCGACCCCCAGTTCTGCCTGCCCCTAACCCCCTCCTTGTCCTCCCTGTACTGCGCCAGCTGCTATCTACCCTTGCCCCCTCACCCCTTCCTTGCACCCCAGCTCTGTCACAACTGCTATGTTTGATGGGACACAGAAACAGTGGACTAGGACCCCAAATTGCTAAAGTATTTTTTTTTGTTCAGCGCGATCACTGATTATGTAGTGCTGGACGTCTACATCTTGTGCTGCGATGGCGGTGTGAATGCATTAATTAGCATATTATCGCAGCTGCCGGTTGAGTGCGAATGCAGCATTGCGATCCAACCTGAATCAGGCCCTAAGTCTTGAAGAGAGATAATGTGGATGGAGATAAAGAACCAATCAGTTCCTGTCATTTTTCAAACACAGCCTATAAAGTGATCAGCTGATTGGCTGATACTTTATCTCACTCCTAAGCTTCGTACATAGATCGAATACGATATAAATAATGACATTTAATAAATCACTGACAATACTTTTTACTTTAAAGTTTGGATTGTCTCTACTTTTATGAGATGTTATTCCAACAGAAGAAAGGACTTCTGGGTAACGCCACTTACATAGCAGACTGTTACCTTCATATCCTTATACACTAGAGCGTGGCCCAGGCTTGTACCGACACATAATATCATAAGCACACAGCCTGTTTCATCATGACTGGAGTCTTCTGTGCAGTGCTATATTCTGTTCCTCATATGAAATGCTAGATGGGCATTTGTCCTAAAATAGGAGAGAACACTAACAACGTAAAAGAGCTCCAAATTCCGAAGCTCTACACGCTGAACAGATGACCAGAAGAAAACCACCTTCCAGGGTACTTATCTTATGTCTACAGATTCAGTGGCTCAAAGGGCGACTCTTGTGATGCTTGAAGAACCAAATTCAAGTGGTGCAGGACCACTGGATGAAATCAAGGAGGTTGTACATGAAGAACCCCATGTGGTAATGCTTGATCATCTGGGATTAATGCCCTTTAGTAAATCTGACATTAATGCCCTTTAGTAAATCTAAAAAAGATGATATCTGAATATTCACAGATCCAAGTCACAACCCTGCATCAAGTCCTTCCTGTACCTGCCTTCCTGATCAGAAGTCCTGGTTTAACCTGCTGTAATTCTACCGGCTTACATTCTCGCTGCTGGTACTAGTCGGAGCAGCGACTTCTGCAGCCGTGGCCTACCTGTCCTCAGCCAGCAGCATTTCTGCACAACAGTCTAAGTCGCGTCTGTCAGTGATCAGCCACTTCAAGCTAACAGTGCTCTCCATCTGCCTCCAGCCTGAGCTCTAAGCCGCACCTATGACCATCTGTCTAATATTCCGCTCCACAGCCCATGGCTGAGCCGCACCGAAATTCATAGCTAGTCATGCCATAGCCTGAGACCCTGCTGTACCACAGTCCCAGTCTCTCCTGCTCATAGCTAGCGACTATCCAGCCAGTGTTAAACCGCTTTATGCCTGGCGACCCAGTCGTAACATAGTCCTCAGACGCACCTGAGACCATCGCCAATTGCCGCTGCCAATGTACTTTTATCAATGTTCCAGTACAAGATACATTATACCTGCATCTTCACTCCAAGAAGTTCCTGCAGGGGTAGGACGGCCACTTCACTGGATAACCTTGTGTCCTGACAGCAGTCCTGCGGTAGTTCTAAAGTATTAACCTCTTCCAGGGCATTTTTCAGAAGATGATCCCGATAGGATCTATCTCTGAGGTTGTTCACTAATTGTTCAGCTTGTATGTTAAATATCTCATTAGATGAGCAGCTCCTTCGGACTCTACATAATTGGCCCTTAGGGATATTGGTTTTCCATGGTTTGTGGTGACCACTTTTAAAATGCAAAAAGTTATTCGCATCTGTGGGTTTTTGAAAGTTGGAGGTTACCAATTGGTAATCCACTGCCTGTACCGTTACATCCAAAAAATTGATGGTGGAGGTATTAAAAGTATGTGTGAAGTGCAAATTGTACTAATTTAAAATGTTCTACGAATGAAGTAGCAGTTTAAGGTGCCATTCCATACGATAAGTAGGTCATCAATATAGCGGCCGTAGAGCACCAGGTTCGACGCTCTGGTCACATTTTTTTTCTCTATATGGTCTTTTTTACTATTCACTAATAACATTGATTCATTATAACAATCATAAGGCAGCTATATATATTTTTTATATATTGTTTTGGGAATCAATGCGTTGATTTATTAACCCTGATAAAACAGCAGTATGCAATTAAGCTGATTAGAGAGGGTATATAAAGGTTGATCCAATGTAGACCAAGTTACTAAGCCTCTGAGAAAGCTGTTGCTACAGAGAAACGCGTTAGCCAGTTCACACACGCTGCTTCGGATGAGCTCTTGTCCGTTCTCACTAGATGCCATTGTGATATCTCCCCTGCATCCTGAGCTGGATCCCGACACACACTCCACAAGGGACCAGAATTTACCATTGACTCAGCTGATCAGCTTACAGCATGATTGGAAGCTCAAATATCCATACGAGCACCTTGATCCTCCGTGATACACGGACCTTTTACTATACTACTACAAAGGATCATCAGCTTTCCATTGGATTACAGCATCCAGCCAATTCATTGCTGAATACATCACATTCAGTGGAGATACCATTGGATCAAGCATTCTACCCTTTGTGAGATACAGACCTCAATATAAACCAACCTGCAGGTTAGGCAATTTTTATCCATTCCCTAGCAACGTGTTTTGAATCTACAAAGACCTGTTTCCCATCAGGGACTTATAATATTACCTATCTGACTTTATCTGTTTATTTTTCCACAAACATTTTTTTGTTCATATTAATTACTATTTTTATCAACCTTTTCACTTTTTAAACTCATTTTATCTTTTTCCTCCTATAATTTTTTTTACACCTCATTTTTTCAAATTGAAATCAAATATTTTATACATCAGTATTGTACTTATTAATTGCAAATGTTTTTGATGTTTTTTGTTTTTAATATGAATTTTGTACAGAATGTGTAATAAATCTGTTTATTATAAAAGAATCTGCCATGTTATAGAATTTATCCAAATGGTATCTCTAGGTTATTGCTACTCACGAATCTCAACATATAAACACCCAGCACCAGTTGTGCTATCACTACCCTTTTTCTTTTGATACTATTTACTAGGTGACCACTGTGTTACTGATCGAAACAATCAAAAAAAGATGCTGCTATCTCTACGCATTGACCATACGGGTTATTATATTTTTCTTTTTTATGTAGCTTCATAGCGCAGTCTCGTAGCTATATATATATATTCACTGCTTGAGTGAGAGCTTTTGCCCAAGCTGGTTCCCCCCCGATCAGTGACAGACCCAGCAGATTATTGAGACTAAGCCTGAAGTTCACATGCACTACAGATGTCACCTGCTTATTTATGAAAAAATAAAACTTTTTCCACAACTTCATCTGGAACGTCTACTTTGGGAGCATTGGAACATTCTTTATGGCTAGTGTAGGAATTCTTGCTAGAAAGGGAGCAAATGTAGAGGTACTCTCCCCAGAGTCTTATAAATCATCAATGCATAACAATAAGGACCTTTGTAAGGGGGCATTAGAAGCTGAGGAACATGTGGGGCTCTTCAGTTCCAGCAGCGTCTTCTGGCGAGAAACCTCCTCTTCCTGGAGTTTGTGGTTTTGACTTACATGACATAAAAACAACCCTGGTTAGTGCACTTACATATCAGGATAGGTGCAGAAAGTCACATGGCCTGTGATAAACATCCTCACGTCACATGACACAACCACGTGAATAATTACATATTATGAATTCCTAATAAACCTCTATACCTTAAATGTCGCTATTTAGCGTTGTGAACAGTCGCACATTAAATAAACACTTTTCAAACCTTGAGTGTGGTTCCAAAGCACAAAAAGTTATTATTCACAAAAAAAAAGGTATCATGCACTTTGATCTAGACAATGAGCGCATATGGTTATTACATTCAATAAGGTACAGTCGTTACATACGCAAGCGCTCTGGATCCAGATTCCCGGCATGAAAGATGAAGCCTCCGTCACACGAAAGATGACTAACTACCAAAAATAGAGCGCTTGCATATATACCCTTACAGAGATAGGCAATACAATAGACATGAGCTGGCATAATCCCATTGGTTCTTCCTCGTGGATCTTCTGTTACGATACAGTTCATTGGTCCATTTGTACAGCAATAGTTCAGCCCTCCAATGGCTTTTTGTGTGTATCTTCCCGCCGAATAACTAATAAATGGACACTACATATAAAGTACATTCTATCACCTAATTCTCCATAATTCATAACTTGCAGACGCATGTTGCGATCGCCTTGCCGATGGAACCGGAAATCTGCAAATAAACAGTGGTTTAGAATGACTCCAAACACGGTCTGCTTATCATGTACTAAACCTTAGATATCAAATAACATGTATTTCACAATATCATTGATAATGAATAAAACCTTAAATATTAACCATAATGCTACTGAACCTTTTAGTGTAAGTATGCAATGTGTAAGTGTGGGGATATTAAGAAAAGACGCTAGTTAGCGTTGTGCATCTACGTGTTTGTGGAGTACACCATGGTACGTGTTTTGCAGGATTGTTCATATTGTGTGTATTAATAAACGTGTGTATGGTTTTAGTAAGGACTTTTAACAGTGTTCTAATGCGTAGGAATTGCACGACGATAAATATCGCCGTATGTACTGATATTACGTGGGATTCCCATAAATGGCGTCTTGTTGCCATTCGCAAAATGGCGTCGTGCAGATTTTAATTTTTTAACAGATTGTCTCAGCCAATCATCCGGCTTCGACAGTCCACCCTTTGATAGCCAATCAAGCACTATCACAACCTGTCTTGAATCTGTTTAGTCATGCATGAAAATATGCTGTTTAATGTTATATATGGTATGACACAGTTTGGTCATTTGAACCATTAAATAATGCGCCCCTGGAAGGGACATAAAACTGCCCTTATACTGTGGATCTATAAGGGATCATGGGAAAGATGTGGGGGTGCACCTAACCTATAAGGGAAGTCTTGAAGGGGTTTGGGACTGCATTATCTAAGATGTTTTAAAATAATATCAACAATATATTTATGCATGACCAAACAAATCTGGGTTACATCATCATATGGTACATTCTAATTCAGGGTTGTAATACAGTTCTTCCTTGACCTTGGTATCCATAATATCATTGCTTACCACCATCATCTCGGTTGGTACATTTTCCGCACTTCAATACATTAGGAACACACCTGACACATAAGCCAATTACTAAGATGACACTCATTATAAGGATCAGGAGCTTACCCTTTGTAGCAACCAATTCCTGGACCCACTCTCCTAGACTGGAGAACCATTTCACAGGGTTCTACCAAGTGAACCATTCCTCTACCCTTTCCTCTACTTCAATCAATGAAGCATTATGGTTCTTTCGGAATTCCCATTTTAGCTGCAGAATTTCGTCCATCTTCTAGCTTATCACCTCCTTGGGGTCACTAGTGTTATTAGTAATATACATGCAGCACTTTGCACCAAATTGGGTGGCCAATGTCACACAGTATCCTCCTGTGACAACTGTTAAATAATTTAACACTAGTCTATGTTGCACAAGTTCTTTCTTATAAGCCTGTAACTCCTTACCTGTATACCTGAATGTGTCATCATACATCTCGGTGATATTATCTATTAATTTAGCAAGATCTTGGATATATCTAATATTTAGTGTACCCCGAGCGATCCTGGTGGGATCTAGTGTTACCAAAACTTGAAAGCCAGTTGTCTCACTAATTAACTGAGTGGCTTTATGTATGTCACCAGGTATCATATTTCTTTTGTCACAGTGTTCATAATGTGTATGAAGATATGGAGATGGGGTGTTTTTATGGATACCAAGCATTTCATCATGTGTAAGGGTCATAACCTCTGGAAGTATTCTTCCCAGATAACATAAACCTTCTGAACTCGGAGAGAGCCACTTATACGCTTTTCTTCCACATATAAAATACACATCATCGGGGAGAACATAAGGAACAGTATGCATCATAATCGTTAAACACACTTCACTAGCAAGTGATCCTATTTCTGGTTGTCCCATCTGATCAATACACGTTTCTGGTTGTATAACCCTGGAACAGTACCCTTCTGGTACCCTACAAACCATTCCTTTAGTATCACTAAGTGTATACCGATACCAGAAATGTCTCCCATTTAACCTAATTGTGCGTAACAGGTCAAAATCTATAGGCTCATTATCAGCTCTTAGTGAGGTCATCATCTGGTTATTCCCCATCACCTCCCAACTTCCTGGTTTGTTGGAGTTGGTGATGTTCAATCACAAAAGTGATCTACTTGATAATGGTGGAGTTTAAAATGAGGTGGTTTGGACATAAGGAATCTTCCATCCAGCGCTTTCCCTTTTTGCAATTCTAAAACCTCAGAGGCATTTAATGGAAATGGCACTAGCCCTACATTATGCTGTCCTTGAGGCACGTGAGAGCACACCCAACAGTCAGAGTGATTTAAGACTTTGCCCACCATGTTATGATAATCCTCTAAAGGATACCCTCCCCAATATGGGTTATACTTAGGCTGGCACCATTGGATGCATCTCTCATCGACTAGGGACCACAAAATTCACAAATACAATTTTCCTCAGATGATAGACCTTCACACTGTCTCCGAGTTTCAGGCATAACAGATCTCTTAGCAATTACTGTACTGGATTTGGTCATATACTCCCCCGGTTGGTTTAGAACTCCTTCTCCAACTCCACTCCATCGATATCAACATTAGCTCCCCTCTCCGTTATCTGTCCTCGTTCACGGAAACCAGAAATCCCCAAACAACCCAGGATGATGAAAACTCTGGAAGAAAACACAAAGATAACCACAGCAGGCCACTCCATTGCTGAAAACAATGATCTACAAATTTATCTAGCTCAGGTATCTAACTGCAACCTTTAGCCCTCCTGGAACAAGCTCGCAATTGACAGGTCTACGTTATCTGCCTCGACTCCGCCTTGTATCTCCACCGGTTGGTTGACCTTCCTGCAGTGAGTGGAATGGACCCAGGTATCTCTCTGTCACGTTCAAGCATGTAGTACTCATCAGCAACACCTGGTACGGACCTTTCCACCGATCTATCAGACAACCTGAACGTAAGAAATTTCTGATCATAACAAATTCCCCAGGTTTGTTTCTGGTATATCAGGTGACAATTTCAGTTTCTGCTGTTGCTGTTTCAACTGTTTACTCATTGCTATAAGACACTTCACAGTAACCTTATTTTTACTCTTCAAATCTTCCTGTGGACTTACAATCAAATGAGGTTATCTACCAAACAGTATTTCAAAGGGGGACAGATTAAGAGGAGGTCTATGAGTTGTCCTGATGCTATGAAGGACTAACGGTAATGCTTCTGGCCATCCCAGTCCAGTCTCTGCCATGATCGTACTCAATTTATTCTTAATAGTACCGTTTACTCTCTCCACCTTCGCACTGGCCTGGGCTCAGCAGGGGGTGTGAAGTTTACTATTAATATCCATCAACTTACACATGCTCTGGAAGACATCACCTGTGAAATGAGCATCCCTATCACTTTCAATAATCCTAGGGATACCATATCTGCATTCAAACTCCTGTACAATCTTTTTAGCAGTGAACACAGCAGTATTAGTGGCAACTTTATATGCCTCTACCCAATTAGAAAATACATCAGTACAAACTAATACATACTTGAGATTCCTGCAGGGTGGTAATTGGATGAAATCAATTTGTATTACCTGAAAAGGTCCATCTGTCGGAGGGATGTGGGATGGCTCGGTTGGTATTGTTTTTCCAACGTTCTTCCTCAAG
Source organism: Taudactylus pleione (assembly GCA_031769625.1). Classification (NCBI taxonomy): domain Eukaryota; kingdom Metazoa; phylum Chordata; class Amphibia; order Anura; family Myobatrachidae; genus Taudactylus; species Taudactylus pleione. The sequence continues at coordinate 259,515 of JAUIMM010000803.1, read as the reverse complement.
CATGTCAAACAGGACATTGCCCTCTTTTCAGCTTGGGAAGAAAAACCTGGTGCACATCAATACGCCCTGACCAACTTGCACATACCTTGCTTTCCCAGGTGAGTCAGACCGTGCGCTGCCTCAGCCAAGCTTGGGTAGTATGCCTTGGGTGCCACCGGCTTACCTTGTCCATCTCTCCAGAGTCCAGAGGACTCCTGTCCACATCCCTTGGATCTCCAGACTGCCTTTTCCTGAATGGAACACAAACTTTGCATCTCAATTAATTTCTGCATGTCAATCGTTTGAAAAACCATAATTTGATCAACTGGTACCTTCATTTTCAACCCTGCTGCCCATTTAGCAGCTTCATCAGCTCTGTTATTTCCTAGTGACACTGGATCGTCCTCACATGTATGGGCTTACATTTAATGATGGCCACTGCCTTAGGCATTTGAATCGCTGTCAATAGTCCTTTTATATGTTTTGAGTGTGCGACTGGTGTGCCTGCTGCTGTCATAAAATTTCTCAGACGCCATAGAGCACCGAAATCATGTACTACCCCGAAGGCGTACCTAGAGTCAGTGTAGATATTATCAGATTAACCTTCTGCTAATTCACGCGCTCTTCTTAGTGCCACCAGCTCCGCCACTTGGGCCAAGTGAGGTGGACCAAGGGGTTCGGCTTCTATGATATCCTTGTCATCTACAACAGCATAACCTGTACATAAAACTCTCCTGTGTCAGTTTGTCTATGACGACTCCCATCCGTGTAAAACGTCAAATCTGCATTTTCCAAAGGTGTATCACATATGTCAGGCCTAGCTGTAAAAGTTCGATTCAAATAATCCATATAGTCATGTTTATCAGTACCCCTGCAAAACTCACCTTCCGCCAGAGACTCACCTTCCACTCTTTGTGCATTCCGATGCACATATGGTAAGTACGTTGCTGGATTTATTGCACCGTTTTATGGTGATGTTTGCAGGTGCTATCAGGGCTAGTTCCCATTTTGTGAACCTAGCTGAGGAGACATGTCTGTTTTGAGCTGAATTCAACAAGGCAGATACTGCATGGGGTGTATAGACAACTGTATCATGTCCTAACACTACGTCATCGCTCTTGTTTACCAAAAGAGCGGTGGCAGCAACACTTCTTAAACACGTTGGGAGTGATCTTGCCACAGTGTCCAATTGGGCACTGTAGTATGCTACAGGTCTGCTAGCGTCACAATGTTTTTGGGTGAGGACACCTGCTGTGCAACTATCGGCTTCCGTACAATATAACTCAAAGGTTTTTCATAGTCAGGTATTCCCAATGCAGGTGCTCTTGTCACACTGTCCTTAAGATTAAGGAAAGCCTGCTCTGTTTCCTCTGTGTGTATGACACGATCGGGCTTTGAGGAAGAGACTATGGACCTCATTCAGACCCGGTCGCAAGCGCTGAGCGCTCTCAACCGGGTCAATGTTTAGGCCCTGCGCACGCGCAGCCGCACTGCGCAAGCCCCAGAGCGAGAGAGAAATTCTCTCGCTGCGGGGCTCGCTACCAACGGGGCGGCTGTCGTTGTTAATCAATAGCTCGCCCCGTTTGATGGGCGGGGGGGGCTGGACAAACAGAGGCGTTCCTTAAGGAACGCTTGCTGTTTGTGGGCGGCCGCAATGACATCAGCAGTGATGTCAGGGAGCTTCCTGCTCGATCAGAGCAGGAAGCTCCTTGGGGCTTGCGGTTGCCAAGACCCAACCTTAGGGTCTCATCGCAAGCCCCGATGGCCGCCCCGCAGCTTAGCTAGCGACCAGGAGGCCCCACTAGAAAAATCAAGTGGCTGTGCTCATTCAGAGCGAGCAGTCGCTTCTTTTGCGACCGCCTCTGAATGAGGGTCTAAGTCCTGTAAAGGTAAGGCCAAAATAGAAAAACCTGGGATCCACATTCTGCAGTATCCACAAATTCCCAAGAAGGTACGGATTTGCTATTGGTTACGCGGCAGTGTCATGGTCTGTATGGCTTGGATTTGGTCAGTAGTCAGATGTCGTAACCCCTGGGTTAGGCAGTGTCCCAAGTATTTAACCTTAGACTGGCATGGCTGTAATTTGTCCTTTGCATCCTTGTGCCCTGTTTGTGAGAGATAAAGTAACAACAGTTTAGTATCATTTAAACATAACAAACGAATCAGAGCCTAACAACAAATCGTCTACATATTAAATTAGAACAGATCCATTGGCAGGTTGAAAAGATTGTAAACAGCCATGAAAGGCCTGGGAGAAGATACTTGGGCTGTCTATGAAACCCTGGGGCAATCGTGTCCATGTGTAATGTACTCCCGTGTATGTGAAGGCGAATAGGTACTTACAGTCAGGATGAAGAGGGACAGAGAAGAAAGCAGAACAGAAGTCAATGACACTGAAATAAGTGGCCGTTGGTGGGATCTGCATAAGGATGACAGCTGGATTTGGCATACGGGGAATTGGCTCTCAACTACCTGGAAAAATGGGACTATTGGCTACACTTGTTGTACGGACCAAAATTCCCTGCTGTAATAACCGCTCAATTATGGGATAAACCCCGATCTCTACCTCTGGTTTTAACAGGTACTGGGGAATTTTTTGGAGCTTGCCTACCACTTTTTAGATTTTCCATTACAGGAGCTATGTTTGCCATTAATCCAGTGTCTTGTCCATCTTTGGTCCAAAGTGAACCAGGTATTTGAGATAACATCTGCTCTACCTGGGATGGATTTTAATCTAAAACAGTAGAGTGAAACATTAACCGTTGGGGAGTGTCCAATATATCCCTCCTTTCGTGCGCAACTCTCTATGGGATATCTAAAAATATACCATCAGGGGTACATTAAATGACAGATCCCATTTTACATAAAAAATCCCTTCCCAGTAGGTTAGTAGGGGCCGCTGCTGCCAGGAGAAAGGAATGCCTGGTATGCAATAGACCGATAGTTACTTCTGCGGATTTGGTTAAAGAATAATGTACTTTACCCGTTACACCCATTGCTGGCACTGTCTTGCTGGTTACCTGTAAATTGGATGAAGAATTTAACACTGATCTGTTCGCCCCTGTGTCTACAAGAAAAGAATGTTTGGTACCAGCTACATCAATTAACATTACAGGTTCTTCCCTGGTATCCCTAGTTAATCTGACTGGCTGTAGACTACAGGTATGACCTGACCCCTAGAGCTGACTGTCCTCTTCCAGCAAAGCATTCACTTTTACGATGTGAGCAGGTAATGGTTGGAATTGTTCTGACTGTGGTGGGTGCCTCTCCTGTGGGTACCTTGGTGTTCTCTGGTTTGGAGATTCCCACGTACTATTTTTACAAAACCTACTTATGTGCCCCTCCTGGTTACATCTATAACACCTTCGTGGTTGACGTGTATTAAAAGGTTGTTGTTGTGCGGGTTGTGGAGTGTGGAAAGATTGTGGCTGTATAGGGGGATAGGGGTTTGGAGGTTGTATGGGGTGAGTGTATTTTGGCTGTGTGTGATAAGAGCGTTGCGGTGGTATTTGCATTACTTCCAGAGCTTGAATACTAACAGCCATTAGTTTCTCGCTCTGCATTTCTCTCTTCCTAAGGATGTTTTTATCATGTTCAATTGTAGATTCCCTGAGAATGTCTACAGTAATTCCCCATCACACAGGAAGTGAGGTCTGAACCCTGGTTTTTAGGATGTCTTTAAGACCATCCATAAGCACCATTTCCCTGTGATGGGTATTATCTTTTATATCCTCTATCCCAGTGTATTGGGTAATAGTCTGCAGCGCTCTGGTGAAATAATCTGCTGCAGACTCACTTTCTGTTTAATGGTAAAAATCTTACTCCAGTTTAACTACTACTGAGAAATATACGGCCAACTGGGTGACAATGTGGGCTATGTTATCCTGATTATCTGCATCTGTTATGGGACTATCTCCATCCAATACACAGGCCGTGATAAACTTTTTCACATCGGTATTGTGTGGAAGACATGCCCGTAATACCACTCACCAATCCTTATTGGTTGGCTCATGAGCATTACCTAAATCCTTTACAAATTTCTGGCACTTTGCTAACTTATGCCTAGGGTCAGGGAAATCTGTCATTATGGAATGTAGCTCCACTCTCGTCCATGGACAATGCATTGCTACATACTTTGTGGCCACTATACCCTGTGCGTCCGGATTCCCCTTGGGAAGTTATTGTCCGGACGGGATGAATGCCAACTGCACCACTACCTGTGGCCTTGTTACCTGGTGGAGGGTTCAGCCTACTACTGCTACTTATGGGATTAACAACCTCCGTTACTGCTACAACAGGTGTTGATACTTCCTGCACCATCAATGGTGGGGCTACCTCCACTAATGGTACGGATGGGGCAGCTACCTGTGCTTGCTGTGTGGGTGCATTTAATATTTGGGCAACATGGGATAGAGCTGACATTACAACAGGTTCATCATCTGCATTATAAACATGTTCCTTATAGTTACTCAGGAGAGGGTACAAGTTACTTGTTAAATTTTAATGATTTTTGAGAACGACTGTACCTTCACCCCCATCCGCATAGGGTGGAGGTGGTGCGCATGAGCTACTAACAATATCTTTGGCAACGCTACATTGCTGTGCGTACTCGTTCCCTTACGTCACATGTGCAACGCTATTTTGCATTGCGTACGCGCTCCCTTGCGTCATGAACGCGCCGCTAATTTGCATCGCGTGCACTCCGCTAAGCCACATGTTCCCCTCGTGCTGCCATAACTTTAAACAGTCATTAAACAGAACCTCCAAATCAAAACTACCAATCTTGGGAAAAGGCTTTCTACATTTCTTGGTCATCTTGACCCATATGTTACAGTACGCCATTGCATACGCACCATACTTTTTAAACATAACATACCTGGCCGACCCAAGCGGCCCTTCCGACAGCAGCACAACATCGACCATTACTAGAGATTGCTTAGCCCCCATCTGAGGAAACACTTAGCAACTTCCAGAGAATTTCGATTGGTGAACGATTTTTTTTTTTAGAGCCAACGTTCACGCACTCCCCGTTATGCACCGATTTCCCGCCCTTAGGGACCGTGTACCTAACGAGGAGTAAAATAACCGCTTAGCGAATTATTTTACCAGTGGTAAATCAACTCAAGCTTTACCACTAGCTCCCTGCTTTGAGTTTACTCCCAGCTGGTAGCATCTAGAAGTTAATAACTACTAACCTTACCAGCGGTTTCACTCCCACAACAACCCACTTCACAATCACAGTTTATATAACTATGCGGTCTGATCGCGCTGTCCAAGGAACCTAACTGATCAGCGGATTTTGCGATTAACGGGTGCCGGACCGAGAAACGCTCTTAGTTTCTCGATAAACCACAATGTACCTGCTCTGTACACTGGCCCAGTAGCTTGTGCGACCTCCTCAGGGTCCCCTACCGAGTTTCACCGAGGTTTAACAGACAGTAACCTCCACCGAGGCTTAACCAGACAGTAGCCTCCACTTACTTAGGCTTAACCAGACAGTAGCCTACACACACGTTTCAATCAGACACCTTTTCTGTACAGAAAAATAAATCCTTTACTTAAATATAGCAGTATAATTCAGAGGGTTTTTTTAACAAGCAATCACGCTATGAATACAATGACCGTTTGAACACGTGGCAGCAATACAGGAAATATGCGGACGCTATTGTGCAACTTACCCCCTAACACAAAACTTTAACAACGAAGGAAAAACACACTTTTCCTTCCTCGTCCCTAGTTCTAATCAGCGCTCCTTGAACTCACACAATAACGGATAGCTGTCTCTCAGCAACAAAGTGGTAGCAGGTATTCGAAGGCAAATCGTTCTTTCCTGCTTATGGCGCCGTCCACCCTTTTGGGGAGAGACCGATAACCGAGTGTTACCGTGTAAATGGTAGCGTGTTTCACTCTATGAGCCCTCAACCATGAATTCCTAATAAACCTCTATACCTTAAATGTCGCTATTTAGCGTTGTGAACAGTCGCACATTAAATAAACACTTTCTAAACCTTGAGTGTGGTTCCAAAGCATAAAGTTATTATTCACAAAAAAAAGGTATCACGCACTTTGATCTAGACAATGAGCGCAAAGGGTTATTACATTCAATAAGGTACAGTCGTTACATACGCAAGCGCTCTGGATCCAGATTCCCAGCATCAAAGATGAAGCCTCCGTCACACGAAAGAAGATGGCTAACTACCAAAAATAGAGCGCTTGCATATATACCATTACAGAGATAGGCAATACAATAGACATGAGCTGGCATAATCCCATTGGTTCTTCCTCGTGGATCTTCTGTTACGATACAGTTCATTGGTCCATTTGTACAGCAATAGTTCAGCCCTCCAACACCTCTTTGTGTGTATCTTCCCGCCGAATAACTAATAAATGGACACTACATACAAAGTACATTCTATCACCTAATTCTCCATAATTCATAACTTGCAGACGCATGTTGTGATCTCCTTGCCGATGGAACCGGAAATCTGCAAATACACAGTTGTTTAGAATGACACCAAACACGGTCTGCTTTTCATGTACTAAACCTTAGATATCAAATAACATGTATTTCACAATATCATTGATAATGAATAAAACCTTAAATATTAACCTTAATGCCTTGGAACCTTTAAGTGTAAGTATGCAATGTGTAAGTGTGGGGATATTAAGAAAAGACGCTAGTTAGCGTTGTGTGTCTACGTGCTTGTGGAGTACAGTGTGGTACGTGTTTTGCAGGATTGTTCATATTATGTGTATTAATAAACGTGTGTATGGTTTTAGTAAGGACTTTTAATAGTGTTCTATTGCATTGGAATTGCACAACGCTCAATAATAACATCGCCGTATGTACTGATATTACGTGGTATTCGCTAAAATGGCGTTGTGCGGCCATTCGCAAAATGGCGTCGTTGCCATTCGCAAAATGGCATCATGCAGATTTTAATTTTTAACAGATTCTGTCTCAGCCAATCATCCGGCTTCGACAATATGCAATAACATAGGGGGCTGTATGCCAGTGCATTGACTCAAGACACTGGGTTCTATGCAGACAGCCAAAGAATGGATTAGAGTGTTAGCTCTCAGCTGTACGTCACAGTATTAAAGCAGGTAATAGACATTGAGATGTTTATTGTCCTTAAAATAGTCCTTAAAAGGACTGTTATACACCCCTCTGTGAGAGGGATAATACACTGAGAAGTACAAGGTGGTACATGTACAAAATCCAGCAGTGGGCGCTCTTTATACAGAACCCAAACCAGTCTCCAGCCCTGGCATCATAACTTAGAGGCTCGGGAAATACTACACAGAGCCTACCAATTAAGGCCTATATATGCCCAACTCATTTATCTCCTGGGTTGGAAAGAGGGCAGACCTCCTTTCATCACAACAGGACAACTTACAGCACAGGGGTATTAAACATTAGAGCTTAGCATCAAGGGGTAGCTCTAACCACAAGCAGTACATGATCTTACATTGGAATGAGACAATTTACAGTAATCGTTAATTCCCAAATACCTATATGGTTCAATAATGGAACATCTCCACAGAAAACTCTGGCACACAGAACTGACATACGGGGACCCTCTGGTGAGATTTCAAGCTGAGGAATGTACTGGTCAAGCTAACGCCACCCCTTATCTTGCCTCAGACTAAATGCTTTATTAATAGATTTCCTGTCTGAGAATGTTACAAAAACAGGTTCTCTCTCAAAAACACCAGTAACTAAAACACACGTACTGTATATACTATAATTTACTGTAATATACTGAGCTCTATGCCAATAAGACAAATTCAATTATACAATATTTCTTTCACTGTCTATGTTGGGGGAGGTGAAACCAGTTATTATTCAGATTGTTTCTATAATTAATTTTATGCATTATTACTTCTCTATAGCCATCCTTGCCAAGGACCGCGGCGGCTGTTTCCATATGAGCCCATGTAGGAGGTTCAGAGTCACATTATATGAAGGAAAAATCACAGCGGCTATATAACCGTGTGCGCTCTCTGCCCTTATAAGGACGTCTGTAGACACCCGTTTGGAGGGGAACAGCTACCTATGAATGGTCTCTTGTTACCACGGATCCAGGACATTACTGTAAGATACCCCTCGGTTATGTTAGAGTTAATAAGCAACGTAAGGAAGGGTGTTAGTCTAGGAGGTTGTTTAAGTTATACAATCACATATTGGAGAAACTTACAATGGTAATAAATTAATGTTATACTGTATATAGTAAAGGGGGTAATAAGGACAAAGGTTTCTCTTACAATTGATTCTATGTGAGCAATATACTGACAAGTCTGTATGAGGTGTCTGAGGCCATTTTGTATTATCACAACTGTATAGGATTACACTCTAAATAAGAGATCTCTCAGTTATTTACACCTCAGCATTTACTTCACTTATATCGCCATGAAAGACTCCGACATAGTAGGAATGCTTTAACATACCCTGAAAGTAGGGATACTGTACTGCAACTGCATGAGGTCTTATTTATTCTCATTGTTTTATTAGTAAATGACTGACACACCTGTATCTAATAGGAGGCGGCTACTCACACAGAGCACTAACACTGAGCATTTTATTATTTATGTGTTGCGTTTCTTTAATAAGTGTTTATTACTCACCTGTGCTAATATCTGTAGGGATTTCCTCCTTCTTACATTGCCGATCACCGTTCACATACGTCTCTTCTTCTCCCGCTATATCTTCTGCCTTCATATCAGTCACATACGTCTCTTCTTCTCCCTCTATATCTTCTGCCTTCATATCAGTCACATACATCTCTTCTTCTCCCTCTATATCTTCTGCTTTATTATCAGTCACATACGTCTCTTCTTCTCCCTCTATATCTTCTGCTTTATTATCAGTCACATACGTGTCGTCTTCTCCCTCTATATCTTCTGTCTTTTTATCAGTCACATACGTCTCTTCTTCTCCCTCTATATCTTCTGCCTTATTATCAGTCACATACGTCTCTTCTTCTCCCTCTATATCTTCTGTCTTTATATCAGTCACATACGTCTCTTCTTCTCCCTCTATATCTTCTGCCTTATTATCAGTCACATACGTCTCTTCTGGTCCCTCTATATCTTCTGCCTTCATATCAGTCACATACATCTCTTCTTCCTCTATATCTTCTGCCTTATTATCAGTCACATACGTCTCTTCTTCTCCCTCTATATCTTCTGTCTTTATATCAGTCACATACGTCTCTTCTGGTCCCTCTATATCTTCTGCCTTCATATCAGTCACATATGTCTCTTCTTCTCCCTCTAAAGGTTCAACCTTTATATCAGTCACATACATCTCTTCTTCTCCCTCTGTATCTTCTGCCTTCATATCAGTCATATTTCACCCTAAATAACACACAAATCAAAAACACTTTAAAAGTAATGGTTGCGGAATGAAAACAAATTGGTTAGACTTAATATAGATATAAACATTGTCACATAGACACTCCTAGATCCCCTCACCTCCCCAATCATGTCCCTGTATTATTACTATAGCTATAAGTGATGTCACTGTGACACTCCCAGATCCCCTCACCTCCCCAGTCATGTCCCTGTATTATTACTATAGATATAAGTGATGTCACTGTGACAGTCCTAGATCCCCTCACCTCCCCAATCATGTCCCTGTATTATAACTATAGATATAGGTGATGGCACTGTGATACTCCCAGACCCCCTCACCTCTCCAGTCATGTCCTTATATTATTACTATAATAAAGTGGTGATATCACAGTAACAATCCCAGATCCACTCAGCTTCCCAGTCATATCCCTGTATTATTACTATAGATATTAGGAATGTCACTGTGACACTCCCAGATCCCCTAACATCCCCAGCCATGTCCTGGTATTTTAGCTATATTTAGTGATGTCACTTTGACACTCCCAGATTATCTCACCTCCCCAGTCATGTCCTTATTTTATTACTATAGAAAGTGGAAAAATCACTGTGACAATCCCAGATCCCCTCACCTCCCCAGTCATGTCCCTGTATTATTACTATAGATATGTGATGTCACTGTGACACTTCCAGATCCCCTCACCTCCCCAGTCATGTCCCTGTATTATTACTATAGATATAAGTGATGTCACTGTGACACTTCCAGATCCCCTCACCTCCCCAGTCATGTCCCTGTATTATTACTATAGATATAAGTGATGTCACTGTGACACTTCCAGATCCCCTCACCTCCCCAGTCATGTCCCTGTATTATTACTATAGATATGTGATGTCACTGTGACACTCCCAGATCTCCTCACCTCCCCAGGTAGTAGGTACAGTATCTCCAGGGTGAGATGAAAGATCCTCTCAGACATGTGACTCCTGTCTGTGTCTCATTCTCACATAGCATCTAATAAAGACCTCACAGCTGGATTTTGTAAGAATAAATATAATTACAAAAACATCACAGAGAACACATGTAACATTTTCAGGTATGATTGACCAGTAAAGCTGCATACACACGTAAAGATTTTCTATCCAACCATCCAACTAGTTGATTGGTTGGAATGAAAATCTGGTAACGTATGGGAGTAACTGATGATCAGCAATTTGCTCCTAAATGCCAGAAAACAGATGAAAATGGTCATTAGACAAGTTTGTTAAATGTTTGATCTAAACAATTTGATCAAACAACAGTTTTTGACCATTTTCCAACAAAATTGCTGATTGTCATTTGCTTTCATACGTTACCAAATTTCATTCCAACCAATCAACTGGTTGGATGGATGGACAGAAAATCTTTACGTGTGTATGCAGCTTTAATCTCCTCTTTCCACCTAGACATAGGTCACTGGTCAGTTTCTGTCACCATAGGCTGCTTCCCCAGTATTATAATACCAGGACACAACAGGCTGCTCCCCGATATTAAAATACTAGGACACCATAGGCTCCTTCCCCTGTATATAGGACCAAACAGGTTACTCTCTCTGTATAAAGGACACCACAGGCCGCTCCCCCTGTATAGGACGACGCAGGCCGCTCCCCCTGTAAAGTAGGACACCACAGGCTGTTCCCCCTGTATAGAAGGACCACAGGCTGGAAGGACAGCACAGGCTACTCCTCCTGTTTAGTAGGACACCACACGCCGCTCCCCCTGTGTGGAAGGACACCACAGGCCGCTCCCCCTGTACATATGACTTCACAGGCTACACCTTGTATATAAGACAACACATGCTGCTTCCCCTGTAAAGTAGGGCTGCTTCCCCTGGATATAGGACCCCACAGGTTGCTCCTCCTAGATATAGGACCCCATAGGCTACTCCCCCTGGATATAGGACACCACAGGCTGCTTCACATGTATATAGTACACCACAGGCTGCTCACACTATATATAGCAAACAGGACGCTCTCCCTCTATATAGACCACCACAGGCCACTCCACCGGTATATAGGACACCACAGGCTGCTCCCCCTGTATATAGGACACCACAGGCTGCTCCCCCCTGTACATAGGACACCACAGGCTGCTCCCCCTGTATATAGGACACCACAGGCTGCTCCCCCTGTATATAGGACATCACAGGCTGCTCCCCCTGTATATAGGACACCACAGGCTGCTCCCCCCTGTACATAGGACACCACAGGCTGCTCCCCCTGTATATAGGACACCACAAGCTGCTCCCCCTGAACATAGGACACCACAGGCTGCTCCCCTTGTACAGAGGACACCAGAGGCTGCTATCCCTGAATACGACACCGCAGGCTGCTACCCCTGTATAGGACACCGCAGGCCGCTCCCCCTGTAAAGTAGGACATCACAGGCTGTTCCCCCTTTATAGTAGTACCACATGCTGCAAGCACACGACAGGCTGCTCATCCTGTTTAGTAGGACACCACAGGCCGCTCCCCCTATATGGAAGGACACCACAAGCTGCTCCCCCTGTATATATATATATATATATATATATACATATATGACTCCACAGGCTGCATCTTGTATATAATACCACACAGGCTGCTTCCCCTGGAAATAGGACCCCACAGGTTTCTCCCCCTAGATATAGGACCCCACAGGCTGCTCCCCCTGTATATAGGACACCACAGGCTGCTTCACCTGTATATAGGAGACACCACAGGCTGCTCACCCTATATATAGCAAACAACAGGCCACTCTCCCTCTATATAGGACACCACAGGCCACTCCACTTGTACATAGGACTCCACAGGCTGCTCCCCTTGTATATAGGATACCACATGCTGCTTCCCCTGTATATAGGCACCACAGGCTGCCCCCCTCTATATAGGATACCACATGATGCTCCCACTGTACATAAGATACCATTACCTACTGCTGCTGCTTTTCAGCTTCGGAAACGCTATATAGCAAACCACAGGCCGCTCTCCCTCTATATAGGACACCACAGGCCACTCCACCTGTATATAAGACTCCACAGGCTGCTCCCCCTGTGTATAGGACACCACAGGCTGATCCCCCTGTATATAGGACACCACAGGCTGCTCCCCCTGTATATAGGACACCACGGACTGCTCCCCCTGTATATAGGACACCACAGGCTGCTCCCCCTGTATATAGGACACCACAGGCTGCTCTCCCTGTATATAGGACACCACAGGCTGCTCCCACTATACATAGGTTACCACAAGCTGTTCCCCCTGTACATAGGACACCACAAGCTGTTCCACCTGTATATAGGACACCACAGGCTGCCCCACTTGTATATAGACACCACATGCTGCTCCCCCTGTACATAGTACACCACGGGCTGCTCCCCCTCTATATAGGATACCACATGATGCTATCCCCGTACATAGGACACCACGGGCTGCTCTCCCTGTACATAGGCACCACATGCTGCTCCCCCTGTATATAGGCACCACATGCTGATTCCCCTGTATAAAGGACACCACATGCTGCTCCATCTGTATATAGGACACCACAGGCTGCTCCCCCGTATATAGACACCACGGGCTGCTTCCCCTGTATATAGGACACCACAGGCTGATGCCCCTGTATATAGGATACCACAGGCTGCTCCCCCTGTATATAGGACACCACAGGCTGCTCCCCCTGTATATAAGAAACTATTACCTACTGCTGCCGCTTCCCAGCTCCAGAAGCTGCTAGAAGAAAGACCGGAAGTCAATTGGACTGCCCAAACAGAAAACCAGGTGGAACGCAAAGGGCGGAAGTGCTGGTGGAACGCACAAGGCGGAAGTGGGGTGTGTACAGGGAGCACAGAGCCTGGCGGGGGGTTAGTACATACATACAGTGAAAGAGAGCTGGATGTATGTAATGCTGTATACAGGGAGCTGCTGTGTATAATTCTCTGTGTATACCCACCACTATATACCATGTGCATCCTCCCTGCCCCCTGCTGGTTATTATTCCCCCTCTATATACCATGTGCCTCCTCCCTGCCCCCTGCTGGTTATTATACCCCTTTATCCCCCACAATATACCATGTGCCACCACCCTGCGTCCTGCTGGTTATTGTACCCCTATGCCCCCCTCTATATACCATGTGCCTCCACCCTGCCCCCTGCTGGTAATTACATGCCTATACTCCCTCTATAGACCATATGCCTTCACCCTACCCCCTGGTGGTTATTATACTCCCCTCTATATACCATGTGCCTCCACCCTAACTTCTGGTTATTATACCCCTATATAACCCCCTATATAACCCCCTCTATATACCATGTACCTCCTCCCTGCCCCCTCCTGGTTATTTTAATCCTATATACCCTCCTCTATATACCATGTGCCTCCTCCCTGCCCCCTCCTGGTTATTATACCCCTATATACCCCCTCTATATATCATGTGCCTCCTCCCTGCCCCCTGCTGGTTATTATACCCCTATATAACCCCCTCTATATACCATGTACCTCCTCCCTGCCCCCTCCTGGTTATTATAATCCTATATACCCCCTCTATATACCATGTACCTCCTCCCTGCCCCCTGCTGGTTATTATACCCCTATATAATCCCCTCTATATACCATGTATCTCCTCCCTGCCCATTGCTGGTTATTATACACCTATACCACCCCCTATATACCATGTGCATCCTCCCTGCCCTCTGCTGGTTATTATACCTCTATATACCATGTGCCTCATCCCTGCCCCCTGCTTGTTATTATACCCCTATATAACCCCCTCTACATACCCTGTGCCTCCTCCCTGCCCCCTGCTGGTTATTATACCCCTATATAACCCCCTCTACATACCATGTACCTCCTCCCTGCCCCCTGCTGGTTATTATACCCCTATATAACCCCCTCTATATACCATGTACCTCCTCCCTGCCCCCTCCTGGTTATTATAATCCTATATACCCCCTCTATATACCATGTACCTCCTCCCTGCCCCCTGCTGGTTATTATACCCCTATATAATCCCCTCTATATACCATGTATCTCCTCCCTGCCCATTGCTGGTTATTATACACCTATACCACCCCCTATATACCATGTGCATCCTCCCTGCCCTCTGCTGGTTATTATACCTCTATATACCATGTGCCTCATCCCTGCCCCCTGCTTGTTATTATACCCCTATATAACCCCCTCTACATACCCTGTGCCTCCTCCCTGCCCCCTGCTGGTTATTATACCCCTATATAACCCCCTCTACATACCATGTACCTCCTCCCTGCCCCCTGCTGGTTATTATACCCCTATATAACCCCCTCTATATACCATGTATCTCCTCCCTGCCCATTGCTGGTTATTATACACCTATACCACCCCCTATATACCATGTGCATCCTCCCTGCCCTCTGCTGGTTATTATACCTCTATATACCATGTGCCTCATCCCTGCCCCCTGCTTGTTATTATACCCCTATACTCCCTCTATATACCCTGTGCCTCCTCCCGGCCCCCTGCTGGTTATTATACCCCTCTGCACCCCACTGTATACCATATGCTTTTTCCATGTCCACTGCTGGTTATTATACCCTATACCCCCTCTATATACCATGTGCCTCCCCCCGCCGCCTGCTAATTATTATACCTTTATACACACCTCTATATACCATTTGCCTCCTCCCTGCCCCCTGCTGGTTATTATACCCCTTACCACCTCTGTATACCATGTGTTTCCTTACTGTCCCCTACTGGTTATTATACCACCTCTGTATACCATGTGCCTCCATCCTGCCCCCTGCTGATTATTATACCACTATACCCTCTCTATACACCGTGGGTCTCCTTTCTGCCCTCTTCTGATTGTTATACCCCATCTATATACCATATGCCTCCTTCCTGCCCTCTGCTTTGTATTACTTCTTTACCCCATCTATATACAATTTTTCTCCTTCCTGCCCCCTGCAGGTTATTACCCCTATACCACATCTCAGTCACCCCTCCCTGCCCTATATATATATATATATATATATATATATATATATATATATATGGGTATAATGGCAACGTTTCAGTGCCTATGTATTTTGTGGCACTTTCGTCAGTGCCACAAAATACATAGGCACTGAAACGTTGCCATTATACCCTTCGCTGTATGTGAGCTTATTTGAAACTGGAGTGTTGCACCTCGTGGAACTTGTATGTTGTTATTTGTGCGGGCACCCGGGGCGTTTTTATCAAACCACGGAGAGAGTCGGACCATGTGGACCATTATATATCTGTTTACACCATGAGCCTCCTTCCTGCCCCCTGCTTGTAATGTTACCCCTATACCTCCTCTCTGTCACCCTCC
This sequence comes from Taudactylus pleione, assembly GCA_031769625.1. NCBI lineage: Eukaryota > Metazoa > Chordata > Amphibia > Anura > Myobatrachidae > Taudactylus > Taudactylus pleione. The sequence goes on along the minus strand of JAUIMM010000803.1, from coordinate 243,838 downwards.
CTGCCATATAAATTATATATAAGGTAGTCATACCACATATTAAACAGATGCAAAGTCTCATAAGAAAAACAATGATGTGCTTTGTTATAACGTATAATTATTTATTCTCGAGTTAATGAATAAAGAGACGTTAACACGAAGAACACCATTGTTTTTCTTATGAATTTCTGCATCTGTTTGATGTCACATGACTGCCTTCCAAATTAAAAAATTAGGGTTGCATCCAAGATGGTCGACTTCAAGATGGCCGCTGTACTGGTGACATACCCTAAAAAGTTTTCCCCCACTCCCATTCCCATATATGTGTAGACACTGGATTCATATTTTCTTACTTATTTCCTTTTTATAAGTGTGGTTCCACACTTATGGACCACCCTGATCGGCATCCAGTGTATATATTGTCTAATACAGTGGTCTCCAACCTGTTGCTCGCAACCTTAATTTTGGTAGCTCACCTAGCTGTAGTACTGCCGAGTCAACTAGGAGGAAGTGACCTCTGACGTGTGCTCCCCATGGCATCGTCACCATGGGTGGAATTGCAGGAAAGCACGTCAGGTGATTTCCGAAGCCTCTACAGCAATCACCTGACGTGCTTCCCTGTGGTTCCACCCGCGGTGTCTACGCTACGGCAGAGCGAGTGACTCCCGCCCAGCCCTGCCAGAAAATCACACAGCAGCCCTGCCTATATCTTTTGCTCCTCTACTGCATGTACCTCCTTGGAGCTGGTAATTAACAGTGAAATGTGCCTGTGCTTACATTTTATTTACAAACTACAGGAATATCACCGTAATAATTAAATGCATTTTTATTTTCTATTAATCTTTTTTTTTTCATTAAATTACAATTGTTCAGTTATTAGCCAGATGTTTTTTTTTCTACAAATTCAGTAGATCTACAGGAGGTTTCATTTTCTAAAGTAGCTCACACCTCAAATAATCTTGGAGACCACTGGTCTAATTTGTATCACCAGCATGAGATGTTTATATATTAGCAATCTGCACTGGGGAGCGCGTTTCACCCTCCCGAGGCTTCATCAGAGATGAAACTTACACTCATTTCAGCCCTATTTAAAGGGACCACTGTTGCTTAATTAGTTAATTGATTTGTATGAGCATCAGTTAACTCTTTTCTCCTTCTTTTACATAATGTAATTGTTGGGTTATTGTTGGTTTCTTTATTTCCCCTATCAATCTATTTATAAACTGGCAATATTTCCCCTTTCTTGTTTTTTGCCTCCATAATACTATACCTTTATTATCTTTATTGTATTACCCTGGATGGTTGGTTAATTTAATATTTAATAGGCTAATTTATACTGGGAATAATATATATTTTGTAATTTAAAATATAAAGTATATAATTAGAACATATTATATAAATAGAAAATTTGTTTAATGTTGGTTTATTTCTTTTGAAAATAATTGGACATGTCAATATCTTTATGGTTCAAGTCCATTAGTAATAATCCTTGTGCTTTCGGGATACACATCTCCTAAATCTCTATATCTGATAACTGGGATCTAATTAGAGGGTATAGCTGGTCACACACTATACGATGTGTGTAGCCAGCGATACGACGGGTGACCATCCCGCCGACCGGCCGACATTTCGGGTGGCTGGTACACATTAGACGATCCTGTGCCCGACCGCCCAATATGTCAGCACCTGCTGCATGGGGTCGTCAGTCGCTTTGTTTGGTCGAGCAGCATGTAAGGACGACCCAATGATGCAACATAGTGGGTAGACACTAGATGATTTTAACGATATGTTGCTTCAATCTGTCAGAATTTTGCATATTTTCCGAGAGATTATATAGTGTGTACCAGGCTTAAGAAAGTAGGTGAAAAAAGAGTAAAAATAGGGAGTAAATCAATGCAGAAGAAAAAAAAATAATTAAATATCTGGGAAGAGTGTTTAGGAGGCCATAGAAAGTCGGACTTCAAGAACCTAGATGAAAATTGATATTTAACCCCTTTGGGCAGATGGTTACTAGATAATAGATCCATTGTGCTTCCTCTTTGGAGATTTCTGCAATATCATCACCTCCTCCCCCGTGGTTTGTGATCTTTTTGATACCCATAAATATCAGTCCAGATGGGTCGGTTATGACACAAAGCAAAGGGTGCAGAAACACTGTGGGTGCCAGCTTTTTTCATTATATTTCAGGGATGTCCTGCAATACTTAGTTTTAATGGTCTTATCGTCCGCCCTACATTCCGCAGCCTGCAAGGGCATTCCAACATGCAGATAACCCCTTGGGTCTCACATGTAAGTTTGTCTGTTATCTTGTAACTTTTCTTGTTACTAGCGAAAGAGTAGAGTTCGATCCCCTTGGACCTTCTTTGTTTCGTACATTTGCAACCTTCACAACTAAGACAATGGAAGAGCATTTTTTATCAAACAATAACAAATCAACATATCATTCATAAAGAAAAAATTAATAAAAACATTTGGTATAAATAATGTCAATAAATTAGGTCCTTTTCCTTTGAAGATTTCTTAGTAGACATTATTCACAAAATCCAACAATAAAAGTGTTCCTGAGATTTATAAGGTGTTGGTTTGGCATCTGCTAGTATAACTGAGGCTCCAAGTATCAGAGTGGATACAGTCTCACTTAACCCTCTTCAGAGCAATCAAAACTGAGTCTTATCGGAAGGTTGCGGGGGTACTATAGTACCATGGTATACAGGGAAAGTCTGGAGGGGTGTTGCTGGCAAAATGGGGTTCTTCTCCTTTAGCCTCTTTGAGGCTGGTGTAGGGCATGGTTGTACCTTCTTTCCGACGCATTTCGCCTGTGGGGGCTTCATCAGGGATACAAGGATACTTACTCCCTCCATATCTTACAATAAATACCTAAATTACTTGACCAGTTGGAAATTGGTGGTATCCGTTGCCCTGTTTCTTCCACCTGATCTGATCGCATCACTTCCTTAGACGCTATTCTGGTTTATGTAACTGTTTCTCTGTGTTGGGCCGTGGAGGGATAAAATAGCATAGACTGACCGCTGCCCTTCCATATTTTCACCTTCCGGTGATGCACATTCGCCAGTCCTATGTCACGGTAATGGCCTGGGGTCTCTTCCACCTTTCCTTTGTCTCCACTTCTGGTGACACACTTCTGCTCTTCTAATATATATACAGCAATGCTGGCTGGGGATCTCCATGTGGGGAAATTAGAGTCATATCCACCCTATTGTATTTACATATTTCCACCTTTAAGTTTGAGTTCAAACGGTGGTCCGACCCTCTTCTAGGTTAATGGCAAGGGGTGTGTCTTTATGGGTAGAAACAGGCATTTACATATATTACAAACATAAAACTAACCTGTAAATATAATATTAATAAAACAGTAATTAATAAAATGTAATAAGAAAACAGAGGGATATGTGGGCTAACTATAAGTAGCCACCCCTGGCAGCCATTAACTTCTTAGACTTGCTTGTGCTTGTAGAATGACATGTGCCAACTTGAAGAACTAAAAGCAACTACATGCTCGGACATCTAGGGCCTGCTGGGATAAGTAGTGGCACACTGTAGTGTAAAAGATAAAAAAATACGCTTTAAAAATAGTTTAATATAAAGAGTCACAGATAAACTCATTGCCATCTTTATTCTAAGCCCAAATCCAGAGAGAGCTTTGTTTTTTTTATCCCATGGCCATCTTCTCTAAGTGTGTCTTGGTGTGGCCACATTCTGGTACAGTACAGTGACCTGCATGTACTGTATATAAAGCTACGCGATAGGGAAAAATTCAATTAGTCACAATCAGCTCGTGGCATGAACAATTGCGGCAAGTGTGTACCCAGCTTAAAACTGGCTACACACCTATACAATTATTGGGCCACCCTTTAGATTCCTGACCCTTCATGCAATATCAGAAGAGTGTGTACGCAGGAGCGTTAGCCGATAAATGGCTCAAATCCCTCCTGCAACGGATGGATTGGGAGGTCACATCTTATATGGAGTTTAATATTTTAGATGTCCGACCTCCTGAGCCCACTGAAAAGTATGCACGCTGAGTTATCTGATAAACCTCTAACAGCAAAACACGTGTTTGTGACTTGCTCGCTGTGTAATATGCTATACTGAATGTGTGTTATGACAATGTGTGTGTACGAAGTTCAGCCTGTGGAGCTAGAAGTGGGGCGACCAGCAGTTAGAGCGGTCAGGTTGTGTATGCGGAAACACTAAACAGAATTTGCCTCCTCTATATAATGTGAGTGGGAACGACGACTAATTCCCCCTTGTAATGATCTTACCCACTGAGCGCTATAAAACACAAAACAAACACAAAACAATCTAAGTGAATGTGGATCTTTTCTATAATAACGTAGGTCACAACTCAACTTGGTTTTTTTTCAGAAAATAAATTAACCATTTAATTACCATAAGAGATAACTCGGGTAAAGGGACCTTTTACTCATTGTCTAACGTTACTTTAGGAACCATTCACCAGTTATCTGTGGTTACATTTTATAGGTACATGAATGCTAACAACCTCAATAGATTGTGATGTATGAACACAATTTGCCAATATGACACCAATGACTAAATTAACGTTGTATCAAACGTGTTATTTCAAAGTACCAAATTACAGCACAATGATTGATGATTGAGAATGCAGCTCATTAGTGTAATTACCCCAGCAGCTATAACCGCGGATAAGATGACACTATTACACAAAGGGGATTATACACTACGGACTTACGCCCGATTATGGGCGATGTGATTAACCCACAATCTGTTGGGTGTTGTATAAGAGATAGACAGTAAAAAGGTCAACAGTGTCTAGCTAGACACCAGATGTTATACAGTCAATAGGTCGACAGTTACAAAAGGTCGACACACTAAAGGACGACATGTAAGAAGGTCAACGGGTACAAATGGTTGAAAGAGTCAAAGGGTTGATACAAAAATGATCGATACAAAAAATGGTCAACATTTCTTTGGTTTTCTACCCCCAATCTACTAACCCTCCCCTTGGTGCCCAACCCTAACCGTTGGAGTAGGTGCCTTACCCTTATAACAATACTTTCTAGTGCCTAACCCTCCCTCCAGGTGCCTAACTTTAACCGTCGGGGTAAGTGCCCAACCCTAACCATCAGCGTAAGTGCCCAACCCTAACCCTTCTGTAAGTGCCTAACCCTAAACATAAAAAAGTCAACCATTTGACCTTGTTGTCCATTTGTACCTTTAGTGTGTTGACCTTTTGTCCCGGTCGACCTATTGACTGTCTAACATCTAGATATTGTCGACCTTTCTACTGTCTATCTATAGTCCGGTGTCCCAATCTGTCCATGCATGATAACAGATTATCATTACCAGGAATATAAAACAACTGTATTAGACTGCAACTGGTTCATGGACAGACTAAAAATACCGTTAATAGCGCCATCTATAGTCACTCCAAGAGCATATAGTATATATATATATATATATATATATAGCATATATATACTATAAATCCATAATGAAACAACTGTTTAGACCAGAAAATCAGTGTTTATCACCGTAACTGATGGCCATAAAGACAACTGATTGCTAATTAAATTATTCTGTTTGGGCAATTTATCTCCTACAATAGATTTGTAATAAATCATATCAAAACAGACCTATTGGGATTTACCATTCCTGTAGCAGCTACATGTATGATAACCTATCTGGTTACTACCAATTGGTGCCGGTTTAGTTAGACAGCTAATCTACAGATAAAAGGCTTAATCTCTACTCTGTACTATTATGGGACCCTAGATAATACAGATCATTATATATACTGACAGGTCATACATTACTGGGATACTGGTTATTAAGCACACAATTGTATAGAATGTTCTTATTAAAGGGTACTATTAATTGAATCCATTTATTTATTGGCTCTCTGGGATACATTGTACCAGATGACTCATGTAGATAGGGGGAATCGGCTGCTGTTAATCCATCACCAACACACACATTAGGATTAACTACATATTTACAAGAAACCAATATGGAATAAGCATATGAATAATACACAGCGAGACACTTGGTTTCAATCACATTTATTTCTTTATTTCATGATCTTTACACAATTTAGTTATTTACTTCATTCTTAAACATATTTCGCTGGCAACGTTTATTAACATTTAATTGTAAAATAAAAAATGATGTTATAAAATAATATTCTTCTTTGTGCTACATTATACAACTTGTTTCCTTTTGTTTGTATACAATTGCAATGGGTGTCATAGGTAGCTCCCTCTGAGTCAAGTAAATAGACAAATACAGGACATCTGAATTTATAATTCCTACTATACTTGTGCAGACAGATTTCCCTTCCCCTATTCCCTTGTTGTGTAAGCCAGTATTGCTGCAAACCTGATTAATACCCATTAGGTCAGAGATTCCCAAATGCGGTCCTCAAGGCCACCCAACAGTTCAGGTTTTAGAGATATCCATGGTTGTGCACAGGTGGTAAATCAAATTAACTTCGATACTAAATAAGTCACCTGTGCTCAACCATGGATATCTCTAAAACCTGAACTGTTGGGGAGTCTTGAGGACAACGTTTGGCAACCTCTGCACTAGGTCATGGATATTTTATGTATTTTAAGATGCGCGACAAGATTTGCTTTCTGTGTAAAACATTTGCCACACTCAGAACATGGAAATGGTTTCTCACCTGTGTGACTTCTCTGATGTGTGACAAGATCTGATTTCTGTGTAAAACATTTCCCACACTCAGGACATGGAAATGGTTTCTCACCTGTGTGACTTCTCTGATGTATAACAAGATATGATTTATATGTAAAACATTTCCCACACTCAGGACATGGAAATGGCCTCTCGCCTGTGTGACTTCTCTGGTGTCTAACAAGATGTGATTTCTGTGTAAAACATTTCACACACTCAGAACATGGAAATGGTTTCTCACCTGTGTGACTTCTCTGATGCGCAACAAGAGCTGATTTCTGTGTAAACCATTTCCCACATTCAGGACATTGAAATGGCTTCTCACCTGTGTGACATCTCTGATGTATAATAAGATATGATTTCTCTGTAAAACATTTACCACACTCAGAACATGTAAATGGCCTCTTACCTGTGTGACTACTCTGATGTGTAACAAGATGTGATTTCTGTGTAAAACATTTCCCACATTCAGGACATGGAAATGGTTTCTCACCTGTGTGATAGCTCTGATGTCTAACAAGAGCGGATTTCTGTGTAAAACATTTCCCACACTCAGAACATGGAAATGGTTTATCACCTGTGTGACTTCTCTGATGTCTAACAAGAGCTGATTTCTGTGTAAAACATTTCCCACAATCAGAACATGAAAATGGCCTCTCACCTGTGTGACATCTCTCGTGTATAACCAGAGCTGATTTATGTGTATAACATTTCCCACACTCTGAACAGGAAAATATATCACCTCTATGAGTTGTACTATGTGCAGCAATATCTGCTCTGTCAGGGGAACATTCCTCATGCTCATGATCATATAGATCTGGATGTACATTTAGGGTAATGGATTTTTCTCCTGGAGAATCTTGTGTGATGTTTTCTTGTATATTAGAATCTGGAGACATTAGATATCGCTTAGGGACACTCTTGCTTGTGCATCCACCTGTTGGAAATAAAATAAATGTATTAAAACATTTTATTTTAAATGGGTGGGCCGACATCGCATGTGCTCCCTCACACCTCTATGGGGTGTGAGGGAAAACTTGCAATGCCTGCAGGCACATAGTGCCATTCCAAAATTACATATTGCTTTTACTGAATACCCCCATCACTATAGCATGTTTCGCATATTTTGTAGTTACGTACATTTGTACTATAATCACACAGACAATGGACCATATCCTCATTTCATGTATCTGTTTATGTGTCCCCATAGGGACTGTGTAACAATGCAGCGAGGTCTGTTATACAGCATAGAGGTCCCTCTTTTCTCCTATTAAATTGTAGATCCTTTACATGTTTATACAAGTAACGTTTGACTGTGGACTTTCAATGCGGCCCTTGGGCTAAAAAAAAAATTGTGCACCCCTGATAGTAACCATAGTAACACCAATTAATAGGAGAAAACAACATTGAAACTTAAAATACATTCACATTTTCACACTAACTTTCAATGCTTTAGGTTTTGCAGCATTTTTAATGTAAAGATTAGAGGTACTTAAACCTTAAATATGATAAATAATTAAATAATTACATTTAATAAATCAGTGACATAATTCTTTTTTTACTTTTAAGTTTGGATTTATGAGATATCGTTCGAATAGGAGAATGGACTTCTGGGTAATGCCACTTACGTAGCCGATCATTACCTTCATATCCTTATCCACTATGATGTTAGAGTGCGGCCCCTGTCTTGTAACGACACATAATGTGATAAGCACACAGCCTGTTTCATCATGACTGGAGTCTTCTGTGCAGGATGCTATAGTCTGTTTCTCATATGACATGCTACATAAACACTACAGGAAGTGAGATAGTAGCCACCCCTGTCTGTTACTGATGTGAATGAGCATTTTATCAGAAACGCTGTCCAGAAATAGGAGAGAAGACTAACATCATAAAAGAGCTCCCAATTCTGATGCTCTACACGCTGAACAGATAACCAGAAGAAAAAACACCTTCCAGGTTACCAACCTTATGTCTACAGACTCAATGGTTTAGAGGGTGACATGTGAAGTTTGAAGAACCAAATTCAAGTTCCACAGGACCACTGGAGAAAATCAAGGAGGTTGTACATGAAGAACCCCATGTGGGAATGTTTGAACCTCTGGGATTAATGTCAGTATCCCCTGAAGGAAAACTGACAAAGCTGATATCTGAACATTCAGAGATCCAAGTCACAACCCCGCATCAAGTCCCTCCTGTAAAAACAAGCGTAACTATAGTTAATAGTTGGGAAACTTTTCCCTTCACACCAGATCACATAGGATTCCCAAATTTGATTATATTTTTTGCCCGATATTGGCTTCCTCAGGCTCATCATATTCCAAACTTCCATGTCCAAAAATCCCTTGGCTTTTAAAATCACAACTACAGTAGCTATGCCATCAAAGCCAGCCGAGATCACACTGAATGACTGGACAGCCCCTGGCCTAACAGGTCTAGATGCCGAGGAGCATTAACACTCATGAGAGATCTGAGTAGCAGTCCCTCAGTCAATCTGGAGTCACTAGAATGACCTGTGCTCCCTCTCTCATATATAGAACCCTCAGTATTAAGGCTACCAGTGGGAACAGGTAAATAATGGTAATTACAAGGAATGACCACCGCAACAACTAAAACTTGCTTCTGGTTCCCATATGCTGGCACAGTATTCAGCCAGGATGCCAATTATGTCTATGTCTAGCTGACCTCATCTGTCTAGGAAATGTGGGAATACACCAAGATTGAGAGACCTTCCGGATAGGTCTGGAATAAACACTGCAGTGAGAGTCTTAACATTCTTTTCTGCCCATCAGACGATCTGTTATGTCCCTCACATGGCCAGGGCACTCCTGGTACCCCTCTGCTTTGGTAGCATTTTCTAAACAAACCATTTACTGTTTGACCTTTCAGGCAAACCTGGGCTGCTTTCAGTATATGGCGCACTACTACTACTACTGAGACAATCTGCCCATCTGTACTGGAGGATAACTAATCCCTAACCACCAGAGGAGTGATGAGTGATGACCTGGGAGGACAAATTAAGATAGGACCTCTCCCACTTCCTCAAAATCTCTATCTGATAAACCAGAGAGCGTTAAATTGGGCAAGCCTGACCACTTGGGATTAATACCAGTATCCCATGAAGGAAAACTGACAAAGCTGATATCTGAACATTCAGAGATCCAAGTCACAACTCCGCATCAAGTCCTTCCTGTAAAAACAAGCGTAACCTTGCCTGCCTGTAGTTAATAGTTGGGAAACTTTTCCCTTCACACCAGATCACATGTCCAAAATCCCCTCGGCTTTTGAAATCACAGCTTCAGTAGCTACGGCATAAGCACCAGCCAAGATCATGCTGAATGACTGAGAAGCCCCTGGCTTAACAGATCTGTGTCAGATCAGCAGGTTTTGGGTTTCCAGCTTGGATCTTAGTGCTGAAGTCGGTGAGGATGTTGAGTGCAAGAAACTGGGTGGTCTGATGAAGTTCCTACACATGGAGTAAGGTCAGGAACAGCCACTGATAGGGATAAAGCAAAGGATTAGGGGAGGACTCAAGCAGCAAGACAGGAACCAGAAACAGTCTATTATAACCTGAAGCTGAGCTAGATGTCCTCAAGTAGAACACAGGACTTGAGACTTTAAATTTAGAAGGTGCCTGAAAGAGCTATCTGGCTTCTGAACCAAGAACACATTGGAGTAAACCCCTAATCCTCTCTGGCTGGTACTGACACAATGACATCTGCCGAAAGCAATTTCTGAATCGCTTCCGGTACAGCCAAATGCTTCCTTGGATGTACTGGTAATTCTGTTGTAAAAAATATTGGTTAAGAGTGAGGTTTACTAGGTCTATGAAGTACCCCCTGGTAATGATTATCTTCACCCAAACATCTAAAGTGGATTCTTACCACTTCTTCTTGAAACTAAATAGATGAGCACCCACCATTTGATCTATGGAATAGGCCCCCTGTCTGTCAGGCTTGCTGGCTGACTGTGGGTTTAGGGCATGGTCCCATGTCTGCCTGCACCAGAACGCTGGGACTTAGGTGTTAGAGCCTGCCTATTCTTTGCTTCTACCAAGGACATATGAACAGAAGTACCCACTATTCCTAGTAGTCCCAGAAGCAGATGAAAAAGATAACATAATATCCATGACTACTGGGGGGGGGGAAGTTGTCTAAACATTTTTTTTTCTGCAAATGGAAGAGCTTCCAATGTATCAGCCAGCCAAGAACACAATCAACTTAAAAATGAATAGAGGTGCCTGTGACCAGCTGCTGATTTAAAATGTTTACTCAATTCAAAAAAAATCACAATAATACACAATCATAAATACACATAAAAATTGCCAATTCTTCTAAATTGTATTAATAACAATAACAATAGCATATGCTTATTCTAAAATAATAATTTAAAATTCTTTAAGTTTGTTAATATAAGCAGGTTAGTGTCAGGAAGTATATTGCAGCAGATAGTTAGTAAGCCGAGGGATTGCAGAAACCAGCAACTGGTTATGGAGAAAGTTCATGCAATTGTTAGTTTAAATCCTCTACCTTTATTTAAGGGAGGGTATCTCCGGACACTCTGTACTTAGTGTATCGTAAGAAATGTGCCAAAGTAATAATCCTGGCATTCAAAAGCCCACGTGATTGTAAGTGGTACGTTAGATACCTGATACGTCCCGCTGGTATATGTGTGGCGGCCGCTCACCCTATCTCCGGTGGCGCCGAGTCCCAATGCAAAGGGACCTCTTCTCCTGTGACGCGGCCTCTCCGCAGCCCTGGAACGGGAGTGATGCGGATATAATCCACCGCTTCCTCGTGCTGAGTTCCGGATACTGCTGTACAAACTTCCTGTATCTGCGTTCCACCTGCGTGTCAACGACAGCCAATCACCAGACGCGTTTCTCCGCCCACAAGACCGGCGGTTTCTTCAGAGGGAAGAACACAATCAAACTGCTCTATATGCTGTAACTGCAGTAGCCAAACATGGTGCCCCCTACCATGCTTTAAGAATCAATGGCTGTCTATCCAAGGTAAACCGATACTTCTCTAATCTGCTCATCAATTTTCCTTGCTGAACTATTCTTCAGAGACCCTTCATTAGGGATAGGAATAGTGTTAGCTTTTGCCAACCAAGTAATTGGAGAATCCACCTTTGGAGGAATATCTCACTTACCTCTATCTACCACAGGCAGTTGGTGAAGAGACTTAAGTCTTCTAAAATGCTTGAATTTTCTGTCTGGGCAAACCCAAGCTTCACCCAGAAGTTCTTCTAACTCCGGAGAAGATGGATCGTCTTCCTAAACATAAGTACTATACAGATCTAAGGCCCTCATTCAGAGCCGTACGCTCTGAGCAGAGCGCACGCTCTGAATGAGGGCCGCCCTCCATGAAAATGGAGCGTCCTCCTGGACACTCGTATAGCTGTTGGTCACCACCCACAGCCTATACGAGCGTGCATTTTGATGGCCGCGATGGTCGTGACCATCGCGACCATCGAAACTGCGAGCCGGAGCCTGCGGTTGAGGTTTTCAACCGCAAGCTCCGGAGTGATTTTGGCTCTATCAGAGCCAAAATCACTCCCACTGACATCACTAGTGATGTCAGTGGGCCAGCTTCTGACGGGAGGCGTTCCCGTGGGAACGCCCCCGTCAGGGAGGCACGCCCCCGGCACGCCCACCAAAGGGGGCGTGCTGTCAATCAACATCGACAGCACGCCCCCTTTGATCAGACACAACGAGCGAAGGACTTTCCTTCGCTCGTCGCGTCTGGCGCAAGCGCACGACGGAGCTCCCTCCGTCGTGCGCATGCTCAGTGCATAACATCGACCCACTTGCGAGCGGACAGCCGCTCGCGAGTGGGTCTGAATCAGGCCCTAAATCTGCTTTCTCCACTCATTCCAAAGCACAGACCTCAGAGACAGGCCCATCCCAGTAGTGTAAAGGCACTGGCAGGGACATTTTGTGGGCAGCGGAGGTGGAAGCTGGACAAATATTTGTACTGAACGGACTAAACCCTGAGCCAAAGAAGGTTAATTTGAACTCACCTGGCGCTGGGCTGCTGACAACAAAGTAACCACTTGGGAAAATAAAAAGTTGCCTGAGTCTTGGTTTAGCTCTCTACTTTTCCACTAACTGGTTAGAAGGAACAAGTATTGCTTAAGAGCTTTCGCACAACCTGGTTCCCCCGATCAATTATGGACCCCTTCATACAACTGAGATTATCGCCATTTTCCCCCTATATTCCAATACCAGTCCAAGCTCAGAGGTCCAGGGCTGGCTATGGATTTGTGGTGGGACCCCAGTCATTTTTGTTTAATTATTTCAAACTATTTCTATCCCTTTAAACAAAATGACGACTGCACAGATCATTGTGATCTCTGCAGTGCTTTACCCAAACTCGCCTGCCAGAGGCAGATCTATTGTTTGGGCAGGTTTGTAGTCGGTTTTACGCCGGTTTTTAAAACATTCACTTGATAAATCCGGGACTTCTAATCTATTCTTTCTATGGTAAAAAAACATTGATGGTGTTTTGATATTCAGTTCTGCTCTATTCTATTGTAAACTGTGCTTTCCCAATGGTCTTGCGGTGTTTTGGGCTTAGTAAATCGCCATATAGCAAAACCACTGCCAAATTGTTTGGGATTTACAAGTTGCCAATTAGTGAATTTTGCCCTAAGTATGCAGATGAGGAAATATAAATGATAAAAAGAATAGAGGAGAATAAGCTAAATCTCTGTAGTGGCCATCTGGTATTACAGGGGGTGAAAAAGAAAACAAACAAACAACCTTTCCTTTTATATACCCTCAAACCCAGATATTGTTGTATGTGTGCCAGTTTGCGGGCAAACCTTTAGAAAAAGGGAACATCATATTTAAAAATCCAATGCATGGATATTAACCCCATAGAACTTGTTCCACAACTTCATGCTGATCTGGAATTCCTACTTTAGGAGCTGAGGAACACTCTTTATCGAATGTACAATTTGACTTCCTAGTAATGGAGTAAAATTAGAGGTACCCCCCCCCGAGTCTAATGAATCAATGCACAATGGTAAGGACTTTGGTAAAGGGTATTAGAAGCTGAGGAGCCTGTGGGGGTCTCCAGTTCCAGCAGCGTCTGATTGCGAGAAGCCTCCTCTTCCTGGGGTTTGTGGTTCTCCTTTACCAGACTTCCATGACATGAAAAACAACCCTGGATAGTGCACTTACATATCAAGATAGGTGCTGTAAGTCACACAGCCTGTGATCTCACATCTTCACATCACATGACAAAACCACGCGCATAATATCATATGTAAAAACATAGGTAGCTGTATACCAGTGTACAGCTTCCACATAATAGGGGGTGATGTCTCCGGATGTATGAGATACATCAGAGAGTGTGAGGAGGAGACTGGTCAGATCTCTGGGCTGGTAACACACAGTGACATGATGTGAGGGGAGAGCAGGAGTATAATAGGGGCTGATGGCTCCTGATGTATGAGATATACCAGAGAGTGTGGGGAGGAGACAGGTCAGATCTCTGGGCTGGTAACACACAGTGACATGATGTGAGGAGGAGAGCAGGAGTATAATAGGGACTGATGGCTCCTAATGTATGAGACAAGACCAGAGAGTGTGGGGAGGAGACTGGTCAGATCTCTGGGCTGGTAACACACAGTGACAAGATGTGAGGGGGAGAGCAGGAGTATAATAGGGGCTGACGGCTCCTGATGTATGAGATACACCAGAGAGTGTGGGGAGGAGACTGGTCAGATCTCTGGGTTGCTAACACACAGTGACATGATGTGAGGAAGAGAGCAGGAGTATAATAGGGGATGATGGCTCCTGATGTATGAGATACACCAGAGAGTGTGGGGAGGAGACTGGTCAGATCTCTGGGCTTGTAACACACAGTGACATGATGTGAGGAGGAGAGCAGGAGTATAATAGGGGCTGATGGCTCCTGATGTATGAGATACACCAGAGTGTGGGGAGGAGACTGGTCAGATATCTGGGCTTATAACACACAGTGACATGATGTGAGGGTGGAGAGTAGTAGTATAATGGAGGCTGATGGCTCCTCTCCCTCACTAGGCATATACATGTCCCTCATTAATTTGTACTGACAGAGAAGAGATTGCTGTAGTGACTGAGCAAGGAGAATATGTGACACTTTTCTATAATACGTTTATTACTCACCTGTGCTGATATCTGTAGGGTTTTCCTCCTCCTTACACTGCTGATCACCCCTCACATACGTTTCTTCTTCTCCCTCGATATCTTCTTCCTTCATATCATTCATACACGTCTCTTCTTCTCCCTCTCCATCTTCTGCCTTTATATCAGTCACATACGTCTCTTCTTCTCCCTCTATATCTTCTGCCTTCATATCAGTCACATACGTCTCTTCTTCTCCCTCTATATCTTCTGCCTTCATATCAGTCACATACGTCTCTTCTTCTCCCTCTATATCTTCTGCCTTCATATCAGTCACATACGTCTCTTCTTCTCTCTCTATATCTTCTGCCTTCATATCAGTCACATACATCTCTTCTTCTCCCTCTATATCTTCTGCCTTCATATCAGTCACATACATCTCTTCTTCTCCCTCTAAATCTTCTGCCTTCATATCAGTCAGCTCTTCACCCTAAATAACACATAAAAACTATAAAATAACATTATTTGGATATTATTGTTGAAAATTTAACAAAATATCAGGGTATAAGACACACTCAGCTTCTCTACAGATTATATAGTGACAATCACTTTGGTATATTAGTGAGACCCTAAATTCCACCTACCTGATGCTCCTGTAGGATCCTGTGATTCTCCTCTGTCCAATCCTGTGAATAAAGAGGACGGGGACATCTCTCTGGGGTATTTCTGTTACTGGGTCCATCTGTAGGAGACACACAGTGACTGAGTACATTGTATATATGTGATTATCAGGTGATGTGTGTATATAGGGGGCCACCATTCCTGCTCTCCCCTGTACAATAAATGACAGTCTCCTCTTACCCAGTGATGTGAGGGGACGGTGATTCTCCATCAGCCCATCCTTGTACAGACCCCTGTATTCCTCTATATACTCCCCCTCCTGCATGGAGACATAGACAGTGACATCCTGACACCTTATAGGAACCTGACACACACAATGATACAGTCATCACCCAGACACATCCCCTGGTGTTACTCTATAATGTCCCACTCCCAGTAGTCACCACTCCAGTCATCACCCAGACAAATCTCCTGGTGTTACTGTATAATATCCCATTCCCAGCAGTCACCTCTCCAGTCACCACCCAGACACATCCCCTGGTGTTACTGTATAATGTTCCATTCTCAGCAGTCACCTCTCCGGTCATCACTCAGACACATGCCCCGGTGTTACTGTATAATGTCCCATTCCCAGCAGTCACCTCTCCGGTCATCACCCAGACACATGCCCCGGTGTTACTGTATAATGTCCCATTCCCAGCAGTCACCTTTCCGGTCATCACCCAGACACATTCCCTGGTGTTACTGTATAATGTCCCATTCCCAGCAGTCACCTCTCCGGTCATCACCCAGACGCATCCCCTGGTGTTACTGTATAATGTCCCATTCCCAGCAGTCACCTCTCCGGTCATCACCCAGACGCATCCCCTGGTGTTACTGTATATTGTCCCATTCCCAGCAGTCACCTCCCCGGTCATCACCCAGACGCATCCCCTGGTGTTACCGTATATTGTCCCATTCCCAGCAGTCACCTCTCCGGTCATCACCCAGACACATCCCCTGGTGTTACCGTATAATGTCCCATTCCCAGCAGTCACCTCTCCAGTCATCACCCAGACACATCCCCTGGTGTTACCGTATAATGTCCCATTCCCACCAGTCACCTCTCCAGTCATCACCCAGACTCCAGCCATCACCCAGACACATCCCCTGGTGTTACTGTATAATGTCCCATTCCCAGCAGTCACCTCTCCAGTCATCACCCAGACACATCCCCTGGTGTTACCGTATAATGTCCCATTCCCAGCAGTCACCTCTCCAGTCATCACCCAGACACATCCCCTGGTGTTACTGTATAATGTCCCATTCCCAGCAGTCACCTCTCCAGTCATCACCCAGACACATCCCCGGTGTTACTGTATAATGTCCCATTCCCAGCAGACACATCCCCTGGTGTTACCGTATAATGTCCCATTCCCACCAGTCACCTCTCCAGCCATCACCCAGACTCCAGCCATCAACCAGACACATCCCCTGGTGTTACTGTATAATGTCCCATTCCCAGCAGTCACCTCTCCAGTCATCACCCAGACACATCCCCTGGTGTTACTGTATAATGTCCCATTCCCAGCAGTCACCTCTCCAGTCAGCAGATGAATTATCTTGTTAGTGAGTTCCAGGATCTTCTGGTCATTGTCTCTTTCATGTATCAGTGAGTGAGGTGGAGGCACTGTGATGGGGCTCTGGGTCCCGCTGAGTCCTCCTGACACACAAGGATGGCTGCTGGGTGCCTCACACTCACCAGGTGTCTTACTCACTACTGTGTAACCCTGTGTACTAAGTCATAAAGAACAAAAAGGTAAAATGAATATAAATCAAAGTTGTTTTTTTATAGCGTAATTTTAATAGCATTCATTCTAGCACCCTGCACACCTGTAATAACCTGTGCAGTTCCTCTTTCCTGCTTGGGGTGTCACTCTCTGCTCTGGTCTTTCTAGCACACAAACTGCTTAATCTCAGCAGTTTGATGCATCAGCTGAGTGTGCTAGAAGCAACAGAGCAGAGAGCGACACCCCAGGCAGGAAAGAGGAACTGCACGGGTTATTACGGGTGTGCAGGGTGCTAGAATGAAGTCTATTTGATAAATATACAAGGGTCTGTGTTGCTATAACAATCCCTATTTTATCTTTTATAAATTCCCACATATGACCTGTAGTAAGCTGTATACCACCGACAATATACAAACACTGCAGGTTCTGCCATCTTTAGAGGTCGGGAACCTCTAAGCTCTCGGTCTATGCATCTGTATGCCTTGTGATCTGTCATTGGGGGTTCCCAATCATGGGGCCTCTGTGAGGTCTTTTCAGCAAAGTATCCTACTTGGGGTACAGACAGCTGCAGTAACTTATTAAAATTATGGCTTATATTGAGATACATTTAAACTGAGTATAATAAAATCCTGTGTGATGGATACAAAGTCTCTCCATATACAGGTCAGATCGGTGATTGTCAGCCTTGAGATCCCTGTTCCTATATCAGATACTTTTCCCAGTCAGCAAAGCTGTAATATTTAATGGCAGAAGGATGCTGAGAGCTGTCTCATTTATCAAGTGTTTCCAGTTTTACTGCAGATTCTCATATTGGCGGGTTCCATGTCAGGTTGCTGGTTTCAGTACAAGTCCATAGAGGCGGTTCCTGTGCAGAGGTATGGCTCAGTACAAGTCCCTAGAGGCGGTTCCTGTGCAGGAGGTATGGCTCAGTACAAGTCCCTAGAGGCGGTTCCTGTGCAGGACGCGCGGCTCAGTACAAGTCCCTAGAGGTGGTTCCTGTGCAGGAGGCACGGCTCAGTACAAGTTCCTAGAGGTGGTTCCTGTGCAGGAGGCATGGCTCAGTACAAGTCCCTAGAGGTGGTTCCTGTGCAAGAGACGTGGCTCAGTTCAAGTCCCTAGAGGTAGTTCCTCTGCAGGAGGCGCAGCTCAGTACGTCCCTAGAGGTGGTTCCTGTGCAGGAGGCACGGCTCAGTACAAGTTCCTGGAGGTGGTTCCTGTGCAGGAGGCACGGCTCAGTACAAGTTCCTGGAGGTGGTTCCTGTGCAGGAGGTGCGGCTCAGTACAAGTCCCTAGATGTAGTTCCTGTGCAGGAGGCGTGGCTCAGTACAAGTCCCTAGAGGTTCCTGTGCAGGAGGCGTGGCTCAGTACAAGTCCCTAGAGGTGGTTCCTGTGCAGGAGGCACGGCTCAGTACAAGTCCCTAGAGGTTCCTGTGCAGGAGGCGTGGCTCAGTACAAGTCCCTAGAGGCGGTTCCTGTGCAGGAGGTGCGGCTCAGTACAAGTCCCTAGAGGTGTTTCCTGTGCAGGAGGTGAGGCTCAGTACAAGTCCCTAGAGGTGGTTCCTGTGCAGGAGGTATGGCTCAGTACAAGTCCCTAGAGGTGGTTCCTGTGCAGGAGGTATGGCTCAGTACAAGTCCCTAGATGTAGTTCCTGTGCAGGAGGCACGGCTCAGTACAAGTCCCTAGAGGTGGTTCCTGTGCAGGAGGTATGGCTCAGTAAAAGTCCCTAGAGGTTCCTGTGCAGGAGGCGTGGCTCAGTACAAGTCCCTAGAGGCGGTTCCTGTGCAGGAGGTGTGGCTCAGTACAAGTCACTAGAGGTGGTTCCTGTGCAGGAGGCGTGGCTCAGTACAAGTCCCTAGAGGTGGTTCCTGTGCAGGAGGCGTGGCTCAGTACAAGTCACTAGAGGTGGTTCCTGTGCAGGAGGCACGGCTCAGTACAAGTCCCTAGAGGTGGTTACTGTGCAGGAGGCGTGGCTCAGTAAAAGTCCCTAGAGGTTCCTGTGCAGTAGGCGTGGCTCAGTACAAGTCCCTAGAGGTGGTTCCTGTGCAGGAGGTATTGCGCAGTACAAGTCACTAGAGGTGGTTCCTGTGCAGGAGGTGAGGCTCAGTACAAGTCCCTAGAGGTGGTTCCTGTGCAGGAGGTATGGCTCAGTACAAGTCCCTAGAGGTGGTTCCTGTGCAGGAGGTATGGCTCAGTACAAGTCCCTAGATGTAGTTCCTGTGCAGGAGGCACGGCTCAGTACAAGTCCCTAGAGGTGGTTCCTGTGCAGGAGGTATGGCTCAGTAAAAGTCCCTAGAGGTTCCTGTGCAGGAGGCGTGGCTCAGTACAAGTCCCTAGAGACGGTTCCTGTGCAGGAGGTGTGGCTCAGTACAAGTCACTAGAGGTGGTTCCTGTGCAGGAGGCGCGGCTCAGTACAAGTCCCTAGAAGTGGTTCCTGTGCAGGAGGCACGGCTCAGTACAAGTCCCTAGAGGCGGTTCCTGTGCAGGAGGCGCGGCTCAGTACAAGTCCCTAGATGTAGTTCCTGTGCAGGGGGTGCGGCTCAGTACAAGTCCCTAGAGGCGGTTCCTGTACAGGAGGTATGGCTCAGTACAAGTCCCTAGATGTAGTTCCTGTGCAGGAGGCGCGGCTCAGTACAAGTCCCTAGAGGCGGTTCCTGTGCAGGAGGTATGGCTCAGTACAAGTCCCTAGAGGTGGTTCCTGTGCAGGAGGTATGGCTCAGTACAAGTCCCTAGATGTAGTTCCTGTGCAGGAGGTGCGGCTCAGTACAAGTCCCTAGAGGCGGTTCCTGTGCAGGAGGTATGGCTCAGTACAAGTCCCTAGATGTAGTTCCTGTGCAGGAGGCGCGGCTCAGTACAAGTCCCTAGAGGTGGTTCCTGTGCAGGAGGCGCGGCTCAGTACAAGTCCCTAGAGGTGGTTCCTGTGCAGGAGGCGCGGCTCAGTACAAGTCCCTAGAGGTGGTTCCTGTGCAGGAGGCGTGGCTCAGTACAAGTCCCTAGAGGTGGTTCCTGTGCAGGAGGTATGGCTCAGTACAAGTCCCTAGAGGTGGTTCCTGTGCAGGAGGTACGGCTCAGTACAAGTCCCTAGAGGTGGTTCCTGTGCAGGAGGCGTGGCTCAGTACAAGTCCCTAGATGTAGTTCCTGTGCAGGAGGCGCGGCTCAGTACAAGTCCCTAGAGGTGGTTCCTGTGCTGAAGGTGTGGCTCAGTACAAGTCCCTAGAGGTGGTTCCTGTGCAACGAAAGGAGGTTCAAAAACAACATCTAGAAAAAAAAATTTGCATCTAACTTCTCCTCTCGCCCTCTAAGACTGAGGAACAAATTTGAACAGATACCAACAACGATTCACAACAATTTTGAATGGCAAATTGATATCCATAGAATCAATCGGGGATTGAGACTTACAGAATTTTTTCAGATTCAAACAATTGAGTCACTCAGCACCCCTCTTGATACTTTTTACAGAACAAGGGCGCATTCTAAATTCAATCCACCTTCCAACAATGCCTCCATTAAATCCTTTTCACGTTTACTTGTCTAAATTTACGCAAGCAGGATCTCAAATCCATTACAATCTTTACAGAGCTGAAAAACGAGCTTTAAAAGAGCTTAGTCAGGGCAAGAGAATAACCATTCACCTTGCGGATAAAGTCGGGGGCACTGTCCATCAGGGCATCACGAAATATAAAGAAGAAAACTTTCTGCCGCTTTCAGATTTACATGTTTACCATAAATGACCTAATAATCAGCTGAACCAGTATCAACAAGAACTAAATCAAATATTACGAGAGTGAGTGAAATCCAAACTCTTGGAAGAGAAACTTGCAGATGCACGACTTCAAAAATTACCAATAACTGAAATTTTCTACACTATACCTTAAATTCATAATGAAGCGGTTAATCCGCCCGTATAATATCGGCTTGTGGCTCATTATACCAAACTATTTCCCAGCTCTTGGATGTATTACTACAGCCATATGTATCCAAAAGACCTACCTATTTCAAGGACACCGCCACAATTTTAAATCTTTTGAGGGTTGATATAGACATCAGAGCTAACACTATTATGTGCGTTTGGGACGTTAAAAGTTTATATACTTGCAGGGCTGGTCCGGATGAAGGGGACGTGGCCTAATTGCGGGAGGCGTGGTCACACCCCCTTAAGAAAAAAAAAAACAGTTGCGCGTGGGAGGGGGCGCTATGAGAGTAAATCCAGGGCTACCACCCCACAGACAGAGGAGACTGCTGCTGCTGTTCCCCCCCATCTCAGTGCCCCTGTATACTTGTATCCCATATGATTTGGGATTGATAGCTATTGAGCTTTTTTTGACTACCATTAATAGTGACTTTGGTGTTGATAACACTCTATTTTTACAATTACTCAAACTCGTTCTCACCCGCAACTATTTTCCATTCGATGGGGAGTATTACCTCCATGTGTCTGGCCGTGCGATAGTGTAAGCTGTGGCCTCCATCGTACGCTAATGTATTTATGTTTCACCTTGAAGATCTTTTTGTTTTCAGAATGCGGAATTTTCCAAACCTATAGGTTTCTATACTTGATGTATAGATGTGACCGATTATCTGAACAATGAATGTTGCAAATCAATTAACCCAATTCCCTGGTTAAATTTACCTACAGGTGGAGTGATACTAATGTTGACTTTTTGGATGCGGCAGTACAACTGTGTGCAGATAAAATTAATGTACTGCCATTTTCTACAAACCAACAGACAGAAATACTTTGTTACGAGTAGGCAGCCAACATCCTCCTCCACTCAAGAAAGGGTTGTCTTATTCCCAAACGTTAAGGGCGGCACGTATCACCAACAACCAACAGGAACTTCCATTTCAACTTGATAAAATAATTTTTTAAATTCCGTGAGAGGGGATATAAATATAAGGACCTATTAGCAACTAAACAAAAGGTTTTGTCATTAAATCGTGAAGATCTTGTCAAACCAAAGGCTCGTACCACCAATATGGACAATTTCATCTGGGTTACTACATTTGAAGCTTCAAGCGACGTGATTCCAGAGCATGTCGAGCTGTGTGGCCTCTCTCTAGTAATAAAGATTTGCCAGCATCTCAGACCTATGACCGACTTGTTACAGGAGAAGTTGCAATCTATGAGACTTCCTAGTCCATACGGATGTCACTGATTTCAGCCTACACAATCTTATGACAAAAAAACCTGGATGCTATCGTTGCCCTTCAACCAATGGACAAACCTGTCGTAGCACAATTCAGAGACAGCTGTCATCATCTAGCATCGCTTTGCCATAAGATTATTGACCATGTTCCTTTACCAGTACGAGGTGGTGATCGGTTAGCCCGACTGGATAAATTGGAAGCCTCATGGATTTACCGACTTAATACTGTAGCACCCTGCGGGCTAAATGAAAGGATCTCTCGGAAAACTCTGTTGTGACTTTTTAATTTAGTCCATTTTGGGTTAATAGAATATGTTTTTGATTCCCCTTGAATTCCCAAAAGCTATATACTATGTCAGTGTAATATGTATATGTTTTTTTCTGGAGCATTAATTAGGTTTCTATTTGTATTGTAATTAACAACAGATATAAATATGTGCCGAGCTAATAGCTTAAATTGTTTATGATTTCACATATGGGCACTTTTTTATATAGATTACAATGTGTTTTACTATCTCTTATAGACCTTCATGTAATAAGCTGTCTGCTTTATTTTGTGCACTATTTACTCTTCCTACCAAGCTACGGTGTTCGGCAGCCAGGCGAGCGTTAGCTGTTGACATGGCAACCGCCGGGGAATAGAGCAAGTGCTGTAATCCGCACGCACCGCTCACCTCCCCGGTCACATTGACCCGGCTGGGAGTCACACACACTATCCAGTGGGGTATAAGATAAGCCTCTGGTTTTGTTTGTCATGTGCTTCCAGAGGACGGAGAGTAAGCTCCCCCCAAAGCAACAGAGTGAAGTAAAAAAATGTCTATTGTTCAAAGCCTGCAGTGCCGTGCATGTTTTCCTGGTCATTTGAAAATGTATTATGTAATAATATACACACACATACAAACATACATACATACATACATATATATATATAAACACACACACACACACATACACGCACACATATATATATACACACACACACATACATATACACGCACACACATATATATATATATATACACACACACACACATTGGGCAGGGGTGTATGGGGGGGTATGTGTATAAAAATGTAGATATATGGGGAGCACGGGTGTATTGGGTTGTATGGGGACTTGGGTGTAGGGGGTGGGAGGGATATATATATATATATATATATATATATATATATAGTGTGTATATATATATATATATATATATATATATATATATATATGGGTGTAGGTGTATGGGGGGTATGTGGTGGAAGGGGATATATGTATAGGGGACTATAGGACAGTAGTGGATATATATATATATGTATAGGGGCATAGGTATATAGGTGTAGGGGGATAGATATATGTATAGGGGGATAGAGAGATGTATAGGGGTGTAGGGGAATATATATATGTACAGGGATGTAGGTATATGAGGGCAGGGGTCTTTTGTGGTGGGATGGGTATATATGTATAGAGGTGTATGTATAGGGCTGTAGGGGGGATAAATGTATAGGGGTGTAGTGGAAGATAGATATGTATAGGGTGATATATATTTGTGTAGGGGTATATGGGGTAGTAGGAGGTATCTATATGGAGGCACCGGGCAGGGGGGTAGGTATATATAGGGTAGCAGGTATATGGGGTAGGAGGTATATATGGGGTATATGGGAGGTATATATGAGGTATATGGGGTAGGGGGAGGTATATATGAGGTATATGGGGTAGGAGGTATATATGGGGTAGGGGGGTATATATGGGGTAGGAGGAGGTATATATGAGGTATATGGGGTAGGAGGAGGTATATATGAGGTATATGGGGTAGGAGGAGGTATATATGAGGTATATGGGGTAGGAGGAGGTATATATATATATATATATATATATATATATGGAGGCACCGGGCAGGGGGGTAGGTATATATAGGGTAGCAGGTATATGGGGTAGGAGGTATATATGGGGTATATATGAGGTATATGGGGTAGGGGGAGGTATATATGAGGTATATGGGGTAGGAGGAGGTATATATGGGGTAGGGGGGTATATATGGGGTAGGAGGAGGTATATATGAGGTATATGGGGTAGGAGGAGGTATATATGAGGTATATGGGGTAGGAGGAGGTATATATATATATATATATATATATATATAGAGGCACCGGGCAGGGGGGTATGTATATATAGGGTAGGAGGAGGTACATATGGGAGGCACCGGGCAGCCGTCACTCACCTCCCCCTCCCCTCAGTGTCAGGCAGCGGCCTCTCCCCCATCCTCTTCCCACTCAGCACACACAGGGCACCGGGCAGCGCGGAGACACCGGCACCAGGAGGGGGAAGTAGGGGAGGAACTGGCAGCTGCCAGGAAGAGTAATGGCGGCGGCGGCCAGTAGTAGGAAGTGACGGAGGCCGCAGTGGGGCAGGAGAGAGAGGAACGCGGACAGGATAATAGGAGGAGGAGACCCGGCCTGAGCTGCTGCCCCCACATACATGTATGACCTATTTGGATGTGTGTAACATGTGTATGACCTGTGTGCTGTGTGACCTATAGGATGTTTGTACTACTTGTATGACCTGTCGGCTGTCTGTAACATGTATGACCTGTGGGATGTGTATTAGATATGTGACCTGTGGGTTGTGTGTAACACGTTACACACAGGTCAAACACATTGCACACATGTTACACACAGCACACAGGTCATACACGTGTGTGTGACCTGTGTGTAGCGTGTGTTTGACCTGTGTAATGTGTGTGACCTTTGGGTTGTTTGTAATATGGGTTTTAGTTGTGTGACCTGTGTATGACCTGTGGGATGTGTGACCTGTGTATGACCTGTGGGATGTGTGATCTGTGTATGACCTGTGGGATGTGTGACCTGTGTGTGACCTGTGGAATGTGTGTTAGATGTGTGACCTGTGGGATGTGTGACCTGTGGGATGTGTGTTAGATGCGTGACCTGTGTATGACCTGTGGGATGTGTGACCTGTGTATGACCTGTGGGATGTGTGACCTGTGTATGACCTGTGGGATGTGTGACCTGTGTATGACCTGTGGGATGTGTGATCTGTGTATGACCTGTGGGATGTGTGACCTGTGTGTGACCTGTGGGATGTGTGACCTGTGGGATGTGTGACCTGTGGGATGTGTGACCTGTGGGATGTGTGTTAGATGTGTGACCTGTGGGATGTGTGTTAGATGCGTGACCTGTGGGATGTGTTAGATGCGTGACCTGTGTATGACCTGTGGGATGTGTGACCTGTGTATGACCTGTGGGATGTGTGACCTGTGTATGACCTGTGGGATGTGTGTTGGATGTGTGACCTGTGTATGACCTGTGGGATGTGTGTTAGATGCGTGACCTGTGTATGACCTGTGGGATGCGTGACCTGTGTATGACCTGTGGGATGTGTGACCTGTGTATGACCTGTGGGATGTGTGACCTGTGTATGACCTGTGGGATGTGTGATCTGTGTATGACCTGTGGGATGTGTGACCTGTGTGTGACCTGTGGAATGTGTGTTAGATGTGTGACCTGTGGGATGTGTGACCTGTGGGATGTGTGACCTGTGGGATGTGTGTTAGATGCGTGACCTGTGTATGACCTGTGGGATGTGTGACCTGTGTATGACCTGTGGGATGTGTGACCTGTGTATGACCTGTGGGATGTGTGACCTGTGTATGACCTGTGGGATGTGTGATCTGTGTATGACCTGTGGGATGTGTGACCTGTGTGTGACCTGTGGGATGTGTGACCTGTGGGATGTGTGACCTGTGGGATGTGTGACCTGTGGGATGTGTGACCTGTGGGATGTGTGACCTGTGGGATGTGTGTTAGATGTGTGACCTGTGGGATGTGTGTTAGATGCGTGACCTGTGGGATGTGTTAGATGCGTGACCTGTGTATGACCTGTGGGATGTGTGACCTGTGTATGACCTGTGGGATGTGTGACCTGTGTATGACCTGTGGGATGTGTGTTAGATGTGTGACCTGTGGGATGTGTGACCTGTGGGATGTGTGACCTGTGGGATGTGTGTTAGATGTGTGACCTGTGGGATGTGTGTTAGATGCGTGACCTGTGGGATGTGTTACATGCGTGACCTGTGTATGACCTGTGGGATGTGTGACCTGTGTATGACCTGTGGGATGTGTGACCTGTGTATGACCTGTGGGATGTGTGTTGGATGTGTGACCTGTGGGATGTGTGACCTGTGGGATGTGTGACCTGTGGGATGTGTGTTAGATGCGTGACCTGTGTATGACCTGTGGGATGTGTGACCTGTGTATGACCTGTGGGATGTGTGACCTGTGTATGACCTGTGGGATGTGTGACCTGTGTATGACCTGTGGGATGTGTGACCTGTGTATGACCTGTGGGATGTGTGATCTGTGTATGACCTGTGGGATGTGTGACCTGTGTGTGACCTGTGGAATGTGTGTTAGATGTGTGACCTGTGGGATGTGTGTTAGATGTGTGACCTGTGGGATGTGTGTTAGATGCGTGACCTGTGGGATGTGTTAGATGCGTGACCTGTGTATGACCTGTGGGATGTGTGACCTGTGTATGACCTGTGGGATGTGTGACCTGTGTATGACCTGTGGGATGTGTGTTGGATGTGTGACCTGTGGGATGTGTGACCTGTGGGATGTGTGTTAGATGCGTGACCTGTGGGATGTGTTAGATGCGTGACTTGTGTATGACCTGTGGGATGTGTGACCTGTGTATGACCTGTGGGATGTGTGACCTGTGTATGACCTGTGGGATGTGTGACCTGTGTATGACCTGTGGGATGTGTGATCTGTGGGATGTGTGACCTGTGTGTGACCTGTGGAATGTGTGTTAGATGTGTGACCTGTGGGATGTGTGACCTGTGGGATGTGTGACCTGTGGGATGTGTGTTGGATGCGTGACCTGTGTATGACCTGTGGGATGTGTGACCTGTGTATGACCTGTGGGATGTGTGACCTGTGTATGACCTGTGGGATGTGTGTTGGATGTGTGACCTGTGTATGACCTGTGGGATGTGTGTTGGATGTGTGACCTGTGGGATGTGTGTTAGATGCGTGACCTGTGGGATGTGTTAGATGCGTGACCTGTGTATGACCTGTGGGATGTGTGACCTGTGTATGACCTGTGGGATGTGTGACCTGTGTATGACCTGTGGGATGTGTGTTGGATGTGTGACCTGTGGGATGTGTGACCTGTGGGATGTGTGTTAGATGCGTGACCTGTGGGATGTGTGTTAGATGCATGACCTGTGGGATGTGTTAGATGCGTGACCTGTGTATGACCTGTGGGATGTGTGACCTGTGTGTGACCTGTGGGATGTGTGTTAGATGTGTGACCTGTGGGATGTGTGACCTGTGGGATGTGTGTTGGATGTGTGACCTGTGTATGACCTGTGGGATGTGTGTTGGATGTGTGACCTGTGGGATGTGTGACCTGTGGGATGTGTGACCTGTGGGATGTGTGTTAGATGTGTGACCTGTGGGATGTGTGTTAGATGCGTGACCTGTGGGATGTGTGTTAGATGCGTGACCTGTGGGATGTGTTAGATGCGTGACCTGTGTATGACCTGTGGGATGTGTGACCTGTGTATGACCTGTGGGATGTGTGTTGGATGTGTGACCTGTGGGATGTGTGACCTGTGGGATGTGTGTTAGATGCGTGACCTGTGGGATGTGTTAGATGCGTGACCTGTGTATGACCTGTGGGATGTGTGACCTGTGTATGACCTGTGGGATGTGTGACCTGTGTATGACCTGTGGGATGTGTGATCTGTGTATGACCTGTGGGATGTGTGACCTGTGTGTGACCTGTGGAATGTGTGTTAGATGTGTGACCTGTGGAATGTGTGTTAGATGTGTGACCTGTGGGATGTGTGACCTGTGGGATGTGTGTTGGATGCGTGACCTGTGTATGACCTGTGGGATGTGTGACCTGTGTATGACCTGTGGGATGTGTGACCTGTGTATGACCTGTGGGATGTGTGTTGGATGTGTGACCTGTGTATGACCTGTGGGATGTGTGTTGGATGTGTGACCTGTGGGATGTGTGTTAGATGCGTGACCTGTGGGATGTGTTAGATGCGTGACCTGTGTATGACCTGTGGGATGTGTGACCTGTGTATGACCTGTGGGATGTGTGTTGGATGTGTGACCTGTGGGATGTGTGACCTGTGGGATGTGTGTTAGATGCGTGACCTGTGGGATGTGTTAGATGCGTGACCTGTGTATGACCTGTGGGATGTGTGACCTGTGTATGACCTGTGGGATGTGTGACCTGTGTATGACCTGTGGGATGTGTGATCTGTGTATGACCTGTGGGATGTGTGACCTGTGTGTGACCTGTGGAATGTGTGTTAGATGTGTGACCTGTGGGATGTGTGACCTGTGGGATGTGTGTTGGATGCGTGACCTGTGTATGACCTGTGGGATGTGTGACCTGTGTATGACCTGTGGGATGTGTGTTGGATGTGTGACCTGTGTATGACCTGTGGGATGTGTGACCTGTGTATGACCTGTGGGATGTGTGACCTGTGGGATGTGTGACCTGTGGGATGTGTGTTAGATGCGTGACCTGTGGGATGTGTTAGATGCGTGACCTGTGTATGACCTGTGGGATGTGTGACCTGTGTATGACCTGTGGGATGTGTGACCTGTGTATGACCTGTGGGATGTGTGTTGGATGTGTGACCTGTGGGATGTGTGACCTGTGGGATGTGTGTTAGATGCGTGACCTGTGGGATGTGTGTTAGATGCGTGACCTGTGGGATGTGTTAGATGCGTGACCTGTGTATGACCTGTGGGATGTGTGACCTGTGTGTGACCTGTGGGATGTGTGTTAGATGTGTGACCTGTGGGATGTGTGACCTGTGGGATGTGTGTTGGATGTGTGACCTGTGTATGACCTGTGGGATGTGTGTTGGATGTGTGACCTGTGGGATGTGTGACCTGTGGGATGTGTGACCTGTGGGATGTGTGTTAGATGTGTGACCTGTGGGATGTGTGTTAGATGCGTGACCTGTGGGATGTGTTAGATGCGTGACCTGTGTATGACCTGTGGGATGTGTGACCTGTGTATGACCTGTGGGATGTGTGACCTGTGTATGACCTGTGGGATGTGTGTTGGATGTGTGACCTGTGGGATGTGTGACCTGTGGGATGTGTGTTAGATGCGTGACCTGTGGGATGTGTTAGATGCGTGACCTGTGTATGACCTGTGGGATGTGTGACCCGTGTATGACCTGTGGGATGTGTGACCCGTGTATGACCTGTGGGATGTGTGACCTGTGTATGACCTGTGGGATGTGTGATCTGTGTATGACCTGTGGGATGTGTGACCTGTGTGTGACCTGTGGAATGTGTGTTAGATGTGTGACCTGTGGGATGTGTGACCTGTGGGATGTGTGTTGGATGTGTGACCTGTGTATGACCTGTGGGATGTGTGACCTGTGTATGACCTGTGGGATGTGTGTTGGATGTGTGACCTGTGTATGACCTGTGGGATGTGTGACCTGTGGGATGTGTGACCTGTGGGATGTGTGACCTGTGGGATGTGTGACCTGTGGGATGTGTGTTAGATGCGTGACCTGTGGGATGTGTTAGATGCGTGACCTGTGTATGACCTGTGGGATGTGTGACCTGTGTATGACCTGTGGGATGTGTGACCTGTGTATGACCTGTGGGATGTGTGTTGGATGTGTGACCTGTGGGATGTGTGACCTGTGGGATGTGTGTTAGATGCGTGACCTGTGGGATGTGTTAGATGCGTGACCTGTGTATGACCTGTGGGATGTGTGACCTGTGTATGACCTGTGGGATGTGTGACCTGTGTATGACCTGTGGGATGTGTGACCTGTGTATGACCTGTGGGATGTGTGATCTGTGTATGACCTGTGGGATGTGTGTTGGATGTGTGACCTGTGTATGACCTGTGGGATGTGTGTTGGATGTGTGACCTGTGGGATGTGTGACCTGTGGGATGTGTGTTAGATGCGTGACCTGTGGGATGTGTTAGATGCGTGACCTGTGTATGACCTGTGGGATGTGTGACCTGTGTATGACCTGTGGGATGTGTGACCTGTGTATGACCTGTGGGATGTGTGACCTGTGTATGACCTGTGGGATGTGTGATCTGTGTATGACCTGTGGGATGTGTGTTAGATGCGTGACCTTTGTATGACCTGTGGGATGTATGACCTGTGGGATGTGTTAGATGCGTGATCTGTGTATGACCTGTGGGATGTGTGACCTGTGTATGACCTGTGGGATGTGTGACCTGTGTATGACCTGTGGGATGTGTGTTGGATGTGTGACCTGTGGGATGTGTGACCTGTGGGATGTGTGTTAGATGCGTGACCTGTGGGATGTGTTAGATGCGTGACCTGTGTATGACCTGTGGGATGTGTGACCTGTGTATGACCTGTGGGATGTGTGTTAGATATGTGACCTGTGGGTTGTGTGTAACACGTTACACACAGGTCAAACACATTGCACACATGTTACACACAGCACACAGGTCATACACGTGTGTGTGACCTGTGTGTAGCGTGTGTTTGACCTGTGTAATGTGTTTGACCTTTGGGTTGTTTGTAATATGGGTTTTAGTTGTGTGACCTGTGTATGACCTGTGGGATGTGTGACCTGTGTGTGACCTGTGGGATGTGTGTTAGATGTGTGACCTGTGGGATGTGTGACCTGTGTATGACCTGTGGGATGTGTGACCTGTGTATGACCTGTGGGATGTGTGTTAGATGTGTGACCTGTGGGATGTGTGTTAGATGTGTGACCTGTGGGATGTGTTAGATGCGTGACCTGTGTATGACCTGTGGGATGTGTGACCTGTGTGTGACCTGTGGGATGTGTGTTAGATGTGTGACCTGTGGGATGTGTGACCTGTGGGATGTGTGACCTGTGGGATGTGTGTTAGATGTGTGACCTGTGGGATGTGTGTTAGATGTGGGATTTGTTAGATGCGTGACCTGTGTATGACCTGTGGGATGTGTGACCTGTGTATGACCTGTGGGATGTGTGACCTGTGGGATGTGTGACCTGTGTGTGACCTGTGGGATGTGTGTTAGATGTGTGACCTGTGGGATGTGTGACCTGTGGGATGTGTGTTAGATGTGTGACCTGTGGGATGTGTGTTAGATGTGTGACCTGTGGGATGTGTTAGATGCGTGACCTGTGTATGACCTGTGGGATGTGTGACCTGTGTATGACCTGTGGGATGTGTGACCTGTGGGATGTGTGATCTGTGTATGACCTGTGGGATGTGTGTTAGATGCGTGACCTGTGTATGACCTGTGGGATGTATGACCTGTGGGATGTGTTAGATGCGTGACCTGTGTATGACCTGTGGGATGTGTGACCTGTGTATGACCTGTGGGATGTGTGTTAGATGTGTGACCTGTGGGATGTGTGTTAGATGTGTGACCTGTGGGTTGTGTGTAACACGTTACACACAGGTCAAACACATTGCACACATGTTACACACAGCACACAGGTCATACACGTGTGTGTGACCTGTGTGTAGCGTGTGTTTGACCTGTGTAATGTGTGTGACCTTTGGGTTGTTTGTAATATGGGTTTTAGTTGTGTGACCTGTGTATGACCTGTGGGATGTGTGACCTGTGTGTGACCTGTGGGATGTGTGTTAGATGTGTGACCTGTGGGATGTGTGACCTGTGGGATGTGTGACCTGTGGGATGAGTGTTGGATGCGTGACCTGTGTATGACCTGTGGGATGTGTGACCTGTGTATGACCTGTGGGATGTGTGACCTGTGTATGACCTGTGGGATGTGTGTTAGATGTGTGACCTGTGGGATGTGTGTTAGATGTGTGACCTGTGGGATGTGTTAGATGCGTGACCTGTGTATGACCTGTGGGATGTGTGACCTGTGTGTGACCTGTGGGATGTGTGTTAGATGTGTGACCTGTGGGATGTGTGACCTGTGGGATGTGTGTTAGATGTGTGACCTGTGGGATGTGTGTTAGATGTGTGACCTGTGGGATGTGTTAGATGCGTGACCTGTGTATGACCTGTGGGATGTGTGACCTGTGTATGACCTGTGGGATGTGTGACCTGTGGGATGTGTGACCTGTGTATGACCTGTGGGATGTGTGACCTGTGTGTGACCTGTGGGATGTGTGTTAGATGTGTGACCTGTGGGATGTGTGACCTGTGGGATGTGTGACCTGTGGGATGTGTGTTAGATGTGTGACCTGTGGGATGTGTGTTAGATGTGTGACCTGTGGGATGTGTGACCTGTGTATGACCTGTGGGATGTGTGACCTGTGTATGACCTGTGGGATGTGTGACCTGTGTATGACCTGTGGGATGTGTGATCTGTGTATGACCTGTGGGATGTGTGTTAGATGCGTGACCTGTGTATGACCTGTGGGATGTATGACCTGTGGGATGTGTTAGATGCGTGACCTGTGTATGACCTGTGGGATGTGTGACCTGTGTATGACCTGTGGGATGTGTGACCTGTGGGATGTGTGTTAGATGTGTGACCTGTGGGTTGTGTGTAACACGTTACACACAGGTCAAACACATTGCACACATGTTACACACAGCACACAGGTCATACACGTGTGTGTGACCTGTGTGTAGCGTGTGTTTGACCTGTGTAATGTGTGTTACCTTTGGGTTGTTTGTAATATGGGTTTTAGTTGTGTGACCTGTGTATGACCTGTGGGATGTGTGACCTGTGTGTGACCTGTGGGATGTGTGTTAGATGTGTGACCTGTGGGATGTATGACCTGTGGGATGTGTTAGATGCGTGACCTGTGTATGACCTGTGGGATGTGTGACCTGTGTATGACCTGTGGGATGTGTGTTAGATGTGTGACCTGTGGGATGTGTGTTAGATGTGTGACCTGTGGGATGTGTGTTAGATGTGTGACCTGTGGGATGTGTGTTAGATGTGTGACCTGTGTATGACCTGTGGGATGTGTGACCTGTGTGTGACCTGTGGGATGTGTGACCTGTGGGATGTGTGACCTGTGGGATGTGTGTTAGATGTGTGACCTGTGGGATGTGTGTTAGATGTGTGACCTGTGGGATGTGTGACCTGTGTATGACCTGTGGGATGTGTGATCTGTGTATGACCTGTGGGATGTGTGTTAGATGCGTGACCTGTGTATGACCTGTGGGATGTGTGTTAGATGTGTGACCTGTGTATGACCTGTGGGATGTGTGACCTGTGTATGACCTGTGGGATGTGTGTTAGATGTGTGACCTGTGGGATGTGTGTTAGATGTGTGACCTGTGGGATGTGTTAGATGCGTGACCTGTGTATGACCTGTGGGATGTGTGACCTGTGTGTGACCTGTGGGATGTGTGTTAGATGTGTGACCTGTGTGTGACCTGTGGGATGTGTGTTAGATGTGTGACCTGTGGGATGTGTGACCTGTGGGATGTGTGTTAGATGTGTGACCTGTGGGATGTGTGTTAGATGTGTGACCTGTGGGATGTGTGTTAGATGTGTGACCTGTGGGATGTGTGTTAGATGTGTGACCTGTGGGATGTGTGTTAGATGTGTGACCTGTGGGATGTGTTAGATGCGTGACCTGTGTATGACCTGTGGGATGTGTGACCTGTGTATGACCTGTGGGATGTGTGACCTGTGTATGACCTGTGGGATGTGTAACCTGTACTGTGTACCTGTGACCTGTGGGATGTGTGTTAGATGCGTGACCTGTGTATGACCTGTGGGATGTGTGACCTGTGTATGACCTGTGGGATGTGTGACCTGTGGGATGTGTGACCTGTGGGATGTGTTAGATGCGTGACCTGTGTATGACCTGTGGGATGTGTGTTAGATGTGTGACCTGTGGGATGTGTGTTAGATGTGTGACCTGTGGGATGTGTGTTAGATGTGTGACCTGTGGGATGTGTGTTAGATGTGTGACCTGTGGGATGTGTTAGATGCGTGACCTGTGTATGACCTGTGGGATGTGTGACCTGTGTGTGACCTGTGGGATGTGTGTTAGATGTGTGACCTGTGGGATGTGTGTTAGATGTGTGACCTGTGGGATGTGTGTTAGATGTGTGACCTGTGTATGAGCTGTGGGATGTGTGACCTGTGGGATGTGTGACCTGTGTATGACCTGTGGGATGTGTGTTAGATGTGTGACCTGTGGGATGTGTGTTATATGTGTGACCTGTGGGATGTGTTAGATGCGTGACCTGTGTATGACCTGTGGGATGTGTGACCTGTGTGTGACCTGTGGGATGTGTGTTAGATGTGTGACCTGTGTGTGACCTGTGGGATGTGTGTTAGATGTGTGACCTGTGGGATGTGTGTTAGATGTGTGACCTGTGGGATGTGTGACCTGTGGGATGTGTGTTAGATGTGTGACCTGTGGGATGTGTGTTAGATGTGTGACCTGTGGGATGTGTGTTAGATGTGTGACCTGTGGGATGTGTGTTAGATGTGTGACCTGTGGGATGTGTTAGATGCGTGACCTGTGTATGACCTGTGGGATGTGTGACCTGTGTATGACCTGTGGGATGTGTGACCTGTGTATGACCTGTGGGATGTGTAACCTGTACTGTGTACCTGTGACCTGTGGGATGTGTGTTAGATGCGTGACCTGTGTATGACCTGTGGGATGTGTGACCTGTGTATGACCTGTGGGATGTGTGACCTGTGGGATGTGTGTTGGATGCGTGACCTGTGTATGACCTGTGGGATGTGTGACCTGTGTATGACCTGTGGGATGTGTGTTAGATGTGTGACCTGTGGGATGTGTGACCTGTGGGATGTGTTAGATGCGTGACCTGTGTATGACCTGTGGGATGTGTGACCTGTGTATGACCTGTGGGATGTGTGACCTGTGTATGACCTGTGGGATGTGTGTTAGATGTGTGACCTGTGGGATGTGTGTTAGATGTGTGACCTGTGGGATGTGTGTTAGATGTGTGACCTGTGGGATGTGTTAGATGCGTGACCTGTGTATGACCTGTGGGATGTGTGACCTGTGTGTGACCTGTGGGATGTGTGTTAGATGTGTGACCTGTGGGATGTGTGTTAGATGTGTGACCTGTGGGATGTGTGTTAGATGTGTGACCTGTGGGATGTGTGTTAGATGTGTGACCTGTGTATGAGCTGTGGGATGTGTGACCTGTGTATGACCTGTGGGATGTGTGTTAGATGTGTGACCTGTGGGATGTGTGTTAGATGTGTGACCTGTGGGATGTGTTAGATGCGTGACCTGTGTATGACCTGTGGGATGTGTGACCTGTGTGTGACCTGTGGGATGTGTGTTAGATGTGTGACCTGTGGGATGTGTGTTAGATGTGTGACCTGTAGGATGTGTGTTAGAT
This sequence comes from Taudactylus pleione, assembly GCA_031769625.1. Lineage (NCBI taxonomy): Eukaryota > Metazoa > Chordata > Amphibia > Anura > Myobatrachidae > Taudactylus > Taudactylus pleione. The sequence goes on along the minus strand of JAUIMM010000803.1, from coordinate 208,203 downwards.
GTGTGACCTGTGGGATGTGTGTTAGATGTGTGACCTGTGGGATGTGTGTTAGATGTGTGACCTGTGGGATGTGTTAGATGCGTGACCTGTGTATGACCTGTGGGATGTGTGACCTGTGTGTGACCTGTGGGATGTGTGTTAGATGTGTGACCTGTGGGATGTGTGTTAGATGTGTGACCTGTGGGATGTGTGTTAGATGTGTGACCTGTGTATGAGCTGTGGGATGTGTGACCTGTGGGATGTGTGACCTGTGTATGACCTGTGGGATGTGTGTTAGATGTGTGACCTGTGGGATGTGTGTTAGATGTGTGACCTGTGGGATGTGTTAGATGCGTGACCTGTGTATGACCTGTTGGATGTGTGACCTGTGTGTGACCTGTGGGATGTGTGTTAGATGTGTGACCTGTGGGATGTGTGTTAGATGTGTGACCTGTAGGATGTGTGTTAGATGTGTGACCTGTAGGATGTGTGTTAGATGTGTGACCTGTGGGATGTGTGTTAGATGTGTGACCTGTGGGATGTGTGTTAGATGTGTGACCTGTGGGATGTGTTAGATGCGTGACCTGTGTATGACCTGTGGGATGTGTGACCTGTGTGTGACCTGTGGGATGTGTGTTAGATGTGTGACCTGTGGGATCTGTGTTAGATGTGTGACCTGTGGGATGTGTGTTAGATGTGTGACCTGTGGGATGTGTGTTAGATGTGTGACCTGTGTATGAGCTGTGGGATGTGTGACCTGTGTATGACCTGTGGGATGTGTGTTAGATGTGTGACCTGTGGGATGTGTGTTAGATGTGTGACCTGTGGGATGTGTTAGATGCGTGACCTGTGTATGACCTGTGGGATGTGTGACCTGTGTGTGACCTGTGGGATGTGTGTTAGATGTGTGACCTGTGGGATGTGTGTTAGATGTGTGACCTGTGGGATGTGTGTTAGATGTGTGACCTGTGGGATGTGTGTTAGATGTGTGACCTGTGGGATGTGTGTTAGATATGTGACCTGTGGGATGTGTGTTAGATGTGTGACCTGTGTATGACCTGTGGGATGTGTGACCTGTGTGTGACCTGTGGGATGTGTGTTAGATGTGTGACCTGTGGGATGTGTGTTAGATGTGTGACCTGTGTATGACCTGTGGGATGTGTGACCTGTGTATGACCTGTGGGATGTGTGACCTGTGGGATGTGTGTTAGATGTGTGACCTGTGGGATGTGTGTTAGATGTGTGACCTGTGTATGACCTGTGGGATGTGTGTTAGATGTGTGACCTGTGGGATGTGTGTTAGATGTGTGACCTGTGTATGACCTGTGGGATGTGTGACCTGTGTATGACCTGTGGGATGTGTGACCTGTGGGATGTGTGTTAGATGTGTGACCTGTGGGTTGTGTGTTAGATGTGTGACCTGTGTATGACCTGTGGGATGTGTGACCTGTGTATGACCTGTGGGATGTGTGTTGGATGTGTGACCTGTGGGATGTGTGACCTGTGGGATGTGTGTTAGATGCGTGACCTGTGGGATGTGTTAGATGCGTGACCTGTGTATGACCTGTGGGATGTGTGACCTGTGTATGACCTGTGGGATGTGTGACCCGTGTATGACCTGTGGGATGTGTGACCTGTGTATGACCTGTGGGATGTGTGATCTGTGTATGACCTGTGGGATGTGTGACCTGTGTGTGACCTGTGGAATGTGTGTTAGATGTGTGACCTGTGGGATGTGTGACCTGTGGGATGTGTGACCTGTGGGATGTGTGTTGGATGCGTGACCTGTGTATGACCTGTGGGATGTGTGACCTGTGTATGACCTGTGGGATGTGTGACCTGTGTATGACCTGTGGGATGTGTGTTGGATGTGTGACCTGTGTATGACCTGTGGGATGTGTGTTGGATGTGTGACCTGTGGGATGTGTGACCTGTGGGATGTGTGTTAGATGCGTGACCTGTGGGATGTGTTAGATGCGTGACCTGTGTATGACCTGTGGGATGTGTGACCTGTGTATAACCTGTGGGATGTGTGACCTGTGTATGACCTGTGGGATGTGTGTTGGATGTGTGACCTGTGGGATGTGTGACCTGTGGGATGTGTGACCTGTGGGATGTGTGTTAGATGCGTGACCTGTGGGATGTGTTAGATGCGTGACCTGTGTATGACCTGTGGGATGTGTGACCTGTGTATGACCTGTGGGATGTGTGACCTGTGTATGACCTGTGGGATGTGTGATCTGTGTATGACCTGTGGGATGTGTGTTGGATGTGTGACCTGTGTATGACCTGTGGGATGTGTGTTGGATGTGTGACCTGTGGGATGTGTGACCTGTGGGATGTGTGTTAGATGCGTGACCTGTGGGATGTGTTAGATGCGTGACCTGTGTGACCTGTGGGATGTGTGACCTGTGTATGACCTGTGGGATGTGTGACCTGTGTATGACCTGTGGGATGTGTGATCTGTGTATGACCTGTGGGATGTGTGTTAGATGCGTGACCTTTGTATGACCTGTGGGATGTATGACCTGTGGGATGTGTTAGATGCGTGATCTGTGTATGACCTGTGGGATGTGTGACCTGTGTATGACCTGTGGGATGTGTGTTAGATGTGTGACCTGTGGGATGTGTGTTAGATATGTGACCTGTGGGTTGTGTGTAACACGTTACACACAGGTCAAACACATTGCACACATGTTACACACAGCACACAGGTCATACACGTGTGTGTGACCTGTGTGTAGCGTGTGTTTGACCTGTGTAATGTGTTTGACCTTTGGGTTGTTTGTAATATGGGTTTTAGTTGTGTGACCTGTGTATGACCTGTGGGATGTGTGACCTGTGTGTGACCTGTGGGATGTGTGTTAGATGTGTGACCTGTGGGATGTGTGACCTGTGTATGACCTGTGGGATGTGTGTTAGATGTGTGACCTGTGGGATGTGTGTTAGATGTGTGACCTGTGGGATGTGTTAGATGCGTGACCTGTGTATGACCTGTGGGATGTGTGACCTGTGGGATGTGTGTTAGATGTGTGACCTGTGGGATGTGTGACCTGTGGGATGTGTGTTAGATGTGTGACCTGTGGGATTTGTTAGATGCGTGACCTGTGTATGACCTGTGGGATGTGTGACCTGTGTATGACCTGTGGGATGTGTGACCTGTGTGTGACCTGTGGGATGTGTTTGTTAGATGTGTGACCTGTGGGATGTGTGACCTGTGGGATGTGTGTTAGATGTGTGACCTGTGGGATGTGTGTTAGATGTGTGACCTGTGGGATGTGTTAGATGCATGACCTGTGGGATGTGTGACCTGTGTATGACCTGTGGGATGTGTGACCTGTGTATGACCTGTGGGATGTGTGATCTGTGTATGACCTGTGGGATGTGTGTTAGATGCGTGACCTGTGTATGACCTGTGGGATGTGTGACCTGTGGGATGTGTGACCTGTGGGATGTGTGTTGGATGCGTGACCTGTGTATGACCTGTGGGATGTGTGACCTGTGTATGACCTGTGGGATGTGTGACCTGTGTATGACCTGTGGGATGTGTGTTAGATGTGTGACCTGTGGGATGTGTGTTAGATGTGTGACCTGTGGGATGTGTGTTAGATGTGTGACCTGTGTATGAGCTGTGGGATGTGTGACCTGTGTATGACCTGTGGGATGTGTGTTAGATGTGTGACCTGTGGGATGTGTGTTATATGTGTGACCTGTGGGATGTGTTAGATGCGTGACCTGTGTATGACCTGTGGGATGTGTGACCTGTGGGATGTGTGTTAGATGTGTGACCTGTGTGTGACCTGTGGGATGTGTGTTAGATGTGTGACCTGTGGGATGTGTGACCTGTGGGATGTGTGTTAGATGTGTGACCTGTGGGATGTGTGTTAGATGTGTGACCTGTGGGATGTGTGTTAGATGTGTGACCTGTGGGATGTGTGTTAGATGTGTGACCTGTGGGATGTGTGTTAGATGTGTGACCTGTGGGATGTGTTAGATGCGTGACCTGTGTATGACCTGTGGGATGTGTGACCTGTGTATGACCTGTGGGATGTGTGACCTGTGTATGACCTGTGGGATGTGTAACCTGTACTGTGTACCTGTGACCTGTGGGATGTGTGTTAGATGCGTGACCTGTGTATGACCTGTGGGATGTGTGACCTGTGTATGACCTGTGGGATGTGTGACCTGTGGGATGTGTGTTGGATGCGTGACCTGTGTATGACCTGTGGGATGTGTGACCTGTGTATGACCTGTGGGATGTGTGTTAGATGTGTGACCTGTGGGATGTGTGTTAGATGTGTGACCTGTGGGATGTGTGTTAGATGTGTGACCTGTGGGATGTGTTAGATGCGTGACCTGTGTATGACCTGTGGGATGTGTGACCTGTGTATGACCTGTGGGATGTGTGACCTGTGTATGACCTGTGGGATGTGTGTTAGATGTGTGACCTGTGGGATGTGTGTTAGATGTGTGACCTGTGGGATGTGTGTTAGATGTGTGACCTGTGGGATGTGTTAGATGCGTGACCTGTGTATGACCTGTGGGATGTGTGACCTGTGTGTGACCTGTGGGATGTGTGTTAGATGTGTGACCTGTGGGATGTGTGTTAGATGTGTGACCTGTGGGATGTGTGTTAGATGTGTGACCTGTGGGATGTGTTAGATGCGTGACCTGTGTATGACCTGTGGGATGTGTGACCTGTGTGTGACCTGTGGGATGTGTGTTAGATGTGTGACCTGTGGGATGTGTGTTAGATGTGTGACCTGTAGGATGTGTGTTAGATGTGTGACCTGTGGGATGTGTGTTAGATGTGTGACCTGTGGGATGTGTGTTAGATGTGTGACCTGTGGGATGTGTTAGATGCGTGACCTGTGTATGACCTGTGGGATGTGTGACCTGTGTGTGACCTGTGGGATGTGTGTTAGATGTGTGACCTGTGGGATGTGTGTTAGATGTGTGACCTGTGGGATGTGTGTTAGATGTGTGACCTGTGTATGAGCTGTGGGTTGTGTGACCTGTGGGATGTGTGACCTGTGTATGACCTGTGGGATGTGTGTTAGATGTGTGACCTGTGGGATGTGTGTTAGATGTGTGACCTGTGGGATGTGTTAGATGCGTGACCTGTGTATGACCTGTTGGATGTGTGACCTGTGTGTGACCTGTGGGATGTGTGTTAGATGTGTGACCTGTGGGATGTGTGTTAGATGTGTGACCTGTAGGATGTGTGTTAGATGTGTGACCTGTGGGATGTGTGTTAGATGTGTGACCTGTGGGATGTGTTTTAGATGTGTGACCTGTGGGATGTGTTAGATGCGTGACCTGTGTATGACCTGTGGGATGTGTGACCTGTGTGTGACCTGTGGGATGTGTGTTAGATGTGTGACCTGTGGGATGTGTGTTAGATGTGTGACCTGTGGGATGTGTGTTAGATGTGTGACCTGTGGGATGTGTATGAGCTGTGGGATGTGTGACCTGTGGGATGTGTGACCTGTGTATGACCTGTGGGATGTGTGTTAGATGTGTGACCTGTGGGATGTGTGTTAGATGTGTGACCTGTGGGATGTGTTAGATGCGTGACCTGTGTATGACCTGTGGGATGTGTGACCTGTGTGTGACCTGTGGGATGTGTGTTAGATGTGTGACCTGTGGGATGTGTGTTAGATGTGTGACCTGTAGGATGTGTGTTAGACGTGTGACCTGTGGGATGTGTGTTAGATGTGTGACCTGTGGGATGTGTGTTAGATGTGTGACCTGTGGGATGTGTGTTAGATGTGTGACCTGTGTATGACCTGTGGGATGTGTGACCTGTGTGTGACCTGTGGGATGTGTGTTAGATGTGTGACCTGTGGGATGTGTGTTAGATGTGTGACCTGTGGGATGTGTGACCTGTGTATGACCTGTGGGATGTGTGACCTGTGGGATGTGTGTTAGATGTGTGACCTGTGGGTTGTGTGTTAGATGTGTGACCTGTGTATGACCTGTGGGATGTGTGACCTGTGTATGACCTGTGGGATGTGTGTTGGATGTGTGACCTGTGGGATTTGTGACCTGTGGGATGTGTGTTAGATGCGTGACCTGTGGGATGTGTTAGATGCGTGACCTGTGTATGACCTGTGGGATGTGTGACCTGTGTATGACCTGTGGGATGTGTGACCCGTGTATGACCTGTGGGATGTGTGACCTGTGTATGACCTGTGGGATGTGTGATCTGTGTATGACCTGTGGGATGTGTGACCTGTGTGTGACCTGTGGAATGTGTGTTAGATGTGTGACCTGTGGGATGTGTGACCTGTGGGATGTGTGACCTGTGGGATGTGTGTTGGATGCGTGACCTGTGTATGACCTGTGGGATGTGTGACCTGTGTATGACCTGTGGGATGTGTGACCTGTGTATGACCTGTGGGATGTGTGTTGGATGTGTGAACTGTGTATGACCTGTGGGATGTGTGTTGGATGTGTGACCTGTGGGATGTGTGACCTGTGGGATGTGTGTTAGATGCGTGACCTGTGGGATGTGTTAGATGCGTGACCTGTGTATGACCTGTGGGATGTGTGACCTGTGTATGACCTGTGGGATGTGTGACCTGTGTATGACCTGTGGGATGTGTGTTGGATGTGTGACCTGTGGGATGTGTGACCTGTGGGATGTGTGACCTGTGGGATGTGTGTTAGATGCGTGACCTGTGGGATGTGTTAGATGCGTGACCTGTGTATGACCTGTGGGATGTGTGACCTGTGTATGACCTGTGGGATGTGTGACCTGTGTATGACCTGTGGGATGTGTGACCTGTGTATGACCTGTGGGATGTGTGATCTGTGTATGACCTGTGGGATGTGTGTTGGATGTGTGACCTGTGTATGACCTGTGGGATGTGTGTTGGATGTGTGACCTGTGGGATGTGTGACCTGTGGGATGTGTGTTAGATGCGTGACCTGTGGGATGTGTTAGATGCGTGACCTGTATGACCTGTGGGATGTGTGATCTGTGTATGACCTGTGGGATGTGTGTTAGATGCGTGACCTTTGTATGACCTGTGGGATGTGTTAGATGCGTGATCTGTGTATGACCTGTGGGATGTGTGACCTGTGTATGACCTGTGGGATGTGTGTTAGATGTGTGACCTGTGGGATGTGTGTTAGATATGTGACCTGTGGGTTGTGTGTAACACGTTACACACAGGTCAAACACATTGCACACATGTTACACACAGCACACAGGTCATACACGTGTGTGTGACCTGTGTGTAGCGTGTGTTTGACCTGTGTAATGTGTTTGACCTTTGGGTTGTTTGTAATATGGGTTTTAGTTGTGTGACCTGTGTATGACCTGTGGGATGTGTGACCTGTGTGTGACCTGTGGGATGTGTGTTAGATGTGTGACCTGTGGGATGTGTGACCTGTGTATGACCTGTGGGATGTGTGACCTGTGTATGACCTGTGGGATGTGTGTTAGATGTGTGACCTGTGGGATGTGTGTTAGATGTGTGACCTGTGGGATGTGTTAGATGCGTGACCTGTGTATGACCTGTGGGATGTGTGACCTGTGTGTGACCTGTGGGATGTGTGTTAGATGTGTGACCTGTGGGATGTGTGACCTGTGGGATGTGTGTTAGATGTGTGACCTGTGGGATTTGTTAGATGCGTGACCTGTGTATGACCTGTGGGATGTGTGACCTGTGTGTGACCTGTGGGATGTGTTTGTTAGATGTGTGACCTGTGGGATGTGTGACCTGTGGGATGTGTGACCTGTGGGATGTGTGTTAGATGTGTGACCTGTGGGATGTGTGTTAGATGTGTGACCTGTGGGATGTGTTAGATGCGTGACCTGTGTATGACCTGTGGGATGTGTGACCTGTGTATGACCTGTGGGATGTGTGATCTGTGTATGACCTGTGGGATGCGTGACCTGTGTATGACCTGTGGGATGTATGACCTGTGGGATGTGTTAGATGCGTGACCTGTGTATGACCTGTGGGATGTGTGACCTGTGTATGACCTGTGGGATGTGTGTTAGATGTGTGACCTGTGGGATGTGTGTTAGATGTGTGACCTGTGGGTTGTGTGTAACACGTTACACACAGGTCAAACACATTGCACACATGTTACACACAGCACACAGGTCATACACGTGTGTGTGACCTGTGTGTAGCGTGTGTTTGACCTGTGTAATGTGTGTGACCTTTGGGTTGTTTGTAATATGGGTTTTAGTTGTGTGACCTGTGTATGACCTGTGGGATGTGTGTTAGATGTGTGACCTGTGGGATGTGTGACCTGTGGGATGTGTGTTGGATGCGTGACCTGTGTATGACCTGTGGGATGTGTGACCTGTGTATGACCTGTGGGATGTGTGACCTGTGTATGACCTGTGGGATGTGTGTTAGATGTGTGACCTGTGGGATGTGTGTTAGATGTGTGACCTGTGGGATGTGTTAGATGCGTGACCTGTGTATGACCTGTGGGATGTGTGACCTGTGTGTGACCTGTGGGATGTGTGTTAGATGTGTGACCTGTGGGATGTGTGACCTGTGGGATGTGTGTTAGATGTGTGACCTGTGGGATGTGTGTTAGATGTGTGACCTGTGGGATGTGTTAGATGCGTGACCTGTGGGATGTGTGACCTGTGTATGACCTATGGGATGTGTGACCTGTGGGATGTGTGACCTGTGTATGACCTGTGGGATGTGTGACCTGTGTGTGACCTGTGGGATGTGTGTTAGATGTGTGACCTGTGGGATGTGTGACCTGTGGGATGTGTGTTAGATGTGTGACCTGTGGGATGTGTGTTAGATGTGTGACCTGTGGGATGTGTTAGATGCGTGACCTGTGTATGACCTGTGGGATGTGTGACCTGTGTATGACCTGTGGGATGTGTGACCTGTGTATGACCTGTGGGATGTGTGATCTGTGTATGACCTGTGGGATGTGTGTTAGATGCGTGACCTGTGTATGACCTGTGGGATGTATGACCTGTGGGATGTGTTAGATGCGTGACCTGTGTATGACCTGTGGGATGTGTGACCTGTGTATGACCTGTGGGATGTGTGTTAGATGTGTGACCTGTGGGATGTGTGTTAGATGTGTGACCTGTGGGATGTGTGTTAGATGTGTGACCTGTGGGATGTGTTAGATGCGTGACCTGTGTATTACCTGTGGGATGTGTTACCTGTGTATGACCTGTGGGATGTGTGACCTGTGTATGACCTGTGGGATGTGTGACCTGTGTATGACCTGTGGGATGTGTGATCTGTGTATGACCTGTGGGATGTGTGTTAGATGCGTGACCTGTGTATGACCTGTGGGATGTGTTAGATGCGTGACCTGTGTATGACCTGTGGGATGTGTGACCTGTGTATGACCTGTGGGATGTGTGTTAGATGTGTGACCTGTGGGATGTGTGTTAGATGTGTGACCTGTGGGATGTGTGTTAGATGTGTGACCTGTGGGATGTGTGTTAGATGTGTGACCTGTGTATGACCTGTGGGATGTGTGACCTCTGTGTGACCTGTGGGATGTGTGTTAGATGTGTGACCTGTGGGATGTGTGTTGGATGCGTGACCTGTGTATGACCTGTGGGATGTGTGACCTGTGTATGACCTGTGGGATGTGTGTTAGATGTGTGACCTGTGGGATGTGTGTTAGATGTGTGACCTGTGGGATGTGTTAGATGCGTGACCTGTGTATGACCTGTGGGATGTGTGACCTGTGTGTGACCTGTGGGATGTGTGTTAGATGTGTGACCTGTGGGATGTGTGTTAGATGTGTGACCTGTGGGATGTGTGTTAGATGTGTGACCTGTGGGATGTGTTAGATGCGTGACCTGTGTATGACCTGTGGGATGTGTGACCTGTGTATGACCTGTGGGATGTGTGACCTGTGTATGACCTGTGGGATGTGTGACCTGTGTATGACCTGTGGGATGTGTGACCTGTGTGTGACCTGTGGGATGTGTGTTAGATGTGTGACCTGTGGGATGTGTGACCTGTGGGATGTGTGTTAGATGTGTGACCTGTGGGATGTGTGTTAGATGTGTGACCTGTGGGATGTGTTAGATGCGTGACCTGTGTATGACCTGTGGGATGTGTGACCTGTGTATGACCTGTGGGATGTGTGATCTGTGTATGACCTGTGGGATGTGTTAGATGCGTGACCTGTGTATGACCTGTGGGATGTATGACCTGTGGGATGTGTTAGATGCGTGACCTGTGTATGACCTGTGGGATGTGTGACCTGTGTATGACCTGTGGGATGTGTGTTAGATATGTGACCTGTGGGTTGTGTGTAACACGTTACACACAGGTCAAACACATTGCACACATGTTACACACAGCACACAGGCCATACACGTGTGTGTGACCTGTGTGTAGCGTGTGTTTGACTTGTGTAATGTGTGTGACCTTTGGGTTGTTTGTAATATGGGTTTTAGTTGTGTGACCTGTGTATGACCAGTGGGATGTGTGTAATTATAATTATAATGACCTGTGTATGAATTATGTGCTGTGTGTAACAAGTATGACCTGTGGGATGTGTGACCTGTGTGATGTGTGACCTGTGTATGACCTGTGGGATGTGTGTTAGATGCGTGACCTGTGTATGACCTGTGGGATGTGTGTTAGATGCGTGACCTGTGTATGACCTGTGGGATGTGTGACCTGTGTATGACCTGTGGGATGTGTGTTAGATGCGTGACCTGTGTATGACCTGTGGGATGTGTGACCTGTGTATTACCTGTGGGATGTGTGACCTGTGTATGACCTGTGGGATGTGTGACCTGTGGGATGTGTTAGATGCGTGACCTGTGTATGACCTGTGGGATGTGTGACCTGTGTGTGACCTGTGGGATGTGTGTTAGATGTGTGACCTGTGGGATGTGTGTTAGATGTGTGACCTGTGGGATGTGTGTTGGATGCGTGACCTGTGTATGACCTGTGGGATGTGTGACCTGTGTATGACCTGTGGGATGTGTGTTAGATGTGTGACCTGTGGGATGTGTGTTAGATGTGTGACCTGTGGGATTTGTGTTAGATGTGTGACCTGTGGGATGTGTGTTAGATGTGTGACCTGTGGGATGTGTGTTAGATGTGTGACCTGTGGGATGTGTGTTAGATGTGTGACCTGTGGGATGTGTTAGATGCGTGACCTGTGTATGACCTGTGGGATGTGTGACCTGTGTGTGACCTGTGGGATGTGTGTTAGATGTGTGACCTGTGGGATGTGTGACCTGTGGGATGTGTGTTAGATGTGTGACCTGTGGGATGTGTGTTAGATGTGTGACCTGTAGGATGTGTGACCTGTGGGATGTGTAACCTGTACTGTGTACCTGTGACCTGTGGGATGTGTGTTAGATGCGTGACCTGTGTATGACCTGTGGGATGTGTGACCTGTGTATGACCTGTGGGATGTGTGTTAGATGTGTGACCTGTGGGATGTGTGTTAGATGGGTGACCTGTGTATGACCTGTGGGATGTGTGACCTGTATATGACCTGTGGGATGTGTGACCTGTGTATGACCTGTGGGATGTGTGTTAGATGTGTGACCTGTGGGATGTGTGTTAGATGTGTGACCTGTGGGATGTATGTGGGATGTGTTAGATGTGTTAGATGCGTGACCTGTGTATGACATGTGGGATGTGTGACCTGTGTGTGACCTGTGGGATGTGTGTTAGATGTGTGACCTGTGGGATGTGTGTTAGATGTGTGACCTGTGGGATGTGTTAGATGCGTGACCTGTGTATGACCTGTGGGATGTGTGACCTGTGTATGACCTGTGGGATGTGTGATCTGTGTATGACCAGTGGGATGTGTGATCTGTGTATGACCTGTGGGATGTGTGTTAGATGCGTGACCTGTGTATGACCTGTGGGATGTATGACCTGTGGGATGTGTTAGATGCGTGACCTGTGTATGACCTGTGGGATGTGTGACCTGTGTATGACCTGTGGGATGTGTGTTAGATGTGTGACCTGTGGGATGTGTGTTAGATGTGTGACCTGTGGGATGTGTGTTAGATGTGTGACCTGTGTATGACCTGTGGGATGTGTGACCTGTGTATGACCTGTGGGATGTGTGACCTGTGGGATGTGTGTTAGATGTGTGACCTGTGGGATGTGTGTTAGATGTGTGACCTGTGGGATGTGTGTTAGATGTGTGACCTGTGGGATGTGTTAGATGTGTGACCTGTGTATGACCTGTGGGATGTGTGACCTGTGTATGACCTGTGGGATGTGTGATCTGTGTATGACCTGTGGGATGTGTGACCTGTGTATGACCTGTGGGATGTGTGATCTGTGTATGACCTGTGGGATGTGTGTTAGATGCGTGACCTGTGTATGACCTGTGGGATGTGTTAGATGCGTGACCTGTGTATGACCTGTGGGATGTGTGACCTGTGTATGACCTGTGGGATGTGTGTTAGATGTGTGACCTGTGGGATGTGTGTTAGATGTGTGACCTGTGGGATGTGTGTTAGATGTGTGACCTGTGGGATGTGTGTTAGATGTGTGACCTGTGGGATGTGTGTTAGATGTGTGACCTGTGGGATGTGTGTTAGATGTGTGACCTGTGGGATGTGTTAGATGCGTGACCTGTGTATGACCAGTGGGATGTGTGACCTGTGTATGACCTGTGGGATGTGTGTTAGATGTGTGACCTGTGTATGACCTGTGGGATGTGTGACCTGTGTATGACCTGTGGGATATGTGACCTGTGTATGACCTGTGGGATGTGTGACCTGTGTATGACCTGTGGGATGTGTGACCTGTGGGATGTGTGTTAGATGCGTGACCTGTGTATGACCTGTGGGATGTGTGACCTGTGTATGACCTGTGGGATGTGTGACCTGTGGGATGTGTGTTGGATGCGTGACCTGTGTATGACCTGTGGGATGTGTGACCTGTGTATGACCTGTGGGATGTGTGTTAGATGTGTGACCTGTGGGATGTGTGTTAGATGTGTGACCTGTGGGATGTGTTAGATGCGTGACCTGTGTATGACCTGTGGGATGTGTGACCTGTGTATGACCTGTGGGATGTGTGACCTGTGTATGACCTGTGGGATGTGTGTTAGATGTGTGACCTGTGGGATGTGTGTTAGATGTGTGACCTGTGGGATGTGTGTTAGATGTGTGACCTGTGGGATGTGTTAGATACGTGACCTGTGTATGACCTGTGGGATGTGTGACCTGTGTGTGACCTGTGGGATGTGTGTTAGATGTGTGACCTGTGGGATGTGTGTTAGATGTGTGACCTGTGGGATGTGTGTTAGATGTGTGACCTGTGGGATGTGTGTTAGATGTGTGACCTGTGGGATGTGTGTTAGATGTGTGACCTGTGTATGACCTGTGGGATGTGTGACCTGTGTATGACCTGTGGGATGTGTGACCTGTGGGATGTGTGTTGGATGTGTGACCTGTGGGATGTGTGACCTGTGGGATGTGTGTTAGATGCGTGACCTGTGGGATGTGTTAGATGCGTGACCTGTGTATGACCTGTGGGATGTGTGACCTGTGTATGACCTGTGGGATGTGTGTTGGATGTGTGACCTGTGGGATGTGTGACCTGTGGGATGTGTGTTAGATGCGTGACCTGTGGGATGTGTTAGATGCGTGACCTGTGTATGACCTGTGGGATGTGTGACCTGTGTATGACCTGTGGGATGTGTGACCTGTGTATGACCTGTGGGATGTGTGACCTGTGTATGACCTGTGGGATGTGTGATCTGTGTATGACCTGTGGGATGTGTGACCTGTGTGTGACCTGTGGAATGTGTGTTAGATGTGTGACCTGTGGGATGTGTGACCTGTGGGATGTGTGTGGGATGCGTGACCTGTGTATGACCTGTGGGATGTGTGACCTGTGTATGACCTGTGGGATGTGTGTTAGATGTGTGACCTGTGGGATGTGTGTTAGATGTGTGACCTGTGGGATGTGTGTTATGGTGCATACACACGATCACATTTTTTCTTCAGATATGGACGATAACGATTTAAAAATCGTTCAGTCGTTCATATCTGATGGAAAATCGTTCATATCTGACATGCCTGAACGATGGACGATCAACGATGCGCGTTCCCGTTTGTCAGATAACGATATCTGACATCTGATGGGTTTGCAGTCAGACTTGGACGATTCCATTCATTTTAATGCAGTCAAAAATCGTTCAATCGTTCAAATCGTTCAAAACTTTGGTCAAATCGTCCAAATCGTTCAAATCGTTTAATCGTTCAGTCGTTCATCTGACAAATCTGACAAGTCTGACAAATCTGACCGTGTGTACGCTCCATTAGATGTGTGACCTGTGTATGACCAGTGGGATGTGTGACCTGTGTATGACCAGTGGGATGTGTGACCTGTGTATGACCTGTGGGATGTGTGACCTGTGTATGACCTGTGGGATGTGTGTTAGATGTGTGACCTGTGGGATGTGTGTTAAGGTGCATACACACGATCAGATTTTTTCTTCAGATATGGACGATAACGATTTAAAAATCGTTCAGTCGTTCATATCTGAAGGAAAATCGTTCATATCTGACATGTCTGAACGATGGACGATCAACGATGCGCGTTCCCGTTTGTCAGATAACGATATCTGACATCTGATGGGTTTGCAGTCAGACTTGGACGATTCCATTCATTTTAATGCAGTCAAAAATCGTTCAATCGTTCAAAACTTTGAAATCGTTCAAAACTTTGGTCAAATCGTCCAAATCGTTCAAATCGTTTAATCGTTCAGTCGTTCATCTGACAAGTCTGACAAATCTGACCGTGTGTACGCTCCATAAGATGTGTGACCTGTGGGATGTGTTTTAGATGTGTGACCTGTGGGATGTGTTAGATGCGTGACCTGTGTATGACCAGTGGGATGTGTGACCTGTGTATGACCTGTGGGATGTGTGTTAGATGTGTGACCTGTGTATGACCTGTGGGATGTGTGACCTGTGTATGACCTGTGGGATATGTGTTAGATGTGTGACCTGTGGGATGTGTGTTAGATGTGTGACCTGTGGGATGTGTTAGATGCGTGACCTGTGTATGACCTGTGGGATGTGTGACCTGTGTATGACCTGTGGGATGTGTGTTAGATGCGTGACCTGTGTATGACCTGTGGGATGTGTGACCTGTGTATGACCTGTGGGATGTGTGACCTGTGTATGACCTGTGGGATGTGTGATCTGTGTATGACCAGTGGGATGTGTGATCTGTGTATGACCTGTGGGATGTGTGTTAGATGCGTGACCTGTGTATGACCTGTGGGATGTATGACCTGTGGGATGTGTTAGATGCGTGACCTGTGTATGACCAGTGGGATGTGTGACCTGTGTATGACCTGTGGGATGTGTGTTAGATGTGTGACCTGTGTATGACCTGTGGGATGTGTGACCTGTGTATGACCTGTGGGATATGTGTTAGATGTGTGACCTGTGGGATGTGTGTTAGATGTGTGACCTGTGGGATGTGTTAGATGCGTGACCTGTGGGATGTGTGACCTGTGTATGACCTGTGGGATGTGTATTAGACGCGTGACCTGTGTATGACCTGTGGGATGTATGACCTGTGGGATGTGTTAGATGCGTGACCTGTGTATGACCTGTGGGATGTGTGTTAGATGTGTGACCTGTGGGATGTGTGTTAGATGTGTGACCTGTGGGATGTGTGTTAGATGTGTGACCTGTGTATGACCTGTGGGATGTGTGACCTGTGTATGACCAGTGGGATGTGTGACCTGTGTATGACCTGTGGGATGTGTGTTAGATGTGTGACCTGTGGGATGTGTGTTAGATGTGTGACCTGTGGAATGTGTGTTAGATGTGTGACCTGTGGGATGTGTTAGATGCGTGACCTGTGTATGACTAGTGGGATGTGTGACCTGTGTATGACCTGTGGGATGTGTGTTAGATGTGTGACCTGTGTATGACCTGTGGGATGTGTGACCTGTGTATGACCTGTGGGATGTGTGTTAGATGTGTGACCTGTGGGATGTGTGTTAGATGTGTGACCTGTGGGATGTGTGTTAGATGTGTGACCTGTGGGATGTGTTAGATGCGTGACCTGTGTATGACCTGTGGGATGTGACCTGTGTATGACCTGTGGGATGTGTGACCTGTGTATGACCTGTGGGATGTGTGATCTGTGTATGACCAGTGGGATGTGTGATCTGTGTATGACCTGTGGGATGTGTGTTAGATGCGTGACCTGTGTATGACCTGTGGGATGTATGACCTGTGGGATGTGTTAGATGCGTGACCTGTGTATGATCTGTGGGATGTGTGACCTGTGTATGACCTGTGGGATGTGTGTTAGATGTGTGACCTGTGGGATGTGTGTTAGATGTGTGACCTGTGGGATGTGTGTTAGATGTGTGACCTGTGTATGACCTGTGGGATGTGTGACCTGTGTATGACCAGTGGGATGTGTGACCTGTGTATGACCAGTGGGATGTGTGACCTGTGTATGACCTGTGGGATGTGTGACCTGTGTATGACCTGTGGGATGTGTGTTAGATGTGTGACCTGTGGGATGTGTGTTAGATGTGTGACCTGTGGGATGTGTGTTAGATGTGTGACCTGTGTATGACCAGTGGGATGTGTGACCTGTGTATGACCAGTGGGATGTGTGACCTGTGTATGACCAGTGGGATGTGTGACCTGTGTATGACCTGTGGGATGTGTGACCTGTGTATGACCTGTGGGATGTGTGTTAGATGTGTGACCTGTGGGATGTGTGTTAGATGTGTGACCTGTGGGATGTGTGTTAGATGTGTGACCTGTGGGATGTGTTAGTTGTGTGACCTGTGTATGACCAGTGGGATGTGTGACCTGTGTATGACCTGTGGGATGTGTGACCTGTGTATGACCTGTGGGATGTGTGTTAGATGTGTGACCTGTGGGATGTGTGTTAGATGTGTGACCTGTGTGTGACCTGTGGGATGTATGACCTGTGGGATGTGTTAGATGCGTGACCTGTGTATGACCTGTGGGATGTGTGTTAGATGTGTGACCTGTGGGATGTGTGTTAGATGTGTGACCTGTGTATGACCTGTGGGATGTGTGACCTGTGTATGACCTGTGGGATGTGTGTTAGATGTGTGACCTGTGGGATGTGTGTTAGATGTGTGACCTGTGGGATGTGTGTTAGATGCGTGACCTGTGTATGACCTGTGGGATGTGTGACCTGTGTATGACCTGTGGGATGTGTGACCTGTGTATGACCTGTGGGATGTGTGACCTGTGTATGACCTGTGGGATGTGTGTTAGATGTGTGACCTGTGGGATGTGTGTTAAGGTGCATACACACGATCAGATTTTTTCTTCAGATATGGACGATAACGATTTAAAAATCGTTCAGTCGTTCATATCTGAAGGAAAATCGTTCATATCTGACATGCCTGAACGATGGACGATCAACGATGCGCGTTCCCGTTTGTCAGATAACGATATCTGACATCTGATGGGTTTGCAGTCAGACTTGGACGATTCCATTCATTTTAATGCAGTCAAAAATCGTTCAATCGTTCAAAACTTTGAAATCGTTCAAAACTTTGGTCAAATCGTCCAAATCGTTCAAATCGTTTAATCGTTCAGTCGTTCATCTGACAAGTCTGACAAATCTGACCGTGTGTACGCTCCATAAGATGTGTGACCTGTGGGATGTGTTTTAGATGTGTGACCTGTGGGATGTGTTAGATGCGTGACCTGTGTATGACCAGTGGGATGTGTGACCTGTGTATGACCTGTGGGATGTGTGTTAGATGTGTGACCTGTGTATGACCTGTGGGATGTGTGACCTGTGTATGACCTGTGGGATATGTGTTAGATGTGTGACCTGTGGGATGTGTGTTAGATGTGTGACCTGTGGGATGTGTTAGATGCGTGACCTGTGTATGACCTGTGGGATGTGTGACCTGTGTATGACCTGTGGGATGTGTGTTAGATGCGTGACCTGTGTATGACCTGTGGGATGTGTGACCTGTGTATGACCTGTGGGATGTGTGACCTGTGTATGACCTGTGGGATGTGTGATCTGTGTATGACCAGTGGGATGTGTGATCTGTGTATGACCTGTGGGATGTGTGTTAGATGCGTGACCTGTGTATGACCTGTGGGATGTATGACCTGTGGGATGTGTTAGATGCGTGACCTGTGTATGACCAGTGGGATGTGTGACCTGTGTATGACCTGTGGGATGTGTGTTAGATGTGTGACCTGTGTATGACCTGTGGGATGTGTGACCTGTGTATGACCTGTGGGATATGTGTTAGATGTGTGACCTGTGGGATGTGTGTTAGATGTGTGACCTGTGGGATGTGTTAGATGCGTGACCTGTGGGATGTGTGACCTGTGTATGACCTGTGGGATGTGTGTTAGATGCGTGACCTGTGTATGACCTGTGGGATGTGTGACCTGTGTATGACCTGTGGGATGTGTGATCTGTGTATGACCAGTGGGATGTGTGATCTGTGTATGACCTGTGGGATGTGTGTTAGATGCGTGACCTGTGTATGACCTGTGGGATGTATGACCTGTGGGATGTGTTAGATGCGTGACCTGTGTATGACCTGTGGGATGTGTGTTAGATGTGTGACCTGTGGGATGTGTGTTAGATGTGTGACCTGTGGGATGTGTGTTAGATGTGTGACCTGTGTATGACCTGTGGGATGTGTGACCTGTGTATGACCAGTGGGATGTGTGACCTGTGTATGACCTGTGGGATGTGTGTTAGATGTGTGACCTGTGGGATGTGTGTTAGATGTGTGACCTGTGGAATGTGTGTTAGATGTGTGACCTGTGGGATGTGTTAGATGCGTGACCTGTGTATGACTAGTGGGATGTGTGACCTGTGTATGACCTGTGGGATGTGTGTTAGATGTGTGACCTGTGTATGACCTGTGGGATGTGTGACCTGTGTATGACCTGTGGGATGTGTGTTAGATGTGTGACCTGTGGGATGTGTGTTAGATGTGTGACCTGTGGGATGTGTGTTAGATGTGTGACCTGTGGGATGTGTTAGATGCGTGACCTGTGTATGACCTGTGGGATGTGACCTGTGTATGACCTGTGGGATGTGTGACCTGTGTATGACCTGTGGGATGTGTGATCTGTGTATGACCAGTGGGATGTGTGATCTGTGTATGACCTGTGGGATGTGTGTTAGATGCGTGACCTGTGTATGACCTGTGGGATGTATGACCTGTGGGATGTGTTAGATGCGTGACCTGTGTATGATCTGTGGGATGTGTGACCTGTGTATGACCTGTGGGATGTGTGTTAGATGTGTGACCTGTGGGATGTGTGTTAGATGTGTGACCTGTGGGATGTGTGTTAGATGTGTGACCTGTGTATGACCTGTGGGATGTGTGACCTGTGTATGACCAGTGGGATGTGTGACCTGTGTATGACCAGTGGGATGTGTGACCTGTGTATGACCTGTGGGATGTGTGACCTGTGTATGACCTGTGGGATGTGTGTTAGATGTGTGACCTGTGGGATGTGTGTTAGATGTGTGACCTGTGGGATGTGTGTTAGATGTGTGACCTGTGTATGACCAGTGGGATGTGTGACCTGTGTATGACCAGTGGGATGTGTGACCTGTGTATGACCAGTGGGATGTGTGACCTGTGTATGACCTGTGGGATGTGTGACCTGTGTATGACCTGTGGGATGTGTGTTAGATGTGTGACCTGTGGGATGTGTGTTAGATGTGTGACCTGTGGGATGTGTGTTAGATGTGTGACCTGTGGGATGTGTTAGTTGTGTGACCTGTGTATGACCAGTGGGATGTGTGACCTGTGTATGACCTGTGGGATGTGTGACCTGTGTATGACCTGTGGGATGTGTGTTAGATGTGTGACCTGTGGGATGTGTGTTAGATGTGTGACCTGTGTGTGACCTGTGGGATGTATGACCTGTGGGATGTGTTAGATGCGTGACCTGTGTATGACCTGTGGGATGTGTGTTAGATGTGTGACCTGTGGGATGTGTGTTAGATGTGTGACCTGTGTATGACCTGTGGGTTGTGTGACCTGTGTATGACCTGTGGGATGTGTGTTAGATGTGTGACCTGTGGGATGTGTGTTAGATGTGTGACCTGTGGGATGTGTGTTAGATGCGTGACCTGTGTATGACCTGTGGGATGTGTGACCTGTGTATGACCTGTGGGATGTGTGACCTGTGTATGACCTGTGGGATGTGTGATCTGTGTATGACCAGTGGGATGTGTGACCTGTGTATGACCTGTGGGATGTGTGTTAGATGTGTGACCTGTGGGATGTGTTAGATGCGTGACCTGTGTATGACCTGTGGGATGTGACCTGTGTATGACCTGTGGGATGTGTGACCTGTGTATGACCTGTGGGATGTGTGATCTGTGTATGACCAGTGGGATGTGTGATCTGTGTATGACCTGTGGGATGTGTGTTAGATGCGTGACCTGTGTATGACCTGTGGGATGTATGACCTGTGGGATGTGTTAGATGCGTGA
Source organism: Taudactylus pleione (assembly GCA_031769625.1). Lineage (NCBI taxonomy): Eukaryota > Metazoa > Chordata > Amphibia > Anura > Myobatrachidae > Taudactylus > Taudactylus pleione. The sequence continues at coordinate 187,753 of JAUIMM010000803.1, read as the reverse complement.
CCTGTGTATGATCTGTGGGATGTGTGACCTGTGTATGACCTGTGGGATGTGTGTTAGATGTGTGACCTGTGGGATGTGTGTTAGATGTGTGACCTGTGGGATGTGTGTTAGATGTGTGACCTGTGTATGACCTGTGGGATGTGTGACCTGTGTATGACCTGTGGGATGTGTGACCTGTGTATGACCTGTGGGATGTGTGTTAGATGCGTGACCTGTGTATGACCTGTGGGATGTGTGACCTGTGTATGACCTGTGGGATGTGTGACCTGTGTATGACCTGTGGGATGTGTGATCTGTGTATGACCAGTGGGATGTGTGATCTGTGTATGACCTGTGGGATGTGTGTTAGATGCGTGACCTGTGTATGACCTGTGGGATGTATGACCTGTGGGATGTGTTAGATGCGTGACCTGTGTATGACCAGTGGGATGTGTGACCTGTGTATGACCTGTGGGATGTGTGTTAGATGTGTGACCTGTGTATGACCTGTGGGATGTGTGACCTGTGTATGACCTGTGGGATATGTGTTAGATGTGTGACCTGTGGGATGTGTGTTAGATGCGTGACCTGTGGGATGTGTGACCTGTGTATGACCTGTGGGATGTGTGTTAGATGCGTGACCTGTGTATGACCTGTGGGATGTGTGACCTGTGTATGACCTGTGGGATGTGTGACCTGTGTATGACCTGTGGGATGTGTGATCTGTGTATGACCAGTGGGATGTGTGATCTGTGTATGACCTGTGGGATGTGTGTTAGATGCGTGACCTGTGTATGACCTGTGGGATGTATGACCTGTGGGATGTGTTAGATGCGTGACCTGTGTATGACCTGTGGGATGTGTGTTAGATGTGTGACCTGTGGGATGTGTGTTAGATGTGTGACCTGTGGGATGTGTGTTAGATGTGTGACCTGTGTATGACCTGTGGGATGTGTGACCTGTGTATGACCAGTGGGATGTGTGACCTGTGTATGACCTGTGGGATGTGTGTTAGATGTGTGACCTGTGGGATGTGTGTTAGATGTGTGACCTGTGGAATGTGTGTTAGATGTGTGACCTGTGGGATGTGTTAGATGCGTGACCTGTGTATGACTAGTGGGATGTGTGACTTGTGTATGACCTGTGGGATGTGTGTTAGATGTGTGACCTGTGTATGACCTGTGGGATGTGTGACCTGTGTATGACCTGTGGGATGTGTGTTAGATGTGTGACCTGTGGGATGTGTGTTAGATGTGTGACCTGTGGGATGTGTGTTAGATGTGTGACCTGTGGGATGTGTTAGATGCGTGACCTGTGTATGACCTGTGGGATGTGACCTGTGTATGACCTGTGGGATGTGTGACCTGTGTATGACCTGTGGGATGTGTGATCTGTGTATGACCAGTGGGATGTGTGATCTGTGTATGACCTGTGGGATGTGTGTTAGATGCGTGACCTGTGTATGACCTGTGGGATGTGTTAGATGCGTGACCTGTGTATGATCTGTGGGATGTGTGACCTGTGTATGACCTGTGGGATGTGTGTTAGATGTGTGACCTGTGGGATGTGTGTTAGATGTGTGACCTGTGGGATGTGTGTTAGATGTGTGACCTGTGTATGACCTGTGGGATGTGTGACCTGTGTATGACCAGTGGGATGTGTGACCTGTGTATGACCAGTGGGATGTGTGACCTGTGTATGACCTGTGGGATGTGTGACCTGTGTATGACCTGTGGGATGTGTGTTAGATGTGTGACCTGTGGGATGTGTGTTAGATGTGTGACCTGTGGGATGTGTGTTAGATGTGTGACCAGTGGGATGTGTGACCTGTGTATGACCAGTGGGATGTGTGACCTGTGTATGACCAGTGGGATGTGTGACCTGTGTATGACCTGTGGGATGTGTGACCTGTGTATGACCTGTGGGATGTGTGTTAGATGTGTGACCTGTGGGATGTGTGTTAGATGTGTGACCTGTGGGATGTGTGTTAGATGTGTGACCTGTGGGATGTGTTAGTTGTGTGACCTGTGTATGACCAGTGGGATGTGTGACCTGTGTATGACCTGTGGGATGTGTGACCTGTGTATGACCTGTGGGATGTGTGTTAGATGTGTGACCTGTGGGATGTGTGTTAGATGTGTGACCTGTGGGATGTATGACCTGTGGGATGTGTTAGATGCGTGACCTGTGTATGACCTGTGGGATGTGTGTTAGATGTGTGACCTGTGGGATGTGTGTTAGATGTGTGACCTGTGTATGACCTGTGGGATGTGTGACCTGTGTATGACCTGTGGGATGTGTGTTAGATGTGTGACCTGTGGGATGTGTGTTAGATGTGTGACCTGTGGGATGTGTGTTAGATGCGTGACCTGTGTATGACCTGTGGGATGTGTGACCTGTGTATGACCTGTGGGATGTGTGACCTGTGTATGACCTGTGGGATGTGTGATCTGTGTATGACCAGTGGGATGTGTGACCTGTGTATGACCTGTGGGATGTGTGTTAGATGTGTGACCTGTGGGATGTGTTAGATGCGTGACCTGTGTATGACCTGTGGGATGTGACCTGTGTATGACCTGTGGGATGTGTGACCTGTGTATGACCTGTGGGATGTGTGATCTGTGTATGACCAGTGGGATGTGTGATCTGTGTATGACCTGTGGGATGTGTGTTAGATGCGTGACCTGTGTATGACCTGTGGGATGTATGACCTGTGGGATGTGTTAGATGCGTGACCTGTGTATGACCTGTGGGATGTGTGTTAGATGTGTGACCTGTGGGATGTGTGTTAGATGTGTGACCTGTGGGATGTGTGTTAGATGTGTGACCTGTGTATGACCTGTGGGATGTGTGACCTGTGTATGACCTGTGGGATGTGTGATCTGTGTATGACCAGTGGGATGTGTGATCTGTGTATGACCTGTGGGATGTGTGTTAGATGTGTGACCTGTGTATGACCTGTGGGATGTATGACCTGTGGGATGTGTTAGATGCGTGACCTGTGTATGATCTGTGGGATGTGTGACCTGTGTATGACCTGTGGGATGTGTGTTAGATGTGTGACCTGTGGGATGTGTGTTAGATGTGTGACCTGTGGGATGTGTGTTAGATGTGTGACCTGTGGGATGTGTGTTAGATGTGTGACCTGTGTATGACCAGTGGAATGTGTGACCTGTGTATGACCAGTGGGATGTGTGACCTGTGTATGACCAGTGGGATGTGTGACCTGTGTATGACCTGTGGGATGTGTGACCTGTGTATGACCTGTGGGATGTGTGTTAGATGTGTGACCTGTGGGATGTGTGTTAGATGTGTGACCTGTGGGATGTGTGTTAGATGTGTGACCTGTGGGATGTGTGTTAGATGTGTGACCTGTGTATGACCAGTGGAATGTGTGACCTGTGTATGACCAGTGGGATGTGTGACCTGTGTATGACCAGTGGGATGTGTGACCTGTGTATGACCTGTGGGATGTGTGACCTGTGTATGACCTGTGGGATGTGTGTTAGATGTGTGACCTGTGGGATGTGTGTTAGATGTGTGACCTGTGGGATGTGTGTTAGATGTGTGACCTGTGGGATGTGTTAGTTGTGTGACCTGTGTATGACCAGTGGGATGTGTGACCTGTGTATGACCTGTGGGATGTGTGACCTGTGTATGACCTGTGGGATGTGTGTTAGATGTGTGACCTGTGGGATGTGTGTTAGATGTGTGACCTGTGTGTGACCTGTGGGATGTATGACCTGTGGGATGTGTTAGATGCGTGACCTGTGTATGACCTGTGGGATGTGTGACCTGTGTATGACCTGTGGGATGTGTGTTAGATGTGTGACCTGTGGGATGTGTGTTAGATGTGTGACCTGTGGGATGTGTGTTAGATGTGTGACCTGTGTATGACCTGTGGGATGTGTGACCTGTGTATGACCTGTGGGATGTGTGTTAGATGTGTGACCTGTGGGATGTGTGTTAGATGTGTGACCTGTGGGATGTGTGTTAGATGTGTGACCTGTGTATGACCTGTGGGATGTGTGACCTGTGTATGACCTGTGGGATGTGTGTTAGATGTGTGACCTGTGGGATGTGTTAGATGCGTGACCTGTGTATGACCTGTGGGATGTGTGACCTGTGTATGACCAGTGGGATGTGTGACCTGTGTATGACCAGTGGGATGTGTGACCTGTGTATGACCTGTGGGATGTGTGACCTGTGTATGACCTGTGGGATGTGTGTTAGATGTGTGACCTGTGGGATGTGTGTTAGATGTGTGACCTGTGGGATGTGTGTTAGATGTGTGACCTGTGGGATGTGTGTTAGATGTGTGACCTGTGTATGACCAGTGGGATGTGTGACCTGTGTATGACCAGTGGGATGTGTGACCTGTGTATGACCAGTGGGATGTGTGACCTGTGGGATGTGTGACCTGTGTATGACCTGTGGGATGTGTGTTAGATGTGTGACCTGTGGGATGTGTGTTAGATGTGTGACCTGTGGGATGTGTGTTAGATGTGTGACCTGTGGGATGTGTGTTAGATGTGTGACCTGTGTATGACCAGTGGGATGTGTGACCTGTGTATGACCAGTGGGATGTGTGACCTGTGTATGACCAGTGGGATGTGTGACCTGTGTATGACCTGTGGGATGTGTGACCTGTGTATGACCTGTGGGATGTGTGTTAGATGTGCGACCTGTGGGATGTGTGTTTGATGTGTGACCTGTGGGATGTGTTAGATGCGTGACCTGTGTATGACCTGTGGGATGTGTGACCTGTGTGTGACCTGTGGGATGTGTGTTAGATGTGTGACCTGTGTATGACCTGTGGGATGTGTGTTAGATGTGTGACCTGTGGGATGTGTGACCTGTGGGATGTGTGTTAGATGTGTGACCTGTGGGATGTGTGACCTGTGTATGACCTGTGGGATGTGTGATCTGTGTATGACCTGTGGGATGTGTGTTAGATGCGTGACCTGTGTATGACCTGTGGGATGTATGACCTGTGGGATGTGTTAGATGCGTGACCTGTGTATGAACTGTGGGATGTGTGTTAGATGTGCGACCTGTGGGATGTGTGTTTGATGTGTGACCTGTGGGATGTGTTAGATGCGTGACCTGTGTATGACCTGTGGGATGTGTGACCTGTGTGTGACCTGTGGGATGTGTGTTAGATGTGTGACCTGTGGGATGTGTGTTAGATGTGTGACCTGTGGGATGTGTGTTAGATGTGTGACCTGTGGGATGTGTGTTAGATGTGTGACCTGTGGGATGTGTTAGATGCGTGACCTGTGTATGACCTGTGGGATGTGTGACCTGTGTATGACCTGTGGGATGTGTGACCTGTGTATGACCTGTGGGATGTGTGTTAGATGTGTGACCTGTGTACGACCTGTGGGATGTGTTAGATGCGTGACCTGTGTATGACCTGTGTGTGACCTGTGGGATGTGTGTTAGATGTGTGACCTGTGTATGACCTGTGGGATGTGTGACCTGTGTATGACCAGTGGGATGTGTGACCTGTGTATGACCTGTGGGATGTGTGACCTGTGTATGACCTGTGGGATGTGTGTTAGATGTGTGACCTGTGGGATGTGTGTTAGATGTGTGACCTGTGGGATGTGTGTTAGATGTGTGACCTGTGGGATGTGTTAGATGCGTGACCTGTGTATGACCAGTGGGATGTGTGACCTGTGTATGACCTGTGGGATGTGTGACCTGTGTATGACCTGTGGGATGTGTGTTAGATGTGTGACCTGTGGGATGTGTGTTAGATGTGTGACCTGTGGGATGTGTGTTAGATGTGTGACCTGTGGGATGTGTTAGTTGTGTGACCTGTGTATGACCAGTGGGATGTGTGACCTGTGTATGACCTGTGGGATGTGTGACCTGTGTATGACCTGTGGGATGTGTGTTAGATGTGTGACCTGTGGGATGTGTGTTAGATGTGTGACCTGTGGGATGTGTTAGATGCGTGACCTGTGTATGACCTGTGGGATGTGTGTTAGATGTGCGACCTGTGGGATGTGTGACCTGTGGGATGTGTTAGATGCGTGACCTGTGTATGACCTGTGGGATGTGTGACCTGTTTATGACCTGTGGGATGTGTGACCTGTGGGATGTGTGATCTGTGTATGACCTGTGGGATGTGTGTTAGATGCGTGACCTGTGTATGACCTGTGGGATGTATGACCTGTGGGATGTGTTAGATGCGTGACCTGTGTATGACCTGTGGGATGTGTGACCTGTGTATGACCTGTGGGATGTGTGTTAGATGTGTGACCTGTGGGATGTGTGTTAGATGTGTGACCTGTGGGATGTGTGTTAGATGTGTGACCTGTGTATGACCTGTGGGATGTGTGACCTGTGTATGACCAGTGGGATGTGTGACCTGTGTATGACCTGTGGGATGTGTGACCTGTGTATGACCTGTGGGATGTGTGACCTGTGTATGACCTGTGGGATGTGTGTTAGATGTGTGACCTGTGGGATGTGTGTTAGATGTGTGACCTGTGGGATGTGTTAGATGCGTGACCTGTGTATTACCTGTGGGATGTGTGACCTGTGTATGACCTGTGGGATGTGTGACCTGTGTATGACCTGTGGGATGTGTGACCTGTGTATGACCTGTGGGATGTGTGATCTGTGTATGACCTGTGGGATGTGTGTTAGATGCGTGACCTGTGGGATGTATGACCTGTGGGATGTGTTAGATGCGTGACCTGTGTATGACCTGTGGGATGTGTGACCTGTGTATGACCTGTGGGATGTGTGTTAGATGTGTGACCTGTGGGATGTGTGTTAGATGTGTGACCTGTGGGATGTGTGTTAGATGTGTGACCTGTGTATGACCTGTGGGATGTGTGACCTGTGTATGACCTGTGGGATGTGTGTTAGATGTGTGACCTGTGGGATGTGTGTTAGATGTGTGACCTGTGGGATGTGTTAGATGCGTGACCTGTGTATGACCTGTGGGATGTGTGACCTGTGTGTGACCTGTGGGATGTGTGTTAGATGTGTGACCTGTGGGATGTGTGACCTGTGGGATGTGTGTTAGATGTGTGACCTGTGGGATGTGTGTTAGATGTGTGACCTGTGGGATGTGTTAGATGCGTGACCTGTGTATGACCTGTGGGATGTGTGACCTGTGTATGACCTGTGGGATGTGTGACCTGTGTATGACCTGTGGGATGTGTGACCTGTGTATGACCTGTGGGATGTGTGATCTGTGTATGACCTGTGGGATGTGTGTTAGATGCGTGACCTGTGTATGACCTGTGGGATGTATGACCTGTGGGATGTGTTAGATGCGTGACCTGTGTATGACCTGTGGGATGTGTGACCTGTGTATGACCTGTGGGATGTGTGTTAGATGTGTGACCTGTGGGATGTGTGTTAGATGTGTGACCTGTGGGATGTGTGTTAGATGTGTGACCTGTGGGATGTGTGTTAGATGTGTGACCTGTGTATGACCTGTGGGATGTGTGTTAGATGTGTGACCTGTGGGATGTGTGTTAGATGTGTGACCTGTGGGATGTGTGACCTGTGTATGACCTGTGGGATGTGTGATCTGTGTATGACCTGTGGGATGTGTGTTAGATGCGTGACCTGTGTATGACCTGTGGGATGTATGACCTGTGGGATGTGTTAGATGCGTGACCTGTGTATGACCTGTGGGATGTGTGACCTGTGTATGACCTGTGGGATGTGTGTTAGATGTGCGACCTGTGGGATGTGTTAGATGCGTGACCTGTGTATGACCTGTGGGATGTGTGACCTGTGTGTGACCTGTGGGATGTGTGTTAGATGTGTGACCTGTGGGATGTGTGTTAGATGTGTGACCTGTGGGATGTGTGACCTGTGGGATGTGTGTTAGATGTGTGACCTGTGGGATGTGTGACCTGTGGGATGTGTGTTAGATGTGTGACCTGTGGGATGTGTGTTAGATGTGTGACCTGTGGGATGTGTGTTAGATGTGTGACCTGTGGGATGTGTTAGATGCGTGACCTGTGTATGACCTGTGGGATGTGTGACCTGTGTATGACCTGTGGGATGTGTGACCTGTGTATGACCTGTGGGATGTGTGTTAGATGTGTGACCTGTGTACGACCTGTGGGATGTGTTAGATGCGTGACCTGTGTATGACCTGTGGGATGTGTGACCTGTGTGTGACCTGTGGGATGTGTGTTAGATGTGTGACCTGTGTATGACCTGTGGGATGTGTGACCTGTGTATGACCAGTGGGATGTATGACCTGTGTATGACCTGTGGGATGTGTGACCTGTGGGATGTGTGTTAGATGTGTGACCTGTGGGATGTGTGTTAGATGTGTGACCTGTGGGATGTGTTAGATGCGTGATCTGTGTATGACCAGTGGGATGTGTGACCTGTGTATGACCTGTGGGATGTGTGACCTGTGTATGACCTGTGGGATGTGTGTTAGATGTGTGACCTGTGGGATGTGTGTTAGATGTGTGACCTGTGGGATGTGTGTTAGATGTGTGACCTGTGGGATGTGTTAGTTGTGTGACCTGTGTATGACCAGTGGGATGTGTGACCTGTGTATGACCTGTGGGATGTGTGACCTGTGTATGACCTGTGGGATGTGTGTTAGATGTGTGACCTGTGGGATGTGTGTTAGATGTGTGACCTGTGGGATGTGTTAGATGCGTGACCTGTGGGATGTGTGACCTGTTTATGACCTGTGGGATGTGTGACCTGTGTATGACCTGTGGGATGTGTGATCTGTGTATGACCTGTGGGATGTGTGTTAGATGCGTGACCTGTGTATGACCTGTGGGATGTATGACCTGTGGGATGTGTTAGATGCGTGACCTGTGTATGACCTGTGGGATGTGTGACCTGTGTATGACCTGTGGGATGTGTGTTAGATGTGTGACCTGTGGGATGTGTGTTAGATGTGTGACCTGTGGGATGTGTGTTAGATGTGTGACCTGTGTATGACCTGTGGGATGTGTGACCTGTGTATGACCAGTGGGATGTGTGACCTGTGTATGACCTGTGGGATGTGTGACCTGTGTATGACCTGTGGGATGTGTGTTAGATGTGTGACCTGTGGGATGTGTGTTAGATGTGTGACCTGTGGGATGTGTTAGATGCGTGACCTGTGTATGACCTGTGGGATGTGTGACCTGTGTATGACCTGTGGGATGTGTGATCTGTGTATGACCTGTGGGATGTGAGTTAGATGCGTGACCTGTGTATGACCTGTGGGATGTATGACCTGTGGGATGTGTTAGATGCGTGACCTGTGTATGACCTGTGGGATGTGTGACCTGTGTGTGACCTGTGGGATGTGTGTTAGATGTGTGACCTGTGGGATGTGTGTTAGATGTGTGACCTGTGGGATGTGTGTTAGATGTGTGACCTGTGGGATGTGTGACCTGTGTATGACCTGTGGGATGTGTGTTAGATGTGTGACCTGTGGGATGTGTGTTAGATGTGTGACCTGTGCGATGTGTTAGATGCGTGACCTGTGTATGACCTGTGGGATGTGTGACCTGTGTGTGACCTGTGGGATGTGTGACCTGTGGGATGTGTGTTAGATGTGTGACCTGTGGGATGTGTGCTAGATGTGTGACCTGTGGGATGTGTGTTAGATGTGTGACCTGTGGGATGTGTTAGATGCGTGACCTGTGTATGACCTGTGGGATGTGTGACCTGTGTATGACCTGTGGGATGTGTGACCTGTGTATGACCTGTGGGATGTGTGACCTGTGTATGACCTGTGGGATGTGTGATCTGTGTATGACCTGTGGGATGTGTGTTAGATGCGTGACCTGTGTATGACCTGTGGGATGTATGACCTGTGGGATGTGTTAGATGCGTGACCTGTGTATGACCTGTGGGATGTGTGACCTGTGTATGACCTGTGGGATGTGTGTTAGATGTGTGACCTGTGGGATGTGTGTTAGATGTGTGACCTGTGGGATGTGTTAGATGTGTGACCTGTGGGATGTGTGTTAGATGTGTGACCTGTGTATGACCTGTGGGATGTGTGACCTGTGTGTGACCTGTGGGATGTGTGTTAGATGTGTGACCTGTGGGATGTGTGACCTGTGGGATGTGTGTTAGATGTGTGACCTGTGGGATGTGTGACCTGTGTATGACCTGTGGGATGTGTGATCTGTGTATGACCTGTGGGATGTGTGTTAGATGCGTGACCTGTGTATGACCTGTGGGATGTATGACCTGTGGGATGTGTTAGATGCGTGACCTGTGTATGACCTGTGGGATGTGTGACCTGTGTATGACCTGTGGGATGTGTGTTAGATGTGCGACCTGTGGGATGTGTGTTAGATGTGTGACCTGTGGGATGTGTTAGATGCGTGACCTGTGTATGACCTGTGGGATGTGTGACCTGTGTGTGACCTGTGGGATGTGTGTTAGATGTGTGACCTGTGTGTGACCTGTGGGATGTGTGTTAGATGTGTGACCTGTGGGATGTGTGACCTGTGGGATGTGTGTTAGATGTGTGACCTGTGGGATGTGTGTTAGATGTGTGACCTGTGGGATGTGTGTTAGATGTGTGACCTGTGGGATGTGTGTTAGATGCGTGACCTGTGTATGACCTGTGGGATGTGTGACCTGTGTATGACCTGTGGGATGTGTGACCTGTGTATGACCTGTGGGATGTGTGACCTGTGGGATGTGTGTTAGATGTGTGACCTGTGGGATGTGTGTTAGATGTGTGACCTGTGGGATGTGTTAGATGCGTGACCTGTGTATGACCTGTGGGATGTGTGACCTGTGTATGACCTGTGGGATGTGTGTTAGATGTGCGACCTGTGGGATGTGTGTTAGATGTGTGACCTGTGGGATGTGTTAGATGCGTGACCTGTGTATGACCTGTGGGATGTGTGACCTGTGTGTGACCTGTGGGATGTGTGTTAGATGTGTGACCTGTGTATGACCTGTGGGATGTGTGTAATATGTATATGAAAATGAAGGCATGAGACCAAGTTTAATGTCAGGCTCCTCCTATTACATACTTACCTGGTCCCGCTGTCCTGTAGTCGTCTGCACCTGGGGAAAATACATGTGGGATCCGCCATGTTCAGTACTGTTATATATTATTGCTGAGCTATTATCTGAGTTTGTAGTATTGCTTTGTACATTTGGAATAATAATATAAATGGTTACATATAGGAGAGGTGACTGCTGGGAATGGGACATTATACAGTAACACCAGGGGATGTGTCTGGGTGATGACTGGAGAGGTGACTGCTGGGAATGGGACATTATACAATAACACCGGGGGATGTGTCTGGGTGATGACTGGAGAGGTGACTGCTGGGAATAGGACATTATACAGTAACACCAGGGGATGTGTCTGGGTGATGACCGGAGAGGTGACTGCTGGGAATGGGACATTATACAGTAACACCGGGGGATGTGTCTGGGTGATGACCGGAGAGGTGACTGCTGGGAATGGGACATTATACAATAACACCGGGGGATGTGTCTGGGTGATGACTGGAGAGGTGACTGCTGGGAATGGGACATTATACAGTAACACCAGGGGATGTGTCTGGGTGATGACCGGAGAGGTGACTGCTGGGAATGGGACATTATACAATAACACCGGGGGATGTGTCTGGGTGATGACTGGAGAGGTGACTGCTGGGAATGGGACATTATACAGTAACACCAGGGGATGTGTCTGGGTGATGACGGGAGAGGTGACTGCTGGGAATGGGACATTATACAGTAACACCGGGGGATGTGTCTGGGTGATGACCGGAGAGGTGACTGCTGGGAATGGGACATTATACAGTAACACCGGGGGATGTGTCTGGGTGATGACTGGAGAGGTGACTGCTGGGAATGGGACATTATACAGTAACACCAGGGGATGTGTCTGGGTGATGACTGGAGAGGTGACTGCTGGGAATGGGACATTATACAGTAACACCGGGGGATGTGTCTGGGTGATGACTGGAGAGGTGACTGCTGGGAATGGGACATTATACAGTAACACCTGGGATGTGTCTGGCTGAGGACTGGAGAGGTGACTGCTGGGAATGGGACATTATACAGTAACACCAGGGGATGTGTCTGGGTGATGACTGGAGAGGTGACTTCTGGGAATGGGACGTTATACAGTAACACAAGGGGATGTGTCTGGGTGATGTCTGCAGAGGTGACTGCTGGGAATGGGACGTTATACAGTAACACAAGGGGATGTGTCTGGGTGATGACTGGAGAGGTGACTGCTGGGAATGGGACATTATACAGTAACACCGGGGGATGTGTCTGGGTGATGACTGGAGAGGTGACTGCTGGGAATGGGACATTATACAGTAACACCGGGGGATGTGTCTGGGTGATGACTGGAGAGGTGACTGCTGGGAATGGGACATTATACAGTAACACCGGGGGATGTGTCTGGGTGATGACTGGAGAGGTGACTGCTGGGAATGGGACATTATACAGTAACACCAGGGGATGTGTCTGGGTGATGACTGGAGAGGTGACTGCTGGGAATGGGACATTATACAATAACACCGGGGGATGTGTCTGGGTGATGACTGGAGAGGTGACTGCTGGGAATGGGACATTATACAGTAACACCAGGGGATGTGTCTGGGTGATGACTGGAGAGGTGACTGCTGGGAATGGGACATTATACAGTAACACCGGGGGATGCGCCTGGGTGATGACTGGAGAGGTGACTGCTGGGAATGGGACATTATACAGTAACACCAGGGGATGTGTCTGGGTGATGACTGGAGAGGTGACTGCTGGGAATGGGACATTATACAGTAACACCGGGGGATGTGTCTGGGTGATGACTGGGGAGGTGACTGCTGGGAATAGGACATTATACAGTAACACCGGGGGATGTGTCTGGGTGATGACTGGGGAGGTGACTGCTGGGAATAGGACATTATACAGTAATACCAGGGGATATGTCTGTGTGTTGACTGTAGAGGTGACTGCTGGGAACGGGACATTATACAGTAACACCAGGGGATGTGTCTGGGTGATGACTGGAGAGGTGACTGCTGGGAATGGGACATTATACAATAACACCGGGGAATGTGTCTGGGTGATGACTGGAGAGGTGAAGGCTGGGAATGGGACATTATACAGTAACACCAGGGGATGTGTGTGGGTGATGACTGGAGAGGTGACTGCTGGGAATGGGACATTATACAGTAACACCGGGGGATGCGCCTGGGTGATGACTGGAGAGGTGACTGCTGGGAATGGGACATTATACAGTAACACCGGGGGATGTGTCTGGGTGATGACTGGAGAGGTGACTGCTGGGAATGGGACATTATACAGTAACACCGGGGGATGTGTCTGGGTGATGACTGGGGAGGTGACTGCTGGGAATAGGACATTATACAGTAATACCAGGGGATATGTCTGTGTGTTGACTGTAGAGGTGACTGCTGGGAATGGGACATTATACAGTAACACCAGGGGATGTGTCTGAGTGATGACTGGAGAGGTGACTGCTGGGAATGGGACATTATACAGTAACACCAGGGGATGTGTCTGGGTGATGACTGGAGAGGTGACTGCTGGGAATGGGACATTATACAGTAACACCGGGGGATGTGTCTGGGTGATGACTGGAGAGGTGAAGGCTGGGAATGCGACATTATACAGTAACACCAGGGGATGTGTCTGGGTGATGACTGGAGAGGTGACTGCTGGGAACGGGACATTATACAGTAACACCAGGGGATGTGTCTGGGTGATGACTGGAGAGGTGACTGCTGGGAATGGGACATTATACAATAACACCGGGGGATGTGTCTGGGTGATGACTGGAGAGGTGAAGGCTGGGAATGGGACATTATACAGTAACACCAGGGGATGTGTGTGGGTGATGACTGGAGAGGTGACTGCTGGGAATGGGACATTATACAGTAACACCGGGGGATGCGCCTGGGTGATGACTGGAGAGGTGACTGCTGGGAATGGGACATTATACAGTAACACCGGGGGATGTGTCTGGGTGATGACTGGAGAGGTGACTGCTGGGAATGGGACATTATACAGTAACACCGGGGGATGTGTCTGGGTGATGACTGGGGAGGTGACTGCTGGGAATAGGACATTATACAGTAATACCAGGGGATATGTCTGTGTGTTGACTGTAGAGGTGACTGCTGGGAATGGGACATTATACAGTAACACCAGGGGATGTGTCTGGGTGATGACTGGAGAGGTGACTGCTGGGAATAGGACATTATACAGTAACACCGGGGGATGTGTCTGGGTGATGACTGTATCATTGTGTGTGTCAGGTTCCTATAAGGTGTCAGGATGTCACTGTCTATGTCTCCATGCAGGAGGGGGAGTATATAGAGGAACACAGGGGTCTGTACAAGGACGTGATGATGGAGAATCACTGGCCCCTCACATCACTGGGTAAGAGGAGACTGTCAATTATTGTACAGGGGCGAGTAGGTAAGGGGGCTCCCTATATACACAGATCACCTGATAATCACATATATACAATGTACTCCTACAGATGGACCCAGTAACAGAAATACCCCAGAGAGATGTCCCTGTCCTCTGTATACACATGACTGTATGGAGGAGAATCACAGGATCCCACAGGAGGATCAGGTAATATAGGTTCTTTAGAATATACAGAAAAAAGAGTGTCTTATTCCAGGCGCACAAAAATAATTAAAACATAAGTTTTAATTCATCTTACAATAAACATATTACACAGAAATGAACAGTGAAATATTAAAAGGAAACAGAATGTTTCAAGACTATAAACAAACATATGTAGTGTGGATTAGACAATAGAAAAAGTGTCAATGAAAAACTTTATGTCCCGCTGTGTGATTAATATGAAATTAATAGAATAATTCGTAATAAATTATGGGAGAGACTGCAACTGAGGTTCTATATACTTCTCAATAGTTGCAACATTATTATCATGTGTCAGACTCCCAAATAGACAAATGTTACAAAGTGAATGCCTAAATGTAACTATCTGTGTTCACTGTATTCACAGTATTTTGCAAAAATGATAGTACTGTCTATGATTGATATAGTCTTATCAGAACCCAATCCACTATGTGGATTGTCACACTATGTTGTAGATAATAATAAATAATTGGACACGGAAAGTACGTTGTTAAATAAATCTATTCTAATACAATAAATTCTATTTGGAAAGGAATTGCTCCTCTCGCAAAATATTAGTTAAATAGGTTCTGAATGCTGTTTTATTATAAAGATCCTGTTGGTCTTAAACACCTAATGGTATATGTGTTATTGATCTCGGAGCTTCTTACATAAGACTGCTATCTGATCATCTAAACATATCGGACATACACAGCCACTATATGCAAGGTACAATATGATTATACACTCACAAATATGGGTGATCTACAGGTTAATATTATCTATTTTAGATTTACATATTTTATGGTAGCACATTTTTAATATACATAATTTATATATACCATTTCTTTTTTATGTTACATAATTTATATTAATGCTGGAGATAGTAGAATATACCGGATATACACCTCCAATATGTATAATATATAATATGAATTCACATTCACGTATTTGGGTGATTTTATTGGTTAATATTACCTATTTTACATGTACACATGTTATGGTAGCACATTCATGAGTTCAGTATCCTAGGTCTATATATGACACATTTTTATTTTTTCATGGGGCTATTACACACGATTTCATTTATTCACCCTTCAACCTTTTAGGCACCTATTGATCACCATAAACCCACCTTAGCACTATACACTATGTTGGCACTTTTAATATATACACCCATTTAATTTCACTTATCACTTTGTTTAATTTTTGATGCACATTAAATCATTATATTTTTATTATATATTTTTGTAATTAAATTCTTATGATAACTTTATTTAAGGCACTTAATATGGAACAATATTATTATATTCACTGTTTTCAATCAGGGATCTTGTAATGAATTAAATATTAAGGGTTTTGTACATCTACTTATTATGGGTATGGGTCACTTTAATCATTTAACATTTTTTAATTATATAAGATTATATTTATGAAGCACATTTTTACTTTTGCATGTACGGGATTTGTTTGTTCAGTTTGTTAATGTATTTTATATAAGTAATATGATATATATTATTTATTTCTTTATACATAATTTAAGAATATATATATAAGTATTCATTTGGTATATTCATAAAGGGGAGCAAGAACATATATTTTAAGATTATTATTTATTAATCATTATCTGCCATATTAATTAATAGTTTAGTATCCAGACAGTATCCATATATGACACATTTTGCGGAGAATACCTTTTGGTGCATTTTAAATTTCCTGCACCTATAGTATTCTTACGAATGGTAATTTGAATTGACAAGCAGCAGTACAATGAACTTGACTGAGATCAACATGTGACTGAAATGATGAATTCGGAAATGGATTATTAACGTATATCAGGATACCAAACAGGGCAATCTGGTTAGCCTTGATAAAGCTAATCTCAGCGAAACGCGCGTTTGCAGCAGGTCCCACTGTGTGACCTAATGTTTTTCCATGTAATAGGCATCACATATTTAGTTAATGGTCTATCTGTAAAACTATCATGAAAATGTATGTATGAACACGGAAAGGTGTTGTGAATATCTGACGTGCAGCTATGCAGTGTACTCACGATGCCGAATATTGAGACAGGGACAGCGTCTCATTAAGATTCACTTCCATGTTAATAATCCTGAGTAAATTCACTGCAGCACATAATTAATATATGAATTTTAGAATTAAATTGGGCAGTGTCAGGATATACTTAGAGGACTGTTCTGTGAGACAACGCCAGTAGCATACTTATACCGACGCTATTTACTCCATGGTGCATGTCAAGCACACGGCTTGCTGTCTGCTGAATACGTTTTGAGAGCATTAAAGATATGAAGACGGCATGGTGTTACTAGTACCTAATATATACAGCCGCTCAGTATCTCAACAGCACAGACCCATATGACAGGGACAGCGCGTGACTGCGATTTATTCAAGTGAAGTCTACCCTAAGGATTCTACTACATATGATAAAAAACATATGAAACCTACAGCTGTATATCTGATATACTTAATATGCAGCATTAGGGTGTCTTTATAAGAGTTGATGAATGAGACAATGTCAGCGGTATACTAACATTGATTAATATCCTTACACCTTTGATTAACCCAGTTAAGACCATACTACATGGAGTACGGTTGCTGTTAGTATGTATTGTATATGTACAATCACAGAGTGGTATACTAGTCACACCGGACACTTAGCGGCTCTGCGGTTGGACAGTGTTGTATGAATCGGGCAGGGACACAATTATATTAACATCAATTCCTGTCCTATTACTGTCCATGTAATTTAGATGATCAGATAGCAGTCTTATGTAAGAAACTCTGAGATCAATAACACATATACCATTAGGTGTTTAAGACCAACAGGATCTTTATAATAAAACAGCATTCAGAACCCATTTAACTAATATTTTGCGAGAGGAGCAATTCCTTTCCAATTCGAATTTATTGTATTAGAATAGATTTATTTAACAACTTACTTTCCATATCCAATTATTTATTATTATCTACAACATATTGTGACAATCCACATCATAGCTCTTGTAGTGGATTGGGTTCTGATAAGACTATATCAATCATAGACAGTACTATAATTTTTTACAAAATACTGTGAATACAGTCAACACAGATAGTTACATTTAGGGATTCACTTTGTAACATTTATCTATTGGGAGTCTGACACATGATAATAATGTTGCAACTATTGAGAAGTATATGGAACCTCAGTTGCAGTCTCTCCCATAATCTATTACGAATTATTCTATTAATTTCATATTAATCACACAGCGGGACAGAGTTTTTTTATTGACACTTTTTCTATTGTCTAGTCCACACTATATATGTTTGTTTATAGTCTTGAAACATTCTGTTTCCTTTTAATATTTCGCTGTTCATTTCTGTGTAATATATGTTTATTGTAAGATGAATTAAAAGTTATGTTTTAATAAATTTTTGTGCGTCTGGAATAAGACATTTTCTTTTTTCTGTATATTCTGATGGGCCTCTCATTGTCATCAGGCTGTACCCCCTACATTAATAAAATATAATTATTTAGATTTCTTGATAATTTGAAGTATATGGGGTTTATCTAAAATCTGTGCATTACAATCATTAACTAGTGCAGGAATCTTCCCTTTTTCTTTTTGTGAATATAGGCTCTTTCCAAGGATCAGTATATCAAAGTGACCTGCATTGATTACTGTATCTGCATCCTATTCATTGTCTAACATGCTGATATTATACTATTATACTATTTATTCTCAAATAATGTACTCCAGGGCCTGAATCTGGTATGGTATGTAAACCTTATGGGTACATATCCGATGGTGAGGCACCAGCAGAACAGGTCCTGCAGTGCCAGTTGATCGACAGGCAGAGGCATTTAAGGGGCGGTGCGGGAACAGCTGGCGTTCATGGAAACGTGGGCGTGTCCCGTTTTCTGTGAGTGACAAGGCCAGGGGCTACGTCCACAGATGCAGTTTCCTGGCATCGCAAGCCAGCCAGCCTGAGTAAGCTGAGGCTTACTCAGCTGACTGGTGGCCTTGCGCCATCTACCATCGTGACCGACGGTCGTGATGGTTATTCCAGCCTGCGACTTGCATGTAGCTTTGCAATTCTTTCCAGTACTGAATCATCCCCTATGTTCATTTAGGATAAAAACCTAACTGATATGAAGACAGACGATTTAGAAGACAAGATGTATGTGACTGATATAAAGTCAGAAGATACAGAAGGAGAAAATAAGACGTATGTGACTGATATGAAGGCAGAAGATATAAAGGGAGAAGAGACGTATGTGACTGATCTGAAGGCAGAAGATATAGAGGGAGAAGAAGAGACGTATGTGTCTGATATGAAGGAAGAGGATATAGAGGGAGAAGAAGAGACGTATGTGACTGATAAGAAGGAAGAGGATACAGAGGGAGAAGAAGAGAGGTATGTGACTGATATGAAGGCAGAAGATATAGAGGGAGAAGAAGAGACGTATGTGACTGATAATAAGGCAGAAGATATAGATGGAGAAGACACGTATGTGACTGATAATAAGGCAGAAGATATAGAGGGAGAAGAGACGTATGTGACTGATATGAAGGCAGAAGATATAGAGGGAGAAGAAGAGACGTATGTGACTGATATGAAGGCAGAAGATATAGAGGGAGAAGAAGAGACGTATGTGACTGATGTGAAGGCAGAAGATATAGAGGGAGAAGAGACTTATGTGACTGATATGAGGGCAGAAGATATAGAGGGAGAAGAGACGTATATGAGGAGTGATCAGCAGTGTAAGGAGGAAATCCCTACAGATATCAGCACAGGTGAGTAATAAACACTTAATAAAGAGTTGCATATTCTTCTTGCTTAGTAACTACAATAATATCATTCTCCACCCTCCATTGTCAGTGAGCAGTTTGTAGATTAGATGGAATATAGTCCAAGTCCTCAATGGATGTAATAGTTATCTATATATAGTATAAATATGTGAATCCTCACCAGTTCTCAGAGGTTAATTAGTAGATTGCATGATTCATACTGACGCGTTTCTCCAGTACCGGTGCAGTTTCATCTGAAGAATAGTTTGTGAGGGTAAAAAAGTACATTTAAATGTCCCCATAAACCAATGAATTAGTGTAATTTATTTTATAGATACAAAATGTCTTCATACACCTACAGTAGCCTCAATATGTCCTACGGTGCTAGATGCATGGTGTGCCAGACCACCCGAGACAGCTACTTCCATTCCCAGTACGTACCACTACACCATCACATTAAATGGTATCTTCCACAAATTATATACTATATGTAGACCGATATCTCTGCAATCCGTTATAATTCGCAGTGAAGATGGCAGCACTTTGCGATTCAAGAGACTTTGAATGAGGCTTGATAGTAGGTGTCAGAGAGATGGGTCACTACATCTCCAAACTCAACCCGAAATTCGGATTTTCATATGCAACAATTTCAAGGCTGTAACGCAAGCACAACCTCAGGGATGATCTCCAGGGTGCCCCACCTCTGTGGCCTACAAAGAAACTCTGGATGAATTTGGACAGCACCATCTGGCATGCCTTGTGACAACCGACCTGCATGTGGCATTGCCGCACACAGCAGCAAAATGCAATGCTGGGGCCACAAGTAACATCAGCGTTCAAACAGTGCAATGTTCCTTTTCTTCTATGGGGTACAGGAGATGACTTCCCATTCGCATCCCATTGCTGCCGCCACAGCATTGCCTGGGTTCGTGAACACCACAAGATAAATAATTAGGATCTCAATAAGAGACAGCTGGAAGACACACACTGGTGTGGAATAGACTACAGTCCAGAAGAGAATCCCCAGTGGTAGTTAGTGGACCCAGCAGAGTATCCTCAGGAGGAACTATAAGACCCAGCAGAGTATGCCCAGCAGGTGCTAGAAGTCCCAGCAGAGTATGCCCAGCAGGTGCTAGAAGTCCCAGCAGAGTATGCCCAGCAGGTGCTAGAAGTCCCAGCAGAGTATGCCCAGCAGGTGCTAGAAGTCCCAGCAGAGTATGCCCAGCAGGTGCTAGAAGTCCCAGCAGAGTATGCCCAGCAGGTGCTAGAAGTCCCAGCAGAGTATGCCCAGCAGGTGCTAGAAGTCCCAGCAGAGTATGCCCAGCAGGTGCTAGAAGTCCCAGCAGAGTATGCCCAGCAGGTGCTAGAAGGCCCAGCAGAGTATGCCCAGGAGGTGCTAGATGATCCAGCAGAGTATCCCTCGGGAGGCGCTAGAAGTCCCAGCAGAGTATGCCCTGGAGGTGCTAGAAGTCCCAGCAGAGTATCCCTCAGGAGGCGCTAGAAGTCCCAGCAGAGTATCCCCCGGGAAGCGCTAGAGTATCCACACTAGCTAGGGACCGCAGTACTAGACTTGCAGCCCAGCTGTCAAGCACAAGTGCTGACAAGGGATCTAACTCTGTGCTGTAGGAGAGAGGGATAATAAGTAGGGTGCTCAATCAAGGAAAAGAAACACACCCCCTAAGGTTATTTTTTACAGGGTCCGCCAAGATGGAGACCTCTAGGGGCCAAAAAGGAGGAAGTGCCATCATGACGGCAGCGCCCAGCAAAACTTTGCAGGAGCAGATGCTGGCTAGCGTATGCTGGAAGGAAAACAATGAGAGACCCAGGGAATGTGGGCCAGGCCCTCCACACCCCAAGGCAGGTGGCAGCCCCCATCGGTAAAGGATCCTGAACACCCTAAAAAGGCTTTTTAGGGAACTTTTTATTAAATCTTTTTAGTAAACGAGGTGTTTTAGTTTATACAACGTTCATCAGGGTCAGCAAATATACACAAATCGTACTTAGCTTATATATGGGAAGTACACACCTGTGCTCTGCACGCTCCCAAAGTGTGCGCTGCCAGCTGGGATGTTACCGGATAGTGACACACATCATCATGCTACCCAAAATCCCTGCTAGTATCCTAGCAACCATAGTGAACATAGACAACCATCACTAAACTGCTTAAACAGTAGAAATACTAAATAACACATACATTGCAGTAAAACACATCAATGTATTCTAGTGTGTAGGGAAAATTGCCCTACCTCTTTATTGCTGCAGTTCTGTCAAACAGTCCTTGTTGGCGTGCCAGCTCCCACTTGATTCGGCTTGTTTTTTGCCCGAAAATTTGTCTGTTCGCGAGAAAACGCATGTGACAAACCTCATCACGAGACTGCACTGGTTAATTTGATTTACAACACTTGTACATCTGTGTACAACTGAGTCTGCGATATAAGGATCCATTATGCACAGAGGAGGGATTACAGCTTTATTGTAATCATTAAAGTCTTTATTAGAAAATTATATTTACTGGGATCATTCATATATTTATTTTATTCCCAGCAGATGGATGTAACAGCAGGAATATCTCAAAGGAAAATCAAATTTTTTCATCAGATTATGAAATAGAAGATAATGACATTAAACAAGATTCTCCAGGAGAAAACCCCGTTACCCCAATTACACATCCAGTACCTCACAGTGCAAATGTATCTCCAGATCCTGCTTATAATGAGGAATGTTCTCCTGGTACATCTATTACAGCTCTTAGAGTAGATAAAGTATTTCCCTCTTCTATATATGCCAAATGTCTTACACAGAACACAAAGCCATCTAAGGCAGGCAAGAGGCCATTTCCATGTTCTGAGTGTAGGAAATGTTTTACATACAAATCACAGCTTGCTATCCACCTGAGAAGTCACACAGGTGAGAAACCATTTCCATGTTCTGAGTGTGGGAAATGTTTTACCCACAAATCACAATTTGTTTTACATCTGAAAAATCACACAGGTGAGAGACCATTTCCATGCTCTGAGTGTAGAAAATGTTTTACACGTAAATCACAGCTTGTTGCACATCAGCGAAGTCACACAGGTGAGAGGCCATTTCTATGTTCTGAGTGTGGGAAATGTTTCACATACAAATCACATCTTGTAACACATCAGAGACGTCACACAGGTGAGAAACCATTTTCCTGCTCTGAGTGTGGGAAATTTTTTACACGGAAATCAGTTCTTGATTTACATCAGAGACGTCACACAGGTGAGAAACCATTTCCTTGTTCTCAGTGTGGAAAATGTTTTAGAGACAAATCACAGCTTGGTAGACATCAGAAATGTCACACAAGTGAAAAGCCATTTCCATGTTCTGATTGTGGGAAATGTTTTACACAGAAATCAGCTCTTGTTACACATAAGAGACGTCACACAGGTGCAAAACCATTTCCATGTTCTGAGTGTGGGAAATGTTTTACACAGATTTCAGGTCTTCTTACACATGAGAGAAGTCACACAGGTGCGAAGCCATTTCCATGTACTGAGTGTGGGAAATGTTTTGCACAGAAATCACATCTTGTTAGACATCAGAGAACTCACACAGGTGAGAAACCATTTTCCTGCTCTGAGTGTGGGAAATGTTTTACACTGAAAATAGCGCTTGTTGCACATCAGACACTTCACACTGGTGAGGAACTTTATCCATGTTCTGAGTGTGGGAAATGTTTACAAGACAAATCACAGCTTCTTAGACATCTGAGAAGTCACACAGGTGAGAAACCATTTCCATGTTCTGAGTGTAGGAAAAGTTTTGCACTGAAATCAACACTCGATCGACATCAGAGTATACATACAGGTGAGAAACCATTTCCATGTTCTGAGTGTGGGAAATGTTTTACACGGCAATCATATCTTGTGATACATCAGAGAATTCACACAGGAGAGAAGCCATTTTCCTGCTTGGAGTGTGGGAAATGTTTTACACAGAAATCTTTTCTTGTCACACATGAAAGAAGTCACACAGGGGAGAAGCCATTTTCCTGCTCGGAGTGTGGGAAATGTTTTACACAGAAATCAAATCTTGTTAAACATCAAAGACATCACACACATTAGCTATACTGTCCCGAGTGTAAGAAATGACAAAATTTAGATCTCGTTAAGCCATTCCATATTTACACTGGCAAAACTGTGCGTGTTTACAAGTGGAAATTATTGCTACGAACAAAACCATCTCATATCCCCTGACCCGTGTGCTTTATTGTCACCTGATACAGTATTTATGTATTGTTGAATGGTCATAGCTTGTCTTACTGTCCTCATTCAGTTATTGTGTTCCGCTTTAATTTTTTTTTTTTGTAAGGAAAGTGACTCTACAGCGTGTATCCCAGATTTTGGAATCTGATCACCTGAATGGTATAAAAGGGTGTATTAAGACATGAGGAACAGTGGCCATGCTCAGTCCTGTCCTGTCATCTAATAATAGACCATAATGTCTGAGACCTGACAAGTTCCTGCCACCCACCTCCTCCCCTCTATTATATGCTGCAGGGAGGCCAGGTGCCCAGAGCAATGGAAGTGTATATATATCCTAATATTGGAATTATTTGTTAGAGAAAGAAATAACAGCTGTCACACACCAGCAGGACACAACAACACAGTGAGGACTGTCCTATATGTAGTGTCCCCAGTATGTGTATATTTCTGTGTTTGTATATATACTATTCTCTCTCAACTCCTTCCCGAGCTTAGAGAATGAGGCTATAAAGCTCTATCTATAAAATGTAATATTGTGCAGTATATATGTTACATTGTAATTGTAGTTTTATTTCTCTGGTTTTCCATGTACAAAATGTCAGACAAGCATCTGCTTTCCAGTGTTGGGGTTCGAGGGAATGAATGTTTGTCATGTGCTAATTAACTAAGCGAATTATCATAAAAAACTGCTATTTCTTTTATTTAATATATCTGTGTTTGAGTTTTAGTGAATAGACCAATATACCTAACACATAAATTGTGTACGCAACAGGCTTTATACAACCAATTTTTTTTTTACTGTTTATTTTGTGTTATACCTCATGTACTTTAAAAATAAACCCGAACTTAAAGGGCCACTAACATCATGTGTGGACTAATGTCATGGAATAATTGGACTACAAATCTCTCACAGTCCAGCAATGACTTTCTGATAAAAGTCTCAGTTGGAGGTGAAATACGTCAGTTACTGTTTAACAGATCATGTTACAACCTGCTTGCACTGTGTCCCTGATGGATCCATGAATATTGTGGTATATCGATCTCTTGAGATACATCTGAGTGCTGTGTGTGACTACCAGCTTCATTCTAAAACGATAACAGCGTATACACTAGAAGTGGGCACCGTATTCACCAGGACTTTGCAGAATAAGGAGACACCTGCGAATACACTTGTGCAGCTAAATCTCTGCAAGTGTAAAGCTGGGTACACACTTAACATATAGCTGCAGATCAAGTGATCTGTAGATGATGGTTGTTCATACACACACTGAACAACTGTTTTCCATCTGTCTGGGTCCCACTGGCCGGGGGTTGCGCCACGACCCCCTCCCCATGGCATCTGCTGCAAGTGTAAGGGTGGTCGGTAGATCGCCCGAGCACACAGCATGATGCATAGATATATATCTGCAGATATCTGCCATCAGCTGTGCAGCATAGCTGATGTGATATGTCTGTAAACGATGCCGTTCAGACATCGCTGAAACACACTGGCCGACGGGCATACTATATTGAGCAGTGGTCGTGTTATTTTTTTTTTTAGTTTAGGGGTCTCCGTTTGGGCTAAGCTCTTGAACCACTAGACTAATTGTGATCGGGCTTTCACTATTCTATACAGCGTTGGTTTAGGTGTATGAACCATTCATCTGTGACAAAAGGGAGCCGAGCAGTGACGGTTTTACTGATGAAGCAAGTCACAGGAAATACTGTTGTGCTGTGTGAGTGTCTGCTGCAGGGGCGAGGGCTGCGCTCTGATCGGCTCTCTGAGACAGTGAGAGCCATTTAGAGATAGCAATGTTTCCTGTTGCTTAGCAGCAGTCTAGAGAGGGGAGGGTGAGCAGGGACACGTCTGAGGCAGACAGAGTGAGAGCCACCAGCGAACCCATTAAGATGCCCAGATGCAGACTCAGTAGCCACAAATTAGCCAGGGGAGGCATAGCTATCAGGATTTAAAAAGACCAACCATCAGAACACCATCAAATGATTTCCATTTGATAGTGGCAAACATTGGACCACTACCATCAAATGATAAAAACACTAGCATCGGCACAAAGACATTGGTTAGTAAACATCGGATTTCAATGTCCATCCCTACACAGAACCTGAGGGTGGACTCCAGCCACCAATACTCCACTGAAGTGCTCCCTCTCCATCATGATGTTCCCACTCAGCCACACGCCCTCGGTGAACAGGAGTCACCTCCCATTGTAGTCAGCACTGTTCTCGGCCAGGGGCACCACGATGAGGAAGCTCAGCAGGAAGATCAGGAAATAAAGGGTACATTGTGCAAAGAGGACATTGCTCATCACCATGTTCATCAGCCAAGGAGGGGCACACATGGAGGCTGTGGAAATATGCACAGGTGCCCCAGCCCTGTGGACATGCTGATAATCTTTTTGGTAGCTGTAATACAAATCTCACATCCATAATCCTGCCAATCCCAGCACATCCCAGTGTCCAGGCACCAGCCAGCTGCAGTGCAAGGAGGGGGAGGGTGACACTGGTGAGATGCAGGGGGCTGTGGTAAGGTCCAGTTGCAGGAGAAGCAGGGCCCTGTGGTGAAATATAGGATGTTGTGGTGAAATGCAGAAGTGAGAAGCAGGAGGCTGTTGTGAGATGCTGGGGGCAGGAGTGAGAAGCAGGAGGCTGCTGTGAGATGCAGGGGCCAGTAGTAAGAAGCAGGAGGCTGTGGTGAGATGGAGGGGGCAGGAGTGAGAAGCAGGAGACTGGTGAGATGCAGGGGCCAGGAGTGAGAAGCAGGAGGCTGAGGTGAGATACAGGTGGCAGAAGGGAGAAGCAGGAGGCTGTTGTGAGATGCAGGGGGCAGGAGTGAGATACAGGTGGCAGAAGGGAGAAGCAGGAGGCTGTTGTGAGATGCAGGGGGCAGGAGTGAGATACAGGTGGCAGGTGTGAGAAGCAGGAGGCTGTTGTGAGATGCAGGGGGCAGGAGTGAGAAGCAGAAGGCTGTTGTGAGATGCAGGGGGCAGGAGTGAGAGCTAGAGGCTGTGGTGAGATGCAGGGGGCAGAAGTGAGAAGCAGGAGGCTGTGGTGAGATGCAGGGGGCAGAAGTGAGAAGCAGGAGGCTGTGGTGAGATGCAGGGGGCAGAAGTGAGAAGCAGGAGGCTGTGGTGAGATGCAGGGGGCAGGAGTGAGAAGCAGGAGGCTGTGGTGAGATGCAGGGGGCAGGAGTGAGAAGCAGGAGGCTGTTGCGAGATGCAGGGGGTAGGATAGAGAAGCAGGAGACTAGTGAGATGCAGATGGCAGAAGTGAGAAGCAGGAGGCTGTAGTGAGAGCTAGAGGCTGTGGTGGGATGCAGGGGGCAGAAGTGAGAAGCAGGAGGCTGTTGTGAGATGCAGGGGACACGAGTGAGAAGCAGGAGGCTGTTGTGAGATGCAGGGGGCAGAAGTGAGAAGCAGGAGACTGTAGTGAGATGCAGATGGCAGAAGTGAGAAGCAGGAGGCTGTAGTGAGATGCAGGGGGCAGGAGTGAGAGCTAGAGGCTGTGGTGGGATGCAGGGGCAGAAGTGAGAAGTAGGAGGCTGTTGTGAGATGCAGGGGACACGAGTGAGAAGCAGGAGGCTGTGGTGAGATGCAGGAGTGAGAAGCAGGAGGCTGTTGTGAGATGCAGGGGGCAGAAGTGAGAAGCAGGAGGCTGTGGTGAGATGCAGGGGGCAGAAGTGAGAAGCAGGAGGCTGTGGTGAGATGCAGGGGGCAGAAGTGAGAAGCAGGAGGCTGTTAGATGCAGGGGGCAGGAGTGAGAAGCAGAAGGCTGTTGCGAGATGCAGGGGGCAGGAGTGAGAGCTAGAGGCTGTGGTGAGATGCAGGGGGCAGAAGTGAGAAGCAGGAGGCTGTGGTGAGATGCAGGGGGCAGGAGTGAGAAGCAGGAGGCTGTGGTGAGATGCAGGGGGCAGAAGTGAGAAGCAGGAGGCTGTGGTGAGATGCAGGGGGCAGGAGTGAGAAGCAGGAGGCTGTTGTGAGATGCAGGGGGCAGAAGTGAGAAGCCTGAGGCTGTGGTGAGATGCAGGGGGCAGAAATGAGAAGCAGGAGGCTGTGGTGAGATGCAGGGGGCAGAAGTGAGAAGCAGGAGACTGTAGTGAGATGCAGATGGCAGAAGTGAGAAGCAGGAGGCTGTAGTGAGATGCAGGGGGCAGGAGTGAGAGCTAGAGGCTGTGGTGGGATGCAGGGGCAGAAGTGAGAAGCAGGAGGCTGTTGTGAGATGCAGGGGACACGAGTGAGAAGCAGGAGGCTGTTGTGAGATGCAGGAGTGAGAAGCAGGAGGCTGTTGTGAGATGCAGGGGGCAGAAGTGAGAAGCAGGAGGCTGTGGTGAGATGCAGGGGGCAGAAGTGAGAAGCAGGAGGCTGTGGTGAGATGCAGGGGGCAGAAGTGAGAAGCAGGAGGCTGTGGTGAGATGCAGGGGGCAGGAGTGAGAAGCAGGAGGCTGTGGTGAGATGCAGTGGGCAGGAGTGAGAAGCAGGAGGCTGTTGTGAGATGCAGGGGCAGGAGTGAGAAGGAGGCTGTAGTGAGAAGCAGGAGGCTGTAGTGAGATGCAGGGGGCAGGAGTAAGAAGCAGGAGGCTGTTGTGAGATGCAGGAGGCTGTGGTGAGCAGGAGGCTGTGGTGAGATGCAGGAGTGAGAAGCAGGAGGCTGTTGTGAGATGCAGGGGGCAGAAGTGAGAAGCAGGAGGCTGTGGTGAGATACAGGGGGCAGAAGTGAGAAGCAGGAGGCTGTTGTGAGATGCAGGGGGCAGGAGTGAGAAGCAGGAGGCTGTGGTGAGATGCAGGAGTGAGAAGCAGGAGGCTGTGGTGAGATGCAGGAGTGAGAAGCAGGAGGCTGTTGTGAGATGCAGGGGGCAGTAGTGAGAAGCAGGAGGCTGTGGTGAGATGCAGGGGGCAGAAGTGAGAAGCAGGAGGCTGTTGTGAGATGCAGGGGGCTGGAGTGAGAAGCAGGAGGCTGTTGTGAGATGCAGGGGGCAGGAGTGAGAAGGAGGCTGTAGTGAGATGCAGGGGGCAGGAGTAAGAAGCAGGAGGCTGTTGTGAGATGCAGGAGGCTGTGGTGAGAAGCAGGAGGCTGTGGTGAGATGCAGGAGGCTGTGGTGAGATGTAGGGGGCAGGAGTGAGAAGCATGAGGCTGTTGTGAGATGCAGGGGGCAGGAGTGAGAAGCAGGAGGCTGTGGTGAGATGCAGGGGGCAGAAGTGAGAAGCAGGAGGCTGTGGTGAGATGCAGGGGGCAGAAGTGAAAAGCAGGAGGCTGGTGAGATGCAGGGGGCAGAAGTGAAAAGCAGGAGGCTGTGGTGAGATGCAGGGGGCAGAAGTGAGAAGCAGGAGGCTGTAGTGAGATGCAGATGGCAGGTGAGAAGCAGGAGGCTGTAGTGAGATGCAGGGGACAGGAGTGAGAAGCAGGAGGCTGTTGTGAGATGCAGGAGGCTGTGGTGAGATGCTGGGGGCAGAAGTGAGAAGCAGGAGGCTGTGGTGAGATGCAGGGGGCAGAAGTGAGAAGCAGGAGGCTGTTGTGAGATGCAGGGGGCAGGAGTGAGAAGGAGGCTGTAGTGAGATGCAGGGGGCAGGAGTATGAAGCAGGAGGCTGTGGTGAGATGCAGGGGGCAGGAGTGAGAAGCAGGAGGCTGTTGTGAGATGCAGGGGCAGGAGTGAGAAGCAGGAGGCTGTGGTGAGATGCAGGGGGCAGAAGTGAGAAGCAGGAGGCTGTGGTGAGATGCAGGGGGCAGGAGTGAGAAGCAGGAGGCTGTTGTGAGATGCATGGGGCAGGAGTGAGAAGCAGGAGGCTATTGTGAGATGCAGGGAGCAGGAGTGAGAAGCGGGAGGCTGTGGTGAGATGCAGGGGGCAGGAGTGAGAAGCAGGAGGCTGTGGTGGGTTGCAGGGGGCAGGAGTGAGAAGCAGGAGGCTGTGGTGGGATGCAGGGGGCAGGAGCCAGAAGCAGGAGGCTGTGGTGAGATGCAGGGGGCAAGAGTGAGAAGCAGGAGGCAGTTGTGTGATACAGGTGGCAGGAGCGATATGCAGGAGGTTGTTATATGATGCCGGGGGCCGTGGCAAGATGAAATTGCTCCAGTGCAATGTGTGCCACCACTAGTTGTGTAAAATTTGCTTGAAGTGGACCCGTACCATAAATTAAAAAAATTCGAGTTTATCTGATATCTTGAAAAACTTCACAAGTTGTCCCAGCAAGCGGAGTCTGTCTTTTAATTATGACTCCATAATACATAAAGAACATACAGATGTACTGTACCGTTAAAGACATAATAATGATCATACAATGTATATGAATAATAAAGTTTATCTTGAGACAGCCAACTACTATCTATACCTTATGGATTGCTAACTGTAAAGAGCAGGACCCTATTCTATTTCCTGCTTTTAATTTCCGGACCTAACACCGAACCTTTGGGCTTGCCCGTCCTTTTGTGGCTATATTGACTGCATACACTGAAATGTTTACTTGTATTCTATGCTCTACAATGTTTTGTACTGTTAGTCTTTTGCACTATTTTTGTAATTATGTGTGCAGTGTTTTATGTTAATATACATTGTAGGTTACCTTAGGGGTCAGCAGAGGGTTGTGCTGGGGTCAACATAGAGTTATACTGGGTGCTGGAATGCAGTATCTACTCTGTATCTCCTCCAGCTATGCTGGGCCTTCCCTCTGTATACCTGGCTGGGGACACGGATTGTTACTGGTACAGACATTGAGCCATATTGCAGGAGGCATCTGAAGGGAAAAGACGCCTTCAGCCAGCATCTCAGATCTAATTCCTGCATCTAAAGAAGCAGGATCGGAACATCGCAGTCCTTTTGTCTTTGGAGATGTACGCCAGCCATGATACCAAGCTGGGGGAACTCCACACACTGGCTGTGCAGCTGTGACTTACTGTATCCAAGTATCAAATGTATCACACACAATACACACAGACAGGTCATACATGTATCACACAGCACACAGATCATATATGTATATACACAATGTAGTCAGCCAGCCATCGGCATCCCGGCACCAGAATCCTGACCGCCGGCATCCCGAAGGTAAGTATCGGGCGTTAGGGGGAGGGTTTGGGTGTGGGGAGGTTAGGTTTAGGAACTAGGGGGGAGAATAGGTTTAGGCATCAGGGAGGGAGTGTTAGGTTTAGGATTCGGGGAGGGCAAGGTTACGTTTAGGCACCGGGGAGGGAGGGGTAAGGGTTAGTCTTACCTGATTTCTTTATGGGTGCCGGTATTCTGACCAGCGGCTTCCCGACCACCGGGATCTCATACCAAACCCGTAAATACACAGAACAAAGTCATACATGTATAATGCACAGCACATAGGTCATACCTGTGTCACAAAGGTCATACATGTGTAATACATAGTACAAAGTAATAAATGCATAAAACACAGCACACAGGTCATACATGTGTAATAAATAGTACAAAGTAATAAATGTATAAAACACAGCACACATGTCCTACATGTGTAATACATAGTACAAAGTAATAAATGTATAAAACACAGCAAACAGGTCCTATATGTGTAATACATAGCACAAAGTAATGTATAAAACACAGCACACAGGTCATACATGTGTAATACATAGTACGAAGTAATAAATGTATAAAACCGCAAACAGGTCATACATGTGTAATACATAGTACAAAGTAATGTATAAAACACAGCACACAGGTAATACATGTATCACACACAGGTAAAAAGTCATACATGTGATGGAGTAGGCAGCATACTGCCAGAGCTCCTGCATTTATCCTATGAAGTCTCTGGTTCTCCTGGTGGTCTTCAGCTACAACTCTTCCACTGTGTGCAGTTCCTGCGGCCCGAGGGTGCTTTGAGTCACTCCTGGTGCCAAGCCCTGTTATTTATTTACCAGCTGCTGTATGCCCGCGGACAGGTCTGGTTGAGGTCTGCTCTGGGCTCAGCTCCGCATTGACTCTTGGTCCCCGTCTCCTAAGGGGTGTATATGCCTATATCTCCAGTGTTGGAATCTACTCCTGGTGCTGCTGTGTGAGCTGCGTTCCTCTCCAAAAACCACACTGGGGGAATGACGCCATTGTGTCAAGAGCCACCATCTTGTCCCGGTGATTGCTGGTGCTGCTCTCCTGTGGAACCTGCCACCTAACTGTCCTTTGTGCCTTCTAACTTGGGGGTTCTCTACCTGGATGCTTTGGTCTGTTGCTGACCTACCTTACCTGTCTCTCCCTGGGCAAGCTCTGCTGCAGGTGGCGACAGCCATTTTTAAAATGCAAATTGTGTTCCAGCAGGGAAGGTGCTCTCCATTCAGTATCATGATAGGTTACCCATAGTGCAGCTTTTATTTACTGGTTGTCCTGAGCAGGATCCTCGGTGTGACAAGTTTTTCTTCTGCCTCAGCTAGCACATTTCATGGGAGGTTCTCCTTGTCTCTGTTATGGGTAAATCGGGAAAAGTGGCATCCAAACTAGAAAGACTTGGTCGTTCTTCTCAGCCCCCTCCACCAGCGGAACCACCTGCCAACACCCAAGTCTCTCAGTCGCAGTCCTCGGCTGGGGTCACCCCAGGGGACTCTCCTCCTTCTACACAACAGACCTTGCAGGCTATCACACCCTCTGAGCAGCGGGTTACTGATAAGACCAGTCAGTTGCATATCAATATCTCCCTGCTTCATCATGATATTCAGAAGATACGAGAAAGGGTTGGTGAGGCTGAGCATAGAATATCTGATTTAGGGGTCACTACTGCATTTTTGCAGGATAACATTTCTGATCTTTCCTCTCAAATAGCTGCTGTGGCGTCCAAGATTTTTGATATGGAGGTTAGACTTAGACATAGCAAACTTCACTTAGTGGGTTTTCTTGAGCCTGCAGAAGATCCTGCCTGAGAAATTTCTGGAGAACTGGCTTTTTACTAAAGAAGCTTTCACACCTCAGTTTGTGGTGGAACATGCTCATCGCCTTCCCTCCAAGTCTCTGCCGATTGGAGCCCCTTCTAGATCTTTTATTGCTCGTCTCCTCCAATTCAAGGATTGTGATACAGTATTGTGCCCGGCTTGCCATCAAGGTCCTCTCAAGTACAAGAATCATGCTGTTTCAGTCTTTCCAGATTTTGCTCTGGAGGTTCAGAAAACATGGTCACAATTCATGCAGGTCAAAAAGAAGCTCCGGGACAATACAGTATTCTATGCTCTTTCCTGCTTGTCTCCGGGTGGTGCTTGGGGGGTAGGGGAGTGAGACCTTAAGTAGTGTAAATGGGGGGGTTGGGATCCAAGTATACCTAGGTTGTGTTGGTTTATATAGGGTGGGTGGTTACAGGGAGATGTGACTTATGCTGGCCATACACGGTGCGATATAGTAGCCGATCCGATGGATTGGCACGATATAGCTGCTATATCATACCGTGTATGCCCATGATATCATCTTGGGCGCGCTCCCATGGGGTCGTATATTGCATCCCCAGATCTTACGGAAGATTCACTCGATCAGGGGATGCGATGTACGACCCCATATTGCACTATGCAGATGAAGGAGGTGCCGGCATATCGGGTGGTCGTCCACCACTGCGCACCGTGTG
This sequence comes from Taudactylus pleione, assembly GCA_031769625.1. Taxonomy (NCBI): domain Eukaryota; kingdom Metazoa; phylum Chordata; class Amphibia; order Anura; family Myobatrachidae; genus Taudactylus; species Taudactylus pleione. The sequence continues at coordinate 154,601 of JAUIMM010000803.1, read as the reverse complement.
TGGGGACAACCCGATATGAGGGGCATCGGATCGGCCGTCATCATACATGGTGTATATCGCACCGTGTATGGGTCACTTTATTGTATATTCTAGTATTTTTGTTTTGATGTGTGGTCATTCCTTCTGTCCCTTCTTAGGTTTCAGGCTCTGGGTACCCGAATGGCGCCTTTGGGTACATGATATATTCTTTTATTGGATGTGGGGTTTGTGTATATCCTGATTGCATATTTTTGCCTTTTAACATATTGTCATGTCAGATGATATGGTCTATACTGCACTTATTTTTTTACCATGTCTGCCGCTATATTTTTTCTTTTTGAATGTTGTATCTTTTAAAAATCAATAAAAATGTACTTAATTAAAAAAAAGTCACATGTACGGTACACACACAGGTCATGTATGAATCACAGACAGGTCACACTCTTATGATTTCAGCATGTGCAAAACCCAAATACAGATTCCAGAAGTAGATGAAGACGCATAAAAGGTTTATTATACAGAGCACATGTGAAGGCAGGGTATGCAGACCCCTTGAAGGCTGGAGAGTGCACAAATGTATTTAAAAACACAGTAATTGGCAGAGAAATCCAGGAACTATATATACCGACGAGACTCAGCAGTAAACCGACAAACAAGTCCCAGTTTACAGCATACTTCATGGACAGGCTGCAGTTGAAGGTACACTGAAGACTCGGCAGTCGGCACAGTGGACACTAAAGACTCAGCAGTCGGCATAGCGGGTACTGGAGGCTTGCCAGTCGGCACAGCAATCACTGAAGACTCGCCAGTCGGCACTAAAGACTCTGCAGTCACAGGACCTCAGTGCTTAGGACCTTAGCAGAGCTGGAAGAACTGGACACTTGAGCTAGTGGGACCTCATGCCAGGAGGTTTGGGCAGACAGAACCCCAGAACAAGGTTATAAATAAATTGTTATACTGTATTCATCTGATCCAAGCATACAGTATATAGTCTATTATTACTAAAACAAGGGCAATAAGCAATCATCTGGAACTTAGTGGTATATTCAATTGGCCGCAAGGTTTTGCGAGGAAAAAACCTCGCGCCCCTCGTGGCCAATTTCGAAAACCCGCGGGTATGCGCGCTCCCGATACCCGCGGGATTCAATTAAAAAAACAGTGGGCGCTGGGTTTTCATCACTGAAAACCACGCGCCGCGTAAATTTATTTTTCTTTTTAAAATAGTCACTTACCTGTCCGGGTCTCCACGGCTCCCGGTGGCCTCCCCTCTCTCTTCTTACTGGAGAGGGGGCAGCTGGGAGTCCCGGGGGCTGATGGGAGGAGCAAGGGCTGCTGGGAGATGTAGTTCTCCCAGCGCCCATTCCGGGGGGCCACAAACACCGCACCGGGTGTCACACACACATTCATACGCACTTACATACAGCACACACACTGACATACTCACCGCTGCTGCAGAAGAGCCAGCTCCCGACGCTGGATGAAGAAGATGAGAAGACAGCGCTGAGGAAGGTGAGTAATTAAGGACTAATTAAGTTAATTGGATACTTCCAATTGCTTAATTAGTCCTTTGAGGAGGGGGGGGGGTTGTCAGAGCAAGTACACGTGATTTTTCCTAAGAACATTGATTTCTGGAAAAATCACGCTTGCTCAGGTGCGCAAAAAAAAACCTCCCGGCGCGTGTTTTTATAAAAAAACACGCACCTAATAGAATAGCAAAAACCCGCACCTGCAGGAAATACCTCGCAGGTGCGGGTTTTTGGCTTTTCTCGCAGCCTATTGAATATGCCCCTTAGTGTCCCAAAAACATCACATCTGAACTTCAGATGTCACAGTAATGCCTGTATAGGCATCAGATGCCTTTGAACCCACAGGCACTATTTAAGAGAGGTTTCATGCATATTTCTATGCATGAAACAAGACTGGGCCTGGGCTATTACATCACCCTGTGGGATGGTGCATAGCAGGACTAGCTGCTGTCCCTGGATATCGGCCACCTGGTGCACAGTAATAAACAGGACTGCAGCAGCTGGGCCTTTATCAGCCACTGCTCCTACAACTACCAGCATAAGAGGCTGGCCAGCGGACTGATGTATGAAGGATCTTGAGCTGGGGGCTAAGCAGACTGGGGAGAACCCCAGGCATAGCCCCCTTGTGACGACATGAGATGAGTGTTAAAAATGTATTTGCAGCATCTCAGTCCCTGCAGCGATTAACTTTTAATCTCATTTGTTCCCCTATCCGTCTGAGTGTATGAGGGTTCATCCACAGGATTTATACTTTTGCAGTAGCAGGTATATTATATAATGTAAGGAAATGTTTTGGTTAATACTTTGTAAGCCTTGATGTTTAGCCTTGTCCATATGCCTGTTTTATTCATAACCAGTAGAGCAATGTAACACCTCACAGAACAAAAGACCCCCTGAGTTAATTTCCACCTCTGCAAAGGACACTCAGGACTTACACCTCCTTCCATTTGCCTGTCTTTGTGCCTCACTGGAGTCTGGCAGACTGTACAGAGCCAACCCAGCAAGTATTCCTCGGGGAAGTAATATCTGGGGGAGGTAGGAGGAAGTTGCAGGATAATGGACCCACATCATCAGGAAACGGTGCAACTCCCCTGGGTGGTCACAATATTGTGGGAAATTAGGTTTCAAAATAGGTCACCGAAGGCAGCTCCAGATGTTAGTCACTGACCTTGGCTAAGGGAATTTCTGTCAAGGTACTTAGTGGAACGCATCGCCAGTCCTGTGTGAACGTGTACATCTGGAAACTCCAGTGGGGAGATCTTCGTTCTCCGGGGTGTATCACTGCTGTGTGAATTGTGGTAGTTTCGACTGTGTTGGAACCCTGAAACGCTTGGATGGACATATACGCTATCACTTCTGTGTGAACTGTGATAGTTTCTACTGTGTGAGACTGGGTGTCTCTAGCTATTTGGTGGAATTGTTCTGGAACTTTATCCCCTACCAGGACTGCATCTGTCTGGACTGCTACCTGCATATTGCCTGTTCGCTGTATTTACCCCTTGCCATTGCATATTACCTATTTCTGTGTGCCGTGAACAATAAATCATCACTTTGCTTTCATCTGCTCGGTGTCTGGGTGATTGAGAGAACCCCGTATCCTCACACCCCTAAACTGGGGTTCCTAACATTTAATGGTGGTGCTGTGACCGCTGGTCATTTTCCTGCTAGGTAACTACCATACTGACTGCACACACTGCTCCATGCTAACATATTACTGTGGATGGAAAAAGCACGAACATAACATGGGAGTGACCAGACTCCAGATGCTACATGCAATGTTTTCCTAACATTTGTGCTCACATGTGAAGGGGAGAGTCATTGTATATATGTAATTTTCACTCCTCTTTGGATAAAAATATTTATCAAAAATGTGAACAGTATTTTTACTCTGCTGAAAAGAAGGTAGAACCAGTGCCAAACTTACTTAGCTGAACAAGTGTATCCGCAGGTGCATCCTTATTCTGCAAAGTCCGGTAAGGTGACCACTTCTAGTGTATATGCTGTTAGCCTGTAAGAATGAAGCTGGTAATCACACACAGCACTCAGATGTGTCTCAAGAGATCAATATACTACAATATTCACCAACCCATTAAGGCAGTGCTTCTCAAACTCAATTCCCACACAAGTCACATTTTCCAGGTCACCCAACAGGTGCACAGGTCGGTGTCTTCATTACTCAGACACATTTTAAAAGATCCAAAGGTGGATATTATTTCACCTGTGATTCTGTGAGATCTGGAAAACATGCACTGTTTGGGGTCCTGAGCACCGATTTTGAGAACCTGTGCATTAGGGAGAAAGTGTAAGTGATTTGTTATATCGATTCTGTAAATCAGTAAGGGCTGACGCATTTTGCCTCCAATGTAGACTTTATCAAAGTCATTGCTGGTGTGTGAAAGCTTTGTAGTGGAAGTGATCCAATTTCTGCATGGCATTAATTAGTCCACACATGATGATGATAGTGGACCCTTTAGTTTGTTTTTAAAAAACAAATATTAGCAGTAAAAAAAAAACCTGGTTGTGTGAAATTAGTTGGGTACACAATTTGTGTGTTAGATATTTTGGTCTATTAAAACTCAAACAGATATATTCAATAAAAAAATAGCAGATGTAATTGGAATCAGTATTATTCACCGGCAGCCGCATGGCCGGCGGTTCAAATCCCGGCAGCCCGACGGAGGAAATCCTGATTGTCCCCACGTAAGTATAAACTAACCTAATTTTACCCCCTAACCCTCCCTTAGGGGTGCCTATCCCTAATCCCCTAAGTGCCTAAACCTAACCCCCCTTCCCCGCCTAAACCTAAGTCCCCCAGGGGGGTGCCTAACCCTCCCTCCCCCTAGCCGAACCCTAATTCCCCCCCGGGAGCCCTAAACTTAACCCTCCCGCGCCCGGTGCCCTGCATCCCTTTGATTGGGAATGACAGGTGTCTAGATTTAGACGCCTGTCTTTTAACCCTCGCAGGGATTTAGTAGTCTAGAAGCTGCCGGTCGGCATTCTGTCCGCCGGCTTCATAAACGTATACCGATTTAATACTTTGCTTAGTTAATTAGCACATGACAAACATTCAGCCCTGAAATCCCAATACTGGAAAGTAGATGCTCATCTGGTATTTTGTACATGGAAAACCACAGAAATAAATGTACACAATATTACAACTTATCATTTATAAATAAGTACATACTGCACAATATTAAATTTCAAAAATATAAATCTTTATAGCCTCACCCTCTAAGCACAAGAAAGAGAATTTATTTACATACACAGAAATATACACATATTGGGAGACCACTCGTAGCACCAGGAACACCCACATATAGGACAGTCCTCACTCCTCACTGTTGTGTCCTGATGATGTGTGATAGCACTTTTATTTTTCTCTAACAAACCATACTCTGATATAACTAAGTGTTTATATCCACCCATTGCTCTGGGCGCCTGGTCTCCTTGCAGCATACAGGTTTCATAGAGTGGAGGAGGTTGGTGGCAGGAACGTGTATGTCAGCTATCAGAACCTTATGGTCTATTATTAGATGATAGAACTCCGTTACTGCCTTGACCACTGGTGCTCGTCTTCCTACACAATGTTCTTTGAGTGATCCAATTCCAATAATTGGTATACACGCTACAGAGTAACTTTTCTTACAAAACAGATAAAAGCAAGAAAAATAACACAAGAAAAGAATAAGGACAGTAATATAAGCTAAGCCCATCCAACTGTCTGGATCACAAAACAAAAATGTCAGAGGCTGAATGAAGCACCTGGATCAAGAGAAATACTAGGCTTAATGAGATGTTTTCTAAAAAGAAATTTCCACTTGTAAACACACAGTTTATCCAGTGTAAATAAAGGATGGTTTAATGAGATCCGATTTCTGTAATTTCCGACAATGTACTTAAATTGCTGGCAGAAAGGATGCGGTTTGGCCGAAATACTGACCCCAGAATCCCGCCGCCCAGCAAAATGCCGACGCCAATATCCTGAAGATCAGGATACCGGCATTGGCATCCCGAATGCCATAATCCTGAACATCAGGACCCCGGTAAGTATAGTAGTTTCCCCGTGGATGGAGGAGTTAGGTTACAGGGAGAGGGGGTTAGTTTTAGGCACCACTGGGGGAGGGGTGTTAGGCACTAGGGGTGGGTTAGGGTTGGGCACCAGAGAGGGTTAAGGTTAGGGGGGAAAGGGGTCGGGATCGTCAGCGTTCGGACTTCCGGCGTCAGCTGTTCAGCCGCCGGTATTTCATACCCATTCCCATAAGAATAGCTAATCTGTGTGAAGTATTTTATGTGAAACAAGATGTGATTTCTGTATAAAACATTTCCCATAGTCAACAGCATGGAAATGATTTCTCACTTGTGTGACTTCTCTGATGTAAAAGAAGAAATGATTTCTGTTTAAAACATTTCCCACACTCAGAGCATGGAAATGGTTTCTCCCCTGTGTGACTTCTCTCATGTCTAACAAGCTCTGATTTTGTTGTAAAACATTTCCCACACTCGGAACATGAAATTAGTTTTACACCTGTGTGATGTCTCTGATGTAAAACAAGTACTGATTTCTGTGTAAAACACTTCCCACACTCAGAGCAGGAAAATGGTTTCTCACCTGTGTGACTTCTCTTATGTGCAACAAGATTTGATATTTGTCTACAACATTTCCCACATTCAGAGCAGGAAAATGGTTTCTCACCTGTGTGAAGTCTCTGATGTGCAACAAGATCTGATTTTTGTGTAAAACATTTGTCACACTCAGGACATGGATATGGTTTCTCACCTGTGTGACGTCTCTGATGTGTAACAAGATGTGATTTCTGTGTAAAGTATTTCCCACACTCAGAACATGGAAATGGTTTCTCACCTGTGTGACGTCTCTGATGTCTAACAAGATGTGATTTACGTGAAAAACATTTCACACACTCAGAACACGGAAATAGTTCCTTACTTTTGTGACTTCTCTGATGTGTAACAAGATGAGATTTCAGTGTAAAATATTTCCCACACTCAGAACATGGAAATGGTTTCTCACCTAAGTGACATCTCTGATGTGTAACAAGATGTGATCGGTGTATAAAACATTTCCCACACTCAGAACATGGAAATGGTCTCTCACCTGCCTTAGCTGGCTGATGGGTAATAAGCTTTATATTCTGTGCAAAACATTTGACATCTACAGAAGAGGGAAATATTTTATCTACTCTAAGAGATGTAATAGAGGTACCAGGAGAACATTCCTCATTATAAGCAGGATTAGGTGATACATCTGCAACGTGAGGCACTGGATGTATAATTGGGGTAATGGGGTTTTCTACCGGAGAATCTTGTTTGATGTCATTATCTTCTATTTCACAATCTGGAGATAAAACTAGATTCTCCTTCCAGATATTCCTGCTGTTACCTCCATCTGCTGGGAAAAAAATAAATATATGAATATCCCATAAATATAATGTTACATAAAGACTGTTATCAAAGGTCCTTAAATCACCATCAAATGGATAAACTCACAATGCTCTAAGGTACAATGTAAAACTCATCACCTGACATGTTACACTGCTATGTATAGAGCAGGGATTACAGCTTTATTATAATCATTTGTGCTGGAATTTACTCTGTAATATGAGAGCAATGTGTGGTGATAATACAGCTATAACTTGTGCTGTAATATACTAGACTGGTATTGAATAAAATTACAGCTGAAGCGCATTGAAAAACCACAGCTGCCTCCAGGCTTGTAGGTAAAATGTGCAATATCCAGGAGAACTGTAACTGCAGCAGTCAACAGCATGGAAATGATTTCTCACCTGTGTGACTTCTCTGATGTAAAAGAAGAAATGATTTCTGTGTAAAACATTGCCCACACTCAGAGCAGGAAAATGGTTTCTCACCTGTGTGACTTCTCTTAGGTGCAACAAGATTTGATATTTGTCTATCCAGGAGAACTGTAACTGCAGCAATGCAGAGGTGTGAAATGTAGGACCATGTGAAATTACTCGAGCTCTGAATCCCCAAAAAATCTGACTGGCCATCTAAGACTACCGGTAGCTTAGGTCTCCTGTTATTCTACCTAAAATTATCCACCAACTCCTTCATTTTAGAGGCGTTTAGAAGTAAACAATGACTCTTAATCCACTCAACTATTTTTACAACCTTGTTCCTATACGCACCCTTGTCTTCATAAGTTATCAAGCCAACCATAGCAATATCCTCCGCAAATTTTAAAATGTTAACTGATTGTGAAGATGATACGCAGTCGTGCGTAAATAATGAGTATAGTAGGAGACTGAGAACGCAACACTGTGGGGCACCTGTTTTTAACAGCACTTCCACTGAAGTGAATTTCCCAACTTAACCACTCGGGGTCGAACTTTTATAAAGTTTAATCTGTTAAAACTTTTTTCTGAGTCCATGGGGACACTGGGACCTGGGTATAGGTGGAGATGCAGGAGTCTGGGCACCAAAGAGTTGACTTCTTTGAGAGCAGCACAGGATCCTCCTTCCCTATACCCCACCTGAAGTCCGGGAAGCCAGTTATACTTAATAAGTCCAAGGAGCAGGAACAGGAGAAGAGAACACCAGCACACATGCACGTACAAACCTACACACCAACTGGTAAGAGACCGAGTGCCAAAATTGGGAAAGCCCCAGCCAGCCAAGGGCATGAGGGTGGGCGCCCAGTAACCCCCATGGACATAGAAAAAGGTTTTAATAATCAAGACAAAAATCCCCTCTTTTCTTTCGTTCACTGGCACTATTAGATGTCCCAAAGCGGTCTCTTCAAAGGAGGGAATGCTCCTGTACTGCTCTAAGGACCCGACGCCCAAAAGCCATATTGGGCGAGGCAAAGGTGTCAAAGTTGTAAAACTTTATGAAAGTGTTGGCAGAAGACCACTTGGCCGAGTGAAAGCTGCTCTGCAGAGGCACCTCAGTCTGCTTGCCCTCGGGGTCCCCACAGATGTAGTGGAATTAGCCTTCACTGAGGCCAGAACCGACGTCCTTACCAAAAGATGTCTGACAAATCGCCAGACACAACAAAATTTGTTTAGAAGATGACCAGCCACGCTTGTGGAAGTCAGAAAGAATGAATAGGGAGTCAGATTTCCGAATGTCCTTGGTCTGGTCGACATAAGTGCGAAGAGCCCGGACCATGTCCAATGTGAGGAGAGAATGACCAGAGTCTGTAGTATTGGTAGCCAAAGGGACCACAATCTCCTGATTGATATGGAAACGTGACACCACCTTCAGAAAATAGCCCAGGCAGGTACAAAGGACAGCATTGTCAGGATGGAAAACAAGTAAAGGTGCACAGTAAGACAATGCCCCAAGTCCAAACCAAGACTCTGCGGACTGAGGAAATAGCCAGTAGGATACCGCTTTCCACATCAGCCAACAGAATCCAACGGTTCAAAGGAGGATTGTTGAGGCCCCATCAACACTAAAGTCAGGTCCCATGGTGTCACCGGGGGGAGAGGGTGGTTGAATGTGAAGGACCCCCTGCAAGAAAGTCTGAATAGCCGGAAGGCGAATAATCTTGCATTGTAGCAAGATCAAAAGGGCCAACACCTGTACCTTAAGGAAAGCAAGGCGAAGGGTCAGGTCCTAGCCCACCTGCAGAAAAACAATATCTTGGATTGGGGAAAAATAAGTGTATCCCCACCATGGGCAGAACACCACTCAAAATAAGTTCACCATACATGATAATAGATCCTTGCCAATGAAGGTTTCCCGGCACGGATCATGGTCCGGATAACCAAATCATACTAACTCTTGGCTTTTAGGATTGAGGTTTCAATAGCCACTCCATTAAAGCAAGTCGGGCAAAATCGAGATAGAGACATGGGCCCTGGAGAGAAGATTCGGCCAAAGAGAAAGGCGCCATGAGGACGATAGAGTGTGAAGGTATGCGTAACAAGCGCTCTGTCTACAAAACGGGGTGATGAGAATGGCGGAGATGCCCTTCTGCTTTAACTTCCAAAGGAAGTTAAAGCAGAGCAATCAGAGGTAAGAGGTAAACAAGTGAAAATTCTATGGCACTGTGAGTGCGTCAGTCTCTAGTGCAGAAGCCATAGCGAGGAAACTTGTGGTTGTGTCTGGAGGCCATAAAGTCAATGTATAGATGGCACCAGAAACGGCCCAACATCTGAAAAACTTTGGGATGTAGAGACCACTCTAGACTATTGGAATGTAGACTGTTGACAGAGCTGGAAGAAAGCCCATGAGGATGGACCAACTACCTTCATGGGTCCGCAACTTCTGGTACCTCCCTGGTTTATGTAGGCAACCGCTGTCACATTGTCGGATTGAAAAGCTAGCCCCAAAAGCTGGTCTGTAGTTAAAAGAACCCTATCCTGAATCAGAAATCTGTGACCCCTGTTGAGGTGAGATGATTGGAGCCACCATGAGAGGGAATGGCAGACCTCTGAGAACAGACCAATCGTTTGGGATTTAAGATGGGAGAGAGCGGTTTCACCACTGTAGAAGTTTCAGTTGCAGTGGCCTGAAATGGAACTGTTCATATTCCATCATATCAAAGGTGGAGACCATCTTTCCCAAACCTCACATACAGAAGTGAATCGAGACTCTGCGCTGGTGGAGGAAAAGTTTGATGAGGGACTGAAGGAATGTCAGCTTGTCCCCGGAAACAAAGACCCTATGTGGTCTGGAATTCAGCAGAGCGCCCAGATGGAGCATTTCCTGAGACAAAGCCAGGCTAGACCTGCGCCAGCTGATCAGCCATACATGTGACTGCAAGACGTCCACTGAGCCAATAGGAGGTCATCCAGGTATGGCAGAATTTTGATACCTCATTGACAAAGGTCAGCCGCCATAACAGCCATGAACGTTGCGAACACTGGTGCCGTAGATAGTCCAAAAGACAAGTCCCAAACTGGAAGCGGTCCCTCTGTATCGTGAACCGCTGATGATCTTCCTGCATAGGCACATGCAAGTAGACATTCTGTATGTCCAGGAGACCATGTAATCACCCAGCTCCATTGCCTGTATGATGGAATGGAGCGACTCAATCCTGAAACTGGGGACCCTGAGATACAGTTTAAGATTCTGCAGGTTGAGTATAGGACGAAAGGAGCTGTCTGGATTTTGAACGAGAAACAAATTTGAGTAAAAACCTGTCCTGCTTTGGGGGAGAGAAACGCGAACTATCACATTGGAGGTCAAAAGGGCCTTGACGGAAGTACGAAGGGCGGCGGCCTTGCCAACTGGAAACCCTGTGGAAAAAAAACTGAACCAGAGGGCGTTCCTGAAATATAAAGGAGAACCCTCGGGATATGGTGCCCCCTACCCAGGTATCTGATGTTGTTTCCAACCATACATCGGCGAAGCACAGAACGGCCGCTCACCTTGGGAGGTCCAGGTGGGGGCCAGCCCCGTCATTCCGCCGGTTTATAGGCTGGCTAAGGAGCCTTGTGGTGACCTGACCAGTTCTAGTGGCTTCTGGACTTTTGAAGGACGAGCTCTGGAAGAGGGACAACCTCTGGCCTTTTCCTGTGGGTGAAAGGACAGAAAGGGAAAACTTTTGGTCTTCGGAGCCGCCGGGGGGGGAGAAAGGCCATTTTAGAAGCTGCTACAGTGGTGATGATTTTATCCAGCTCAAAAACAAAGAGAGCCTCACCAGAGAAAAGAAGGCCCTCCAGAGCCTTCTTGGACTTGCTGTCTGCTCGCTTACCTAGCTGCCACAGAGGAAGCGGAGTCCTTGGAGGATAGAATGCTCAAATCAATGTTGGCCTTGCCTATATAAGTACTGGCCTCTCATACAGACAAAAAATGTGACAGCCAATAGTCTGACCAAGTTGGAGCGCGCACTGGCTGTCTGGACATTTTCTCACTGGACACAAAACTTTCCGTACAAAACTAGCATCCTTGGGTGTGAAAATGGTAACAATTAGCAAATATGGAAATTACTACATCATCAGTCTTCTCCGTTTGCTTGGTGCTAGGCTATATTCCAGAAATGTAGATCATTATGTGGTTTAAAAAGTGTCCAAGATGATGACTTTTTCCTGATTTCGCTTACCCTTGAGGGGAACCATACTCAGATAAGCATTTACATATTTTCTTAAAAGTACGCATAATTCTATTTTACAACCATCAATTGGGTATTATTTACTACACTATGAGCGCCTTCTTGTCCTATTACTCTCTCTCTATATATATATATATTGACACACACATATATTTATTAATTGATTGGTTTATGAGAGCATGTAAATGTACTGATTTACACTCACAAACTATGCCTCAGATGAAAGCGCACCAGAACTACTGTAGAAACGCGTTAGTGAGACTACATTTTGTCATTATCACTTTCCATATCTCATATACATTTTGGATGGCTCTGCAGTAACCAATTAGATTTACTAATCTACAAAATGCTCACTGACAGAGGAGGGTGAGGGACAAGAGATTTTTGTAGTGACTGAGCAAGGAGAATATGTCACTTTTTTCTGTAATAAGGGTTTATTACTCACCTGTGCTGATATCTGTAGGGATTTCCTCCTCCATACACTGCTGATCACCCCTCACATACATCTCTTCTTCACCATCTATATCTTCTGCTATTACATCAGTCACATACGTCTCTTCTTCTCCCTCTGTATCTTCTACTTTTATATCAATCCCATACGTCTCTTCTTCTCCTTCTATATCTTCTGCCTTTATATCAGTCACATACGTCTCTTCTTCTCCATCTGTATCTTCTGCCTTAATATCAGTCACATACGTTTCTCCTTCTCCCTCTATATCTTCTGTCTTAATATAAGTAAGGCCTTCATCCTAAAACACCCACAAAACATTAAACATTCAAACTAAGTATATTATATGAGAATAAATAGCATAATATCAGCATGTAAGATATTAAACTATTCTTATTATTTTTGCTTTTATTTTATTAAATTTTTTTAATATTTATTTTTATTTATATTTATTTTAGAAATTGGATCTCAAGCCATAAAATGTAACAGAAAAAAAAAATTAATATACACATACACACACACACATATATATATACACACACACACTACATTCCAGCATGGAAGTGAAGAGATAGAGATACAGGACAGCGGCGTAATCAAAGGCTGAGCACCCAGGATGAATATCCCACCCTCAAACCGAACCACAGTAAGTGGGAAAATAAATGGTGGAGAATGACACCAAACTGCTAAGGGGAAGTGCGGGACATACAATGTATGTCCAACTCAGAGGCAGCACAACACACTAAGGAGCTAACAGCTGCAGAATCAACTGAGCTGAAACTACAGCCATGGGCAGTGCGTGGAACTAGAAAGCCACGGCCAGTGGCTGAAGGAATTTGCAAATTTAGGGACAATTTTGATTTGACCATATCAGTGTTCAATTTATTAGTGATATATATTGTTTTTGCTTTATCTGTCTGAGCACTTTTAGATCCAAGTCTACTTATATGTTTTATTGAATTTTATTTTTCTCTCTCATTTTTATTTAATATTTGAATGCCACATATTCTTCAATTTGGTTATCCGTGGTTATATTTCGTTTTTAAGATAGTTACTTGTAGTATTATTCCTCCAATCTACAGATTAGCTACATAACCATCACAAGTGGCTGAATGAGATAGGTAGGAGCGCCGAGAGTTACTAAAGCAAATATAATAATTAAAGAGATCCAGATTAATCAATCAATGCAGGTGAATTAATAAAATGTCACTTTGGGATTACGACCCTTGGGAAGAGCCTATATTACCTGATCCTCCTGTGGGATCCTGTGATTCTCCTCTTTACAGTCCTGGGAATAAAGAGGACGGGGACATCTCTCTGGGGTATTTCTGTTACTGGGTCCATCTGTAGGAGACACACAGTGACTGAGTATATTGTGTATATGTTATTATCAGGTGATGTGTGTACAGTAACCTATACTGTATGGGAAAAGTTCTCAACTATACTAGGTATGACACCCTAATGTACATAAAAGAGGCATCTCATATATATATATATATATATATATATATATATATACAGTCAGGTGCATAAATATTGGGACATTGACAGAATTTTCATATTTTGGCCTCTGTTCACCACCACAATGGCTTTGAAATGAAACAAACAAGATGTGCTTTAACTGCAGACTTTCAGATTTAATTTGAGGGTAATTACATCCAAACCAGGTGAACGGTGTAGGAATTACAATGGTTTCTATATGTGGCCAAAAGTAATGGGACAAACTAAACAATCCTAAATCAAACTTTCACTTTTTAATACTTTGTTGCAAACCCTTTGCAGGCAATTACAGCCTGAAGTCTGGAACGCATAGACATCACCAGACGCTGGGTTTCATCCCTGGTGATGCTCTGCCAGGCCTCTACTGCAAATGTCTTCAGTTCCTGCTTGTTCTTGGGGCATTTTCCCTTCAGATTTGTCTTCATCAAGTGAAATGCATGCTCAATCGGATTCAGGTCAGGGGATTAACTTGGCCATTACATAACATTCCACTTTTTAGCCTTAAAAAACTCTTTGGTTGCTTTTGCAGTATGCTTCGGGTCATTGTCCATCTGCACTGTGAAGCGCCATCCAATGAGTTCTGAAGCATTTGACCGAATATGAGCATATAATATTGCCCGAAACACTTCAGAATTCATTCTGCTGCTTTTGTCAGCAGTCACATCATCAATAAATACAAGGGAACCAGTTCCATTGGCAGCCATACATACACACGCCATGACACTACCACCACCATGCTTCACTGATGAGGTGGTATGTTTTGGATCATGAGCAGTTCCTTTCCTTCTCCATACTCTTCTCTTCCTATCACTCTGGTACAAGTTGATTGCCAGAACTGTAATGGCTTTTTTAGATGTTGTTTGGCAAACTCTAATCTTGTCTTCCTGTTTTTGTGGCTCACCAATGGTTTACATCGTGTGGTGAACCCTCTATATTCACTCTTGTGAAGTCTTCTCTTGATTGTTGACTTTGACACATATACACCTACCTCCTGGAGAGTGTTCTTGATTTGGCCAACTGTTGTAAAGGGGTTTTTCTTCACCAGGGAAATAATTCTTCTGTCATCCACCACAGTTGTTTTCCGTGGTCTTCCGGTGTTGCTGAGCTCTCCGGTGCGTTCTTTCTTTTTAAGAATGTTCCAAACAGTTGATTTGGCCACACCTAATGTTTTTGCTATCTCTCTGATGGGTTTGTTTTGATTTTTCAGCCTAATGATGGCTTGCTTCACTGAAAGTGACAGCTCTTTGGATCTCATATTGAGAGTCGACAGCAACTGATTCCAAATGCAAATGTCACACCTAGAATCAACTCCAGACCTTTTACCTGCTTAATTGATAATGAAATAATGAGGGAATAGCCCACACCTGTCTATGAAATAGCTTTTGAGTTGATAGTCCCATTACTTTTGGCCCCTTAAAAAGTGGGAGGCACATATAGAAACTGTTGTAATTCCTACACCGTTCACCTGATTTGGATGTAATTACCCTCAAATTAAATCTGAAAGTCTGCAGTTAAAGCACATCTTGTTTGTTTCATTTCAAAGCCATTGTGGTGGTGAATAGAGGTCAAAATATGAAAATTCTGTCAATGTCCCAATATTTATGCACCTGACTGTATATGTGTATATATATATATATATATATATATATATGTGCCAATAATTTATATCAGTGAATCCATGTCTATCAATAGGGTTTAATATTAGGACATTACCAAAAGATATTTGCACTGTACGTCTAGGGTCCTCACATCTCCAGCAGTGTGATAGGGCAGATCTGTGAAACTACATCTAGGGTCCCCACATGGATTTGAATTTGATGTACGGCATCGGTGTCACTCGTCACATGACCACACACATAAAGCCAATAGAGAGCCTCAGGCCTGCTCTTACAGAGAGTGAGGCAACCACAGAACTGAACCAAACACCTGCCCAGCAACAGCAGGGTGTCAGCACGGATTCCAAGCATGAACCACCTCTGCCGGGCCTGGCAACGTGTGACAGTTGTTAAACAGAGTCCCAGGTTTCTACCAACACTGAATGTTAAGTTACAGACAGTCTGGTCAGTGGGGATTAGAGTCCCCTGTGCAGGACACAATATACTGGGCGGCATGTAGAGACAGTCCATAAATGGGCCCTTTATCAGTAAGGACGTCTGTGACCGGATGACCTTACTCCGCCAGGCGATCACAGATGTATAACATGATAGAATAGAGGGTGATTACTGATCCCTGAGTAACCAGAGTCAGATTACTCGACCACTCCTAGGGATTCCCTCTCATTGGCAGTAACCGCCTGTTACTGACTCCTCCCACTGCATAGTGGTCGGGAAACTCGCTGCCACCACCAGGCTCCTACACCAGTACCAGGTACAACTGCTCCCAAGCTCCTATTACCAGCACCTAGAACCACCTACTTCTGGGTATGAGAGGACACACTGCTACAACAGTTCCTGGGTAGTGATGGCTATATCCTACCGGTCCCTCAGCATGGACAAGCCTGCAAGGGGCAGCTGGCAGAGATTTTCAGCGTGGAGACACTGAGATCAGTGCAGAACAACTGGAGAAGAAAATAGTGTTTTGCTCTATTCTGGTGGTCACAGGATACAAGCAGATGCAGGTGTCTTAAGGCAAGATGTGAAAGCGCAATGAGATATAACAATTACATGATAGATAATTTAATAATAAGGATGTGATGTATGGAAAATTGGTAAAAAATAGTACTATCACAAAGAATTAATAAAAACACAGAATATACAATGGAAAGACACTAATAGCATCAAATATATACATAAATAGAATACACATGAAATACTGAATGTACAGATGAGTAGTTGGTAATGATTGTATTTCTGTCTGTAAGACAGAATTAGGTAATTAACCCAATTAATAAAATAGAACCAATGGAAATATTCTTATGGGACAAAATGAAATAATAGTCTGGGATGATATAGAAAAAGACAATAAGAATGCTCCTGTAAAAGGTAAATTAGCGTTGGTATTGTGCACAATACAGGCTAACCTTATACATGTGGCTCCCGGTTAGACTTCACTGAAACACAGAGGGCAGTGTCCGGAATGCCTCTCTGGTATATATATCACCCACCAAGGAATGATCCGGCCTCCTACCAATGTAGGGGAATGAATGTTGAGTGCGGTGGCACACGACCACCTACACAGTACCATACGGCATCTATTAGAGCATTCATATGGTGACTTTGAACTATCCCGATCCAGCCATCTGACGGAGGTCGGAGTGTGTCAGCACGGCCCTTTTCCATCACGGCCGTTCATCAGCTGAGACTGGGCGCATTGACCCCCTGGTTCTCCTGCACACGGAGTCCCGACAGCCGAAGCTACGAATAGCCATTGCCGCTCACAGGACGGGCAGAGACCAGTCCTCAGATCTTTTCATAGCGGCCTCACACCAGCGGTTACTCCGCATCCAACTTTCCCTGCCACCGCACTCAACATTCATTCCCCTACATTGGTAGGAGGCCGGATCATTCCTTGGTGGGTGAGATATATACCAGAGAGGCATTCCGGACACTGCCCTCTGTGTTTCAGTGAAGTCTAACCGGGAGCCACATCTATAAGGTTAGCCTGTATTGTGCACAATACCAACGCTAATTTACCTATTACAGGAGCATTCCTATTGTCTTTTTCTATATCATCCCAGACTATTATTTCATTTTGTCCCATAAGAATATTTCCATTGGTTCTATTTTATTAATTGGGTTAATTACCTCATTCTGTCTTACAGACAGAAATACAATCATTACCAACTACTCATCTGTACATTCAGTATTTCATGTACATTCTATTTATGTATATATTTGATGCTATTAGTGTCTTTCCATTGTATATTCTGTGTTTTTATTAATTCTTTGTGATAGTACTATTTTTTACCAATTTTCCATACATCACATCCTTATTATTAAATTATCTATCATGTAATTGTTATATCTCATTGCGCTTTCACATCTTTCTTTATCTTTTTGGGTTACCCACCAAAGTGACTAGTCATCACTTTTTTAGAGAGCAGCAGGTAGATTGACAACATCATACATTATTTAACCACAGCGCCTTCATTTCCGATTATTGTTTTCTGTCTTAAGGCAAGAGGTTTACTGCTCAAATGATTTAAAAAATACAATTCCCATTGGTGAAGGAGCTTGGGGAATCACAGCATATAAAATGTTCCAGAAGTACAATCCTTATTGATGTTCCAGAGGCTGTAAACTCAGGGCTCACAGGACATCCATTTACACAGTACTAACACACAATACCACAGGGGGAAGCCCACCTTGGGTCCCTTAACCAATCAAGGTAACTGCATGAACTATGAATACACACATTTATAAAGTATAATGGACATTGGGGAGTGGTTGCTCTTCTGTGCCTGAGAACACATGTACCGTTAACCACAGCCCAGGTGCCAGCAAGTCTGGACAGCGGATGTTGACATCCAAGACTTTACTTCCAGAATTCTGCTAGGAGACCTTATCACTTTTTCTGGATGAATTTGGGCTCCAGAGGCAGATAGAAAGTATTCACAATTAGCAGTGTCCTGGTCACCAAGTGTGAAATCTGTGGAGCTCCAAGAAAACAATCAGCTGGCCAGCTCTCCTTGCATCTCCTCATGTCACTCTGCTGCAGGAGGCTGCATGGAAGACCATTCTGATTCCCTGGGAGGGGGACCAGCAGTAGCCCACCACAAGGGTCAAGTACAATGTAACTTTGACATATTACACTTACCTTAAATACATTGTTTGTGCCTGGGGCATGCAGTCTGGATCCCGACTGTCTAATCCCGGCAAGGGTCTAATGACAGGCGTCGAAATCCCAACGCCTGTATTTTACCTACGCCGGGAGCCCGACGTCTGGCATACCGATCGAAGGTGGGCGGCAGGCGTGGACAGCTGCGGGGTGGGAGGGTTAGGTTAGGGGCTCCCGGGGGGGACTTAGGGTTAGGCATCCCCCTGGGACGGTTAAGCTTGGGGAAGGTGGGTTTAGGGTAAGGCACACAAGGGGGGAGGTTAGTGTTAGTCACCCCCCGGTAGACTTAGGGTTAGGGTGCGGGGAAAGGGGGATTAGAACCGCCAGTCTTCCAGGGTCAGGATTTGAACCGCTGGACGCATTTCATACCGATCCCGTGCCTGGTGCATTGCACACAGCAACATATATACATTTTATTTAAACATATGTAGAGTTTTTCCAAGACAAGCCCCAGGGACTAGGGCTGGGGCTTAAATCTTTCAAACTGGGGCACTGAGAGGCGAACTCATAGCCCTGCAGCCTGGGACTAGACTCCTGACTGTTATTACTCTCCTTGCATCAGCACAGCAGCGCCCCCTTCTTTCCACTGTGGGGTTCTGCGGCTCCCGGTCCCTCAGCATGCGGCCACTCATGAGGCCTGGGACATTTTAGCTCTGTGCACATCCCGATTGTGGCATCAGTCTCTCTCAGTCTGTGTAGTGGCCGTCTGGTTGTAAATCCGTAATATAGGTCTAATTCTGCTGGTTTCCAAGTTGTGCAAATATAGGTGATTAGCAGGGCCGGATTATAGGCAGGGCGGATGGGGCGGTCGTCCAGGAGCCCCCAACGTGTGCAGCAAGCATTCTGGAGTCTGGACACTCTCTGGCTGGTTCCCCTCGGCAGCAGACAGCAGCAGTGACAGCTGAGCACACTGACTGTCACTGATCGTAGCTGACGATGGAAGCCCCGCCCCCTCGCTGCCACGATTCGCGGGTGAATGGGTAGGGGGCGGAGACTACTTACGTGACCCACATCATTTAGAAGCCCTGCCGTCCTGATCTGATCCTACAGCAGGTACAGTAGTGTTTGTGTGCACTCTGGGCCTGATTCAGACCCGGACGCTATTTGCGTCCACTCGCTGGCTAAAAGGGGCCGGCTATTTAAATCATGCTCTCGCGCTGCGTCGCGTAAAGCCGCCCGCTAAGTAATAGCAAGCGGCCGCACTGTGCGCTCGCACCTGTATAAAGACGCCCCTTTGCCACTCGCAACACACGTCATCTCCGGCAGTTTTAGGATTAATCGGGAACATCGAGAGCCATCGGAGCTGCTCGCAGCGCAGCAATGTTTCCCACCACAACATTGCGAGCAGTTCAGGCTAAAATACAACTGTTACGTGTGTGATGACGCTACTTTGCTAATTATGCACGACCATTAAACGCCGTTCTGACGGTCAGGCACGCCTGCGTTCGCACATCCACACCCCCATTTTCAAGCACCTTCCCCTGCTACCTCCCACAAACGGCACTATCTGTCACTCAAAATAGCGGCCCGACTTGCCTGTTACGGGCGGCCACTTTCCCATCGCAATATCTGGTTCGCGCACAATGCGAGCGAGCGCAGCATAGCGTCCGGTCTGAGTCAGGCCCTCTGCCCTTTCCTCTCTCTCTTACTTTGTCACTCATGACCTCTGTCTCTAGCCATGGCCTCTCTCTCCCTTTCTCACTTCCTCTCTCCCTCTTGCTCTCACTTCCCTGTCTGTCTCACGCTCTCCCTTTCTCCCTCCCCCTCCTTGTCCCTCCCTCTCTCTGTCTCTCCCTTTCTATCCACCTTCCTCTTCCGCCTTTCTCTCACCCCCCACTCAAAATTCTCCGTTTGCCCCTGGCAGTGGGGGCCAATTTATAAATTATCGCATTTGCAATACGATCTGGGCATGACATTACCACCCATGATCGCACTGCAAGATGCGATCATACCGCTAGAATCCCTGTGATGTGCCCGGAGTGCTGCCGGGGGTTCTGCGCATGCCACCATTGCCGGGTGGGTCCCGTGGGCCCCCACAATGTAGTTGCCCCGTGGTCCCCACAAGCCTTAATCCGGCTCTGGTGATTAGTGGATGGAAATTAACCACTACTGCTTTATGAAAAGAGAGGACGTCATACTGAAAAGGTCCCGTGTGTCCCTTATGACCATGTGTCGTGGTCACCAGCTCACAGCCAACACTTTCGAGTGCAGACACTTCTACTATGAGAACGTCAGAAGCTTCTTTATGTAACGTTCAGTTTCTCTTGGTAGAACATGAGGAAAAGTGATATCAAATCTCTCAGCTGAGTCTAATGATTTATCACTAGACAATGCCACAGCCAGTGAGGGGAAATCTGAGGCCGTGGGGTGGACGGGTCTCTCGGGTTCCAGCCGGGTCTGCAGGAGAGAAGCCTCCACTTGGGAGGTCTAGAAGCATTCATCAATACCCTCCTGAGCAGAATCATTATTCTGGGTATTACGCTGGGTACACAACAGAACGACGAAGAGTCTATCCAGCAATAGTCTGATACCATGTGATAATATAGCCTGTCAGCGTACACACTATGTGATCCGCCATACAATGGCTCGATATATTATTACAAGGGCAATGTTACTGCACTGCAGAGTAAGTTACATCACCCTATCTCTGGGCTGGTAACACACAGTGATGTATGAGATACACCAGGGAGTGTGGGGAGGAGACTGGTCAGATCTCTGGGCTGGTAACACACAGTGACATGATGTGAGGGGGAGAGCAGGAGTATAATAGGGGCTGATGGCTCCTGATGTATGAGATACACCAGAGAGTGTGGGGAGGAGACTGGTCAGATCTCTGGGCTGGTAACACACAGTGACATGATGTGAGGGGGAGAGCAGGAGTATAATAGGGGCTGATGGCTCTTGATGTATGAGATACACCAGATAGTGTGGGGAGGAGACTGGTCAGATCTCTGGGCTGGTAACACACAGTGACATGATGTGAGGGGGAGAGCAGGAATATAATAGGGGCTGATGGCTCCTGATGTATGAGATACACCAGAAAGTGTGGGAAGGAGACTGGTCAGATCTCTGGGCTGGTAACACTCAGTGACATGATGTGAGAGGGACAGCAGGAGTATAATAGGGGCTGATGGCTCCTGATGTATGAGATACACCAGAGAGTGTGGGGAGGAGACTGGTCAGATCTCTGGGCTGGTAACACACAGTGACATGATGTGAGGAGGAGAGCAGGAGTATAATAGGGGCTGATGGCTACTGATGTATGAGATACACCAGAGAGTGTGGGGAGGAGATTGGTCAGATCTCTGAGCTGGTAACACACAGTGACATCATGTGAGGGGGAGAGCAGGAGTATAATAGGGGCTGGTGGCTCCTGATGCCCCCCACTGGGCAGATACATTTCCCTCATTAGTTTGTACTGACAGAGGAGGGTGTAGTATATTAGATTGCTGTAGTTACTGATCAAAGAGAATATGTGACTCCTTTCTGTAATAAGTGTTTATTACTCACCTGTGCTGATATCTGTAGGGATTTCCTCCTCCTTACACTGCTGATCAACCATCATATACATCTCTTCTTCTCCCTCTATGTTTTCTGCCTTTATAACAGTCACATACGTCTCTTCTTCTCCCTCTATATCTTCTACATTAAGATCAGTCATGTCTTTAACCTGTATAAGCCACAAAACAATAAAGTTACACTTAAATATCAATAATGATATTAGACATTAGTAAAAGAAAAGAATAACAGTGTGGAAGACTAACTACAGCTGCCCTACATACCATATAGTAAATGTGGACTTACTTGTGTTACCAGAGAGGTCTGACAGTCACCACTATAAGTATGGGCTGATACAGGACACACTTAATTATCATATCAATGACCAACACCAGACAAGGAGCTAAATTCTGGTTACACACAAAGCTGATTCCCCACAGAGAACTCTGTGATCAGAGTGGGGGGGGGGGGGGAGGGGGCACCCAGGTCACACTGATACCATATAGAAAACACTCACATTCTTCAGACACCGTGGCATGAACCTTACAGTGTAACATGTCCTATTCAGGCATATTACACATGATCAAGAATTTCATAAAACCTCAGAAACGCATTCCACACATACCAGAAAAAATTACATTACCGCAATAAGGGCTGTATAAAATTGGATTTTTTTTTTTTTTTTTTTTAAATCAAAAACGAATTTATTTGATTTAAATAGTTTAAAAAAAAAAAAAAATGTAAATAAACATTTAAAAATTTTAAATGTTTACTTTAAACAAATTTTTTATAAAAAATCCTATTTAAATCCCAAAAATCTAATTAAAATCAAATAAATCCATTTTTCATTATTTAAAAAAAAAAAAAAAAATTTATGCAACCATGGCAGAAACCTTAGGGAATATATTTACTAAAGTGCAGGTTTTTACAAGTGGAGATGTTACCCATAGCAACCAATCACATTCTAGCTATTATCTTCTAGAATGTGTTAGATAAATGATAAGTTGAACCTGCTTGGTTGCTATGGGCAACATCTCCACTTCTAAAAACCTGAACTTTAGTAAATATACCACTTACTGCACGTTTTCAGTGTGTAATAACAGTTACGATGCCGTCACACCCTGCACTTAGCTGCAGATTCTGCAGTGTCATGTACTGATGTCACTCACACAATGAGGGGGGGCTATATCACAGGTCTGAGTGCTCAATGGAATAATCGCATGAAAAAATCATTACTTTGTATCCCAGCCATAGTTGCAAAGTCCGCTTATAACAAGCGGAATTGGGCTTCTTTTTTCCACAAGTTGATTGTTTTTTTTTATGGTTCCGTGTTGCTTTTTTTTTTTTTTAAGGTAGCTTGTTTTTGGGCTTGTTTTTTTTTTGTGCATTGTTGAGGCAGTGTATGTGTGTGTTTTTTTTACACCAGTAGTGACTGAGGGAGGGGGGGAGGTTGTGTCTGGGGAATAGAGAGCGGTAGACAGTGGACAGGGTGAAGTTGGAGGGGGCAGGCAAGAGGGAGAGGTAAAATACATGACGGAAATGGGGCAGGTACATAGGGGCGAGTTAAAATGACTGAGGCTGTTATAGTGAGGAGATAATGGCATTAGACAGGCGACAGGAGAGGTGAGAGGAATGGGGAGTCAGGTAAAGGAAAGGTCAGCCGACACATCGGCCAGTGTGTACCCACTATGCACGACTCTGCGCACTCCCATGGGTCGTCCATCAGGGTCGCTCTGTCAGCCTGCATGTAGGGCCGAAGGAACGACACAGATGCCGACGCTTGCATAGTGGATGGGGCCAGTGCCCGACATATCGGACGTTCGGTCACCGCATCGCGCAGTATGTTTTGACCGCCCGATATATATTGCGTGGTCGGGCAGCTGAAGACTGGCAAGGGAATGAGGTATGAAAAGGGGGAGGAGGTAAAAATATGGAGGTTGGTGTAGAGGTAGAAAAGCAATATAGGCAGATAATAAGGCTGTGCATACACTAACATATTTAAGTTAGTGAAGGGGGGAATAAAGGAAGTTAGGCAGGTAGAGAGGACAAAGAGACACCCCCATAAATTGGTCTTTTTTATTGGGTTTTTAATGATTGGTTTGGGCTTGTTCGTAACTTATTGGTTGCTTATTTTTCATTTCAGAGTTGGCAACACTGATCCCAGCCTGAGTGGTAGCGATCAGACGTTTCCTGAAACTTTAGATCAGATCATGTGGAAGAAGCATTAATAGAACGTGATACACTGTATGGTAGTTTAATGGTTTAACTGTTAAATACTTAGAATATAATACCAGCTAAGAACCCCTTGCACAATCTACTTTTATTATTTTATAATAACTAACAAGGCATTTTTAATTGTTCCACTATATATCTGTATGGTCCACTCTCCTCTTTAAAACAATAATACCACATATCAGTGTTTGTCGGGAGCTGGTATTCCCCCTCATATATCACTGTACAATCCCCTTCCCCCTATATAATAATAATACCACATATCAGTGTGTGCTCGGAGCTGGTATTCCCCCTCATATATCACTGTACAGTCCCCTCCCCCACTATATATATTTATTACCAGTTATTTATATAGCGCACACATATTCCGCAGCGCTTTACAGAGAATATTTTACCTTTCACATCTGTCCCTGCCCCAGTGGAGCTTACAATCTATATTCCCTACCACATGTTCATACACACTATGGTCAATTTTGTGGGGAGCCAATTAACCTACCAGTATATTTTTGAAGTGTGGGAGGAAACCGGAGTACCCGTAGGAAACCCACGCAAGCACAGGGAGAATATACAAACTCCACACAGTTAGGGCCGTAGTGGGAATCAAACCCATTACCTCAGTGCTGTGAGGCAGTAACGCTAACCATTACACAGTCTGTGATGCCCATAATATATATTATTATATATTATATAATAATAATACCACATATCAGTGTGTGCAGGGAGCTATGTTATTCCCCCTCATATATCACTGTACGGTCCCCTCCCCCAAAATAATAATAAATGCACATATCAGTGTGTGCTGGGAGCTGTGCTATTCCCCCTCATATATCACTGTGTGTACAGTCCCCTCTCCCCTATATAATATTAATAATAGCACATATCAGTGTGTGCTGGGAGCTGTGTTATTCCCCCTCATATATCACTGTACAGTCCCCTCTCCCCTATATAATATTAATAATAGCACATATCAGTGTGTGCTGGGAGCTGTGTTATTCCCCCTCATATATCACTGTACGGTCACCTCTCCCCTATATAATAATAAATGCACATATCAGTGTGTGCTGGGAGCTGTGTTATTTCCCTCATATATCACTGTATGGTCCCCTCCCCCAATATAATAATAAATGCACATATCAGTGTGTGCTGGGAGCTGTGTTATTCCCCCTCATATATCACTGTACAGTCCCCTCCCCCCTATATAATAATAATACCACATATCAGTGTGTCCTGTGAGCTGTTATTCCCCCTCATATATCACTGTACAGTCCCCTCTCCCCTATATAATATTAATAATAGCACATATCAGTGTGTGCTGGGAGCTGTGTTATTCCCCCTCATATATCACTGTACAGTCCCCTCTCCCCTATATAATATTAATAATAGCATATATCAGTGTGTGCTGGGAGCTGTGTTATTCACCCTCATATATCACTGTACGGTCCCCTCTCCCCTATATAATAATACCACATATAAGTGTGTGCTGGGAGCTGTTATTCCCCCTCATATATCACTGTACAGTCCCCTCTCCCCCTATATAATAATAATACCACATATCAGTGTGTGCTGGGAGCTGTGTTATTCCCCCTCATATATCACTGTACAGTCCCCTCTCCCCTATATAATAATAATAGCACATATCAGTGTGTGCTGGGAGCTGTGTTATTCCCCCTCATATATCACTGTACGGTCCCCTCTCCCCTATATAATAATAATACCACATATCAGTGTGTACTGGGAGCTGTGTTATTCCCCCTCATATATCACTGTATGGTCCCCTCTCTCCTATATAATAATAATACCACATATCAGTGTATGCTGGGAGCTGTGTTATTCCCTCTCATATATCACTGTACGGTCCCCTCTCTCCTATATAATAATAATACCACATATCAGTGTGTGCTGGCAGCTGTGTTATTCCCCCTCATATATCACTGTACGGTCCCCTCTCCCCTATATAATAATAATACCACATATCAGTGTGTGCTGGGAGCTGTGTTATTCCCCTTCATATATCACTGTACGGTCCCCTCTCCCCTATGTAATAATAATACCACATATCAGTGTGTGCTGGGAACTGTGATATTCCCTCTTATATCACTGTACAGTCCCCTCCCCTCTATATAATAATAATACCACATATCAGTGTGTGCTGGGAGCTGTGTTATTCCCCCTCATATATCACTGTACAATCCCCTCTCCCCTATATAATAATAATATCACATATCAGTGTGTGCTGGGAGCTGTGTTATTCCTCCTCCTATATCACTGTACAGTCCCCTCTCCCCTATATAATAATACCACATATCAGTGTGTGCTGGGAGCTGTGTGATTCCCCCTCATATACAGTCCCATCTCCCCAATATAATAATAATACCACATATCAGTGTGTGCTGGGAGCTGTGTTATTCCCCCTCATATATCACTGTACGGTCCCCTCTCCCCTATATAATAATAATACCACATATCAGTGTGTGCTGGGAGCTGTGTTATTCCCCCTCAAATATCACTGTACGGTCCCCTCTCCCCTATATAATAATAATACCACATATCAGTGTGTGCTGGGAGCTGTGTTATTCCCCCTCATATATCACTGTACGGTCCCCTCTCCCCTATATAATAATATCACATATCAGTGTGTGCTGGGAGCTGTGTTATTCCTCCTCATATATCACTGTACAGTCCCCTCTCCCCTATATAATAATAATACCACATATCAGTGTGTGCTGGGAGCTGTGTTATTCCCCCTCATATATCACTGTACAGTCCCCTCTCCCCTATGTAATAATAATACCACATATCAGTGTGTGCTGGGAGCTGTGTTATTCCCTCTTATATCACTGTACAGTCCCCTCCCCTCTATATAATAATACCACATATCAGAGTGTGTTGGGAGCTGTGTTATTCCCACTCATATATCACTGTACAATCCCCTCTCCCCTATATAATAATAATATCACATATCAGTGTGTGCTGGGAGCTGTGTTATTCCTCCTCCTATATCACTGTACAGTCCCCTCTCCCCTATATAATAATATTACCACATATCAGTGTGTGCTGGGAGCTATGTGATTCCCCCTCATATACAGTCCCCTCTCCCCTATATAATAATAATACCACATATCAGTGTGTGCTGGGAGCTGTGTTATTCCCCCTCATATATCACTGTACAGTCCCCTCTCCCCTATATAATAATAATACCACATATCAGTGTGTGCTGGGAGCTGTGTTATTCCCCCTCATATATCACTGTACAGTCCCCTCTCCCCTATGTAATAATAATACCACATATCAGTGTGTGCTGGGAGCTGTGTTATTCCCTCTTATATCACTGTACAGTCCCCTCCCCTCTATATAATAATAATACCACATATCAGTGTGTGCTGGGAGCTGTGTTATTCCCCCTCATATATCACTGTACAATCCCCTCTCCCCTATATAATAATAATATCACATATCAGTGTGTGCTGGGCGCTGTGTTATTCCTCCTCCTATATCACTGTACAGTCCCCTCTCCCCTATATAATAATAATACCACATATTAGTGTGTGCTGGGAGCTGTGTGATTCCCCCTCATATACAGTCCCCTCTCCCCTATATAATAATAATACCACATATCAGTGTGTGCTGGGAGCTGTGTTATTCCCCCTCATATATCACTGTACGGTCCCCACCCCCTATATAATAATAATACCACATATCAGTGTGTGCTGGGAGCCCGGTTATTCCCCCTCATATATCACTGTAGGGTCCCCTCTCCCCTATATAATAATAATACCACATATCAGTGTGTGCTGGGTGCTGTGTTATTCCCCCTCATATCACTGTACAGTCCCCTCTCCCCTATATAATAATAATACCACATATCAGTGTGTGCTT
Source organism: Taudactylus pleione (assembly GCA_031769625.1). Taxonomy (NCBI): domain Eukaryota; kingdom Metazoa; phylum Chordata; class Amphibia; order Anura; family Myobatrachidae; genus Taudactylus; species Taudactylus pleione. Next base: position 126,727 of record JAUIMM010000803.1, on the reverse strand, counting down.
GGAGCTGTGTTATTCCCCCTCATATATCACTGTACAGTCCTCTCTCCCCTATATAATAATAATACCACATATCAGTGTGTGCTGGGAGCTGTGTTATTCCCCCTCATATATCACTGTACAGTCCTCTCTCCCCTATATAATAATAATACCACATATCAGTGTATGTTGGGAGCTGTGTTATTCCCCCTCATATATCACTGTACGGTCCCCTCTCCCCTATATAATAATAATACCACATATCAGTGTGTGCTGGGTGCTGTGTTATTCCCGCTCATATCACTGTACAGTCCCCTCTCCCCTATATAATAATAATACCACATATCAGTGTGTGCTGGGAGCTGTGTTATTCCCCCTCATATATCACTGTACAGTCCCCTCTCCCCTATATAATAATAATACCACATATCAGTGTGTGCTGGGAGCTGTGTTATTCCCCCTCATATATCACTGTACGGTCCCCTCCCCCTATATAATAATACCACATATCAGTGTGTGCTGGGAGCTGTGTTATTCCCCCTCATATATCACTGTACGGTCCCCTCTCCCTATATAATAATAACACATATCAGTGTGTGCTGGGAGCTGTGTTATTACCCCTCATATATCACTGTACGATCCCCTCTCCCCTATATAATAATAATACCACATATCATTGTGTGCTGGGAGCTGTGTTATTCCCCCTCATATATCACTGTACGGTCCCCTCTCCCCTATATAATAATAACACATTTCAGTGTGTGCTGGGAGCTGTGTTATTCCCCCTCATATATCACTGTACAGTCCCCTCTCCCCTATATAATAATAATACCACATATCAGTGTGTGCTGGGAGCTGTGTTATTCCCCCTCATATATCACTGTACAGTCCCCTCTCCCCTATATAATAATAATACCACATATCAGTGTGTGCTGGGAGCTGTGTTATTCCCCCTCATATATCACTGTACGGTCCCCTCCCCCTATATAATAATACCACATATCAGTGTGTGCTGGGAGCTGTGTTATTCCCCCTCATATATCACTGTACGGTCCCCTCTCCCTATATAATAATACCACATATCAGTGTGTGCTGGGAGCTGTGTTATTCCCCCTCATATATCACTGTACGGTCCCCTCTCCCCTATATAATAATAACACATATCAGTGTGTGCTGGGAGCTGTGTTATTCCCCCTCATATATCACTGTACGATCCCCTCTCCCCTATATAATAATAATACCACATATCAGTGTGTGCTGGGAGCTGTGTTATTCCCTCTTATATCACTGTACAGTCCCCTCTCCCCTATATAATAATAATACCACATATCAGTGTGTGCTGGGAGCTGTGTTATTCCCCCTCATATATCACTGTACAGTCCCCTCTCCCCTATATAATAATAATATCACATATCAGTGTGTGCTGGGAGCTGTGTTATTCCCCCTCATATATCACTGTACGGTCCCCTCTCCCCTATATAATAATAATACAACATATCAGTGTGTGCTCGGAGCTGTGTTAATCCCCCTCATATATCACTGTACAGTCCCCTCTCCCCTATATAATAATAATAGAACATATCAGTGTGTGCTCGGAGCTGTGTTATTCCCCCTCATATATCACTGTACGGTCCCCTCTCCCTATATAATAATACCACATATCAGTGTGTGCTGGGAGCTGTGTTATTCCCCCTCATATATCACTGTTTAGTCCCCTCCATCCTATATAATAATAATACCACATATCAGTGTGTGCTGGGAGCTGTGTTATTCCCCCTCATATATCACTGTATGGTCCCCTCTCCCCTATATAATAATAATACCACATATCAGTGTGCTGGGAGCTGTTATTCCCCCTCATATATCACTGTACAGTCCCCTCTCCCCTATATAATAATAATACCACATATCAGTGTGTGCTGGGAGCTGTGTTATTCCCCCTCATATATCACTGTACAGTCCCCTCTCCCCTATATAATAATAATATCACATATCAGTGTGTGCTGGGAGCTGTGTTATTCCCCCTCATATATCACTGTACGGTCCCCTCTCCCCTATATAATAATAATAGAACATATCAGTGTGTGCTCGGAGCTGTGTTATTCCCCCTCATATATCACTGTACAGTCCCCTCTCCCTATATAATAATACCACATATCAGTGTATGCTGGGAGCTGTGTTATTCCCCCTCATATATCACTGTACGGTCCCCTCTCCCTATATAATAATACCACATATCAGTGTGTGCTGGGAGCTGTGTTATTCCCCCTCATATATCACTGTACGGTCCCCTCTCCCCTATATAATAATAACACATATCAGTGTGTGCTGGGAGCTGTGTTATTCCCCCTCATATATCACTGTACGATCCCCTCTCCCCTATATAATAATAATACCACATATCAGTGTGTGCTGGGAGCTGTGTTATTCCCCCTCATATATCACTGTACGATCCCCTCTCCCCTATATAATAATAATACCACATATCAGTGTGTGCTGGGAGCTGTGTTATTCCCCCTCATATATCACTGTACAGTCCCCTCCCCCCTATATAATAATACCACATATCAGTGTGTGCTGGGAGCTGTGTTATTCCCCCTCATATATCACTGTACGGTCCCCTCTCCCCTATATAATAATAATACCACATATCAGTGTGTGCTGGGAGCTGTGTTATTCCCCCTCATATATCACTGTATGGTCCCCTCTCCCCTATATAATAATAATACCACATATCAGTGTGTGCTGGGAGCTGTGTTATTCCCCCTCATATATCACTGTACAGTCCCCTCTCCCCTATATAATAATAATACCACATATCAGTGTGTGCTGGGAGCTGTGTTATTCCCCCTCATATATCACTGTACAGTCCCCTCTCCCCTATATAATAATAATACCACATATCAGTGTGTGCTGGGAGCTGTGTTATTCCCCCTCATATATCACTGTACAGTCCCCTCCCCCCTATATAATAATACCACATATCAGTGTGTGCTGGGAGCTGTGTTATTCCCCCTCATATATCACTGTACGGTCCCCTCTCCCCTATATAATAATAATACCACATATCAGTGTGTGCTGGGAGCTGTGTTATTCCCCCTCATATATCACTGTACGGTCTCCTCTCCCCTATATAATAATAATACCACATATCAGTGTGTGCTGGGAGCTGTGTTATTCCCCCTCATATATCACTGTACAGTCCCCTCTCCCCTATATAATAATAATATCACATATCAGTGTGTGCTGGGAGCTGTGTTATTCCCCCTCATATATCACTGTACGGTCCCCTCTCCCCTATATAATAATACCACATATCAGTGTGTGCTGGGAGCTGTGTTATTCCCCCTCATATATCACTGTACAGTCCCCTCTCCCCTATATAATAATAATACCACATATCAGTGTGCTGGGAGCTGTGTTATTCCCCCTCATATATCACTGTACAGTCCCCTCTCCCCTATATAATAATAATACCACATATCAGTGTGTGCTGGGAGCTGTGCTATTCCCCCTCATATATCACTGTACGGTCCCCTCTCCCCTATATAATAATAATACCACATATCAGTGTGTGCTGGGAGCTGTGTTATTCCCCCTCATATATCACTGTACGGTCTCCTCTCCCCTATATAATAATAATACCACATATCAGTGTGTGCTGGGAGCTGTGTTATTCCCCCTCATATATCACTGTACAGTCCCCTCCCCCCTATATAATAATAATACCACATATCAGTGTGTGCTGGGAGCTGTGTTATTCCCCCTCATATATCACTGTACAGTCCCCTCCCCCTATATAATAATACCACATATCAGTGTGTGCTGGGAGCTGTGTTATTCCCCCTCATATATCACTGTACAGTCCCCTCCCCCCTATATAATAACAATAATAATATGATATACATTACATTACCTCCTCCAGACAGAGTATAAAATGGCGCCCGGGGTAGTCTGGGTTCATGACACGAGCGATAGAGGACGACTCTTCTACACTGTGTGCTGCTGTTTCTGAACGACTATAAGAAAATGGCCGCCGCAAGTTTGTACTAATATAGAGAATTACAGGCTGTACTACAGTAAAATGGCCGCCGCTCATTGCATTTTAATGTGTAGTCCCTGCTTTGTTTTCTCCTTGGACTGAGGACATATATTTTACAATTTACTTATCAGTTGTTCCCTCTACACTAACAACGAATTATCTAGGTCTAGGACGTTATATGACCCTTTTACTCAATACTATATAGTATACTAAATTAGAGATAGCTAGAGATTAGAGATATAGTGTGTGTTTATTAATTTGTGTATATATATATATATATTTATATATACTGTACATATTTTTAAATGCATACAGTGTATATATAGCCAAATATGCCCCATGTTAAAGATAGGGAATTTTATAATATTTAAGTGTACAAACATGGAAATATGTTTGGTGTCTTCCCCCCCCCCCCTGCTTATAGGAATTCCTCAATGATTACGATATGACTGGGGGTAACCTCCCAAAAACAAAACACCCCCAGTCACAGGCAGTACAGATAGCAGCTATCTGTAAAGCCCGTTTCTCAGAGTTAGCAATGACACACAGCAGGGGGGGGTCTCTGTACTGTGACGGCAGTATGTGAGTACCCGCAGCTTCCCGCACACTCTGAATACCCTGGACCCCCAGCAGCTATCTGTACTGCCCGTTCTCAGTGGTAGGAGTGACACACAGTAGGGGGGTTCTCTGTACTGTCACAGCAGTATGTGAGTACCCGCAGCTTCCCGCACACTGTGAATACCCTGGACCCCCAGCAGCTATCTGTACTGCCCGTTCTCAGTGGCAGCAGTGACACAGCAGGGGGGTTCTCTCTACTGTCACGGCAGTATGTGAGTACCCGCAGCTTTCTTTCTTTCTCTTGTTTATTATCTATGTATACATATTTTTTTTGTGTTTTGTATATATGTTTATATGTGTATATATATACATGTTTATTTCTATTATTCATTTAGTTGATTCCTATATATATATGTGTACATGTATGATCATATTTATCATCCATATTGCTCTCACCCATCATTTTCGATACATCTTCAACCATATATTACATATCCTCCTTTCCTATATTTGCATCTAGGGTAATTGATAATCTCTATTTCCTAATTTATTGTAATTCTATATGTTACCAACAGAAGGACATTTGTACTCTATCTATATCCACTCACTTATCACCAGGATGTGGATACTTACGCACATGATTGCATGCTAATACATCTAGTGTCTCCAGTAGCAATATGATTTCTCAAGTGTAAAGCTGAGAGACCAGGGTACAGTCACTCATTAATACCTCTTTTCCACCAAAAACCCAGGTCCGACCTTGGGTTTTGGACATGGTTCCAACCCTGGTCAGACCCATTTACACTGCACCTTCGATCTGGGTTACTCCCAGGTCAGCCCTGCTCACACTGAACTAAGGTCTGCCTTGCTAAACCTGTGAGGTCATAAAATGTGGGAGGTGACTGCTCCACAACCACCAATCAGCTCACTTTAGGCATGACCCAGGTCAGATAACCCGGGTTGCACCGTTTACACTGCACCATTACCCGGGTCCATCCTGGGTCCAACCCTGGTAGCTACCTCCTGGGTTGGATTGCTGGGTTACTTGACCCGGTTATTTTTCAGAGACCCTTTTACACTGAGCTGCGACCCGGGTAGACCCAGCAAAAACCCAGGTTTTTGCTCTGGTGTAAAAGGGGTATTATTTTGTTTGTGTCTATGTTAATCATTTTTGGTTCACATATGTGATTCAGATGTGTGAAGTGAACACACACACATATAAAAAATGCATGTTCTCTTCTTTAGATAAAAGTTTGGGATATTATATCCAGACTAAAAATTCCCCTTAAGGGCATATGAGGATAGGTGATTAATGAATAAAATGGAAAATGTAATGATATAGTATTAATGAATCCATGAATTGGTTATGTACATATATTTTTAGACAAATGCATATGTGTGTATCTTATTTTAGAGTTTATTTAATGGACATATATAGTAGTTTAATAATGGTTACACATTGTCTCCTTTTTAAATCTCTCACCGATTCCTTTTAAAGTAAAGAAAATGACTCAAGACAATGGTTTAAGTGTATAAAGCTGAATCAGATCAGGCTAAGGGCCTGATTCAGACCCGCTCGTGAGCGCTATGCGCTCGCAAGCGGGTCGATGGTGGCCTAGTGCGCATGCGCACGATGGAGCCGGCTCCGTCGTGCGCATGCGCGAGACCCGGATAGCGACGGCCAAACCGTTGCTCCGGGTCTCACTCCAAAGGGGGCTTGCTTTCGATGTTGAGTGGCAGCACGCCCTCTTTGGTGGGCGGGCCCGGGGGAGTGGCTGCCCAAACGGAGGCGTTCCCATGTGAAAGCCTCCGTTTGGGGGCGGCCCCACTGACATCACGAAATCTCTCTGGGGGTTGCGGCCATGAGCCCCTACTACAAGGGTCTCGTCGCAAGCCCGATGGTCTTGATGGTCTTGACCATCGCGACCATCTTCCTGGCCGCTCGCTATAGCTGTGGGTGGTCACCCACAGCTATGCGAGCGGCCAGGAGGCCGTTCTAAAAAAAAAAAAAAGACCGGCCCTGATTCAGAGCGAGCGCTCTGTCAGAGCGTCCGGCTCTGAATCAGGGCCTAAGTAAGAATGCTATTTAAACACTGGAAACAGATCACATAGTATTTGCTTTGACAAAGACGCCCATGTGACGTCGAAACGCGTAGGCGCTCTATCGTCGCTCAAGATCTTTAGGATACGGCTCATCTGAATCGCTACACTGCTCCATCTGACCTATCTTACCTGGCAACGACTCTTATTGCACCCGCCAAACAAGGTATCAGGTGACGGCTGTTACGCTCCTGCCCGCACAGCAAGTCTAGGTGCGTGGGAGCTGGAAGGACGGAGTTTGCTGTACACCTGACGGCGCATAGTTTACACAAGAGGAGCACCAGGTATGCTCTGGGGGATCCTCTACATACCTGCCCACCCACTTGCACTGCTGGAGCAGATCGGACGGTACGGAGGCAACATCCCCACATTACAGCACCCCATTTGCAGGATTGATCCATCAACACATAAGTCGCTCCCCGCCGGCCGGGTTGAGTGCAGTACCTGCTGGGTACTAGGGTCCCTTCACCCTCTTCAACTGTGCACTAAAGGATTGGAGTCTGCAGGTAACACTATTGGGATTTGCTGCTCAATTAGCCCCTCACATACAGGAGCCTGCAATACCGTATTTATCAATATATGTACATTTTTCCATTCTCCAGCTCCATTATACAACTTGAACCCTCTCCTGAGATCATTATTGTAGTTTTGACTTTCATGTTGTATGTATAGTTATACATTGGTTCAACAATATAAATTTTTATTGTGGATCATGCCAGATCACATGTGTGTTTGTTTCTTATTTTATTATTAATAAATAATATATATTATTAATAATTTTGTGTATTGGCTTGAGTTTAAAACTGATATCCTTCAATCTCTGCGACTGCTTTTATATATACTGCAAACTGTGAATACCCTGGACCCCCAGCAGCTATCTGTACTGCCCGTTCTCAGTGATAGCAGTGACACACAGCAGGGGGTTCTCTGTACTGTCACGGCAGTATGTGAGTACCTGCAGCTTCCCGCACACTGTGAATACCCTGGACCCCCAGCAGCTATCTGTACTGCCCGTTTCTCAGTGGTAGCAGTGACACACAGCAGGGGGGCTCTCTGTACTGTCACGGCAGTATGTGAGTACCCGCAGCTTCCCGTACACTGTGAATACCCTGGACCCCCAGCAGCTATCTGTACTGTACAGCCCATTCTGAGTGGTAGCAGTGACACACAGCAGGGTCCTCCTGGCAACGGCTGTCACACACAGGGGTCTCCTCCCATACACAGTGTGTAGTATCTTTGGACTCGCTGCCACATGTGCCAGCTTAGATTTGTGAATGAGGCTGGTTAGGCAGCTTCTTTTGGAGTATTTTTTTATACCACCAGTACTGCCCCCTCCTGATGTCAGACACCCATTTCTCCCTAATAATCTTTTGTCGGCACTCACCCCAGCGGCCACACATTCGGACCACCAGCCCTGGTTGCCCCTGCACCGATGCCCTTGGCCCTGCTGCTACCCCCAGAGACCAGATAGATGGGGGACTGGGGCAGGAGGTGAAGCACCATTCCTGGAGATCCCGGGATGGACATAGCCATATAAAGTGTTGTCTGTGCTGTTTATCTGGTCGATAATGTCACAGGGAATTCCTGCTCTCTCCTCATCCTGGTTCTATCTCAAGGGGGATATGTACTGAGCTCTGGAAAGTGATAAATTGGAGAGTGATAAACTACCAACCAATCAGCTCCTGTAATTTTTCAAACACAGGTTGGTAGTTTATCACTGAGGTACTGACATGGGTTGGAGCAGGGCAGTGGTGTAACTAGGGTACTTGGAGCCCAGGGCAAGTTTAAAAAAATGGTGCACCCCCCCCCCCAATTATGTGCGAGCATCGAAAAAGTGGGCATGGCCAAATGCAACAAGGGGCGTGGCCACTGAAAAAAAATTGTGTCAGCAGTTTCTCCTCACTCTGGGAACATTCCTTTCTATTCCATGTGCACCTTACTGCCCCCAGTAGTAGTGACCCTCTTGCAATGCCCACTGTAGTATTGCCCCTTATGCAGTGCCCCCTGTAGTAGTGCCCCTTATGCAGTGCCCCCAGTAGTGTCCCTTATGCAGTGTCTCTTGTGCCCCCAGTAGTGCCCCTTATACAGTGCCCCCTTATGCAGTGAGTCTAGTAGTGGTCCCCCTATGCAGTGCTACCAGTAGTGCCCCTTATACAGTGCCCCCCTAAGCAGTGCCCCCAGTCGTGGTCCCCCTATGCAGTGCTCCCAGTACTGCCCCTTATACCGTGGCCCCAGTAGTGGTGTCCCTTCTGCAGTGTCCCCTGTGCCCCCAGTAGTGCCCCTTATACAGTGCCCCCCTATGCAGTGCCCCCAGTAGTGTTCCCCCTATTCAGTGCTTCCAGTTCTGCCCTTTATACAGAGCCCCCAGAAGTGGTCCCAACCTATCCAGAGACTCCAGTAGTGCCCCTTATACAGAGCCCACAGTAGAGGTCCTCCCTATGTATAGCCCTAACTGTGTGGAGTTTGTATATTCTCCCTGTGCTTGCGTGGGTTTCCTCCCACACTACAAATATATACTGATAGGTTAATTGGCTCCCAACAAAATTACCCCTAGGGGTAAATTTACTAAAATGAGAGTTTTTAGAAGTGAGTTTTAAAAGTGATGTTGCCCATAGCAACCAGATTCTAGCTATTATCTTCTAGAAGGTGCTAGGTAAATGTTAAGTAGAATCTGATTGGTTGCTATGGGCAACATCACTTTTAAAACTCACTTCTAAAAACTCTCACTTTAGTAAATTTACCCCCTAGTGTGTATGTGTGTGAGCATGTGATAGGGAATATAGAGTGTAAGCTCCACTGGGGCAGGGACTGATGTGAATGGCCAAATATTCTCTCTGTAAAGCGCTGCGGAATATGTGTGCGCTATATAAATAACTGGTAATAATAAATAATAAATAAATATTAGCAACTGCGGTGCGTGCGTATAAGCTGAATGGCGACCCGTAGCGAAACCACTGTCCTGGACTCCAGCACCCTCCTGTGGGTGCGAGGAGAAATCCGACAAAAGTGCCGGCCGCACGGCTGTTTGCCGGCTTAATGTGGCGCTAACAGCCCCGCGGCCGGCACATTAGTTGGAGAATGCCGGTTCTCGTGACTAAACAGGCTAAGTCGCGAGAGCCGCCATTCTCCGACTTAACAGCGCGCTGAATTGAATCGCGGCCGAAGAGAGATAACGTGGGTGGAAATAAAGTACCAACCAATCAGCTCCTAGCTGTCATTGTTCAAGCACAGCCTGTAAAGTGACAGTTAAGAGCTGATTGGCCGGTACATTATCTCCCTCCAAGGCTTGGTACATAGACCCCATCTGCAGACAGGGTGCTTGAATTAACAGCAGGCATGTCAGAGCAGGAAGTGCCGACTGGTAGAGCTAGGGGCGGCACTCAGTCTGTGTATCTTCCACTCAGGGGCGTATCTATAATGGGTGCAAGGTGTGCGGTGCACACGGGCCCCCGGGTCCAGGAGGGGCCCGGACCGCACACCCTGCACCCATATTATTTAAAACTTACCTCTCCAAGGGCCCGCGCCGGGTAAAAGCGCTGTACCAAACCCGCAATAGACTCCGGGCACACTCTAGTGCCCAGAGTCTTCTAGTGCTCTGGTGGCCGGCCAACCGCATCAGACGGCTGCCAGCCGCCGGGAAGAGAGGAGGGGGCCCCGGACAGGGAATGCACATGGGCCCCCTCCTCTCTAAAGACGCCCCTCCTTCCACTGTATTATCACGGGCTAGAAGAGGTCCCTTACCTGCTGCATCTCTCTCAATACTACACCTGTCATCCAGCATGGCAGCATCCAGCAACGCCAGTCTCCACAGTGTCCTCAGGTAGGTGGGTATTTACCTATTCCCTCCATAATGATGGATACATTCAGTTCATGTACCGTATGCAGGCCTGGCATTTCATATGGATGAATTACAATTGGATTACTTGGTAGCAGGGGTCCTGGGTTTATGGGGGATTTAGCCAGGGTTGCTGAGAGGAGGGGGGCGGGTACTAATGACCTGGGCCAGGCTTCCTTTCCCTCTTACAGTACCTCACAGGCAGCCCAGCCCACAGCGGCAGTCTCCTCTCCTCTGCCTCTCAGGGGGGAGCGATCGCACTGATCGTGCCCCCCCACACACACCTTTGCGCTGGGCTGAGGGACTCATAGCGCCCCCCTCCCCAGCGCAGAAAAAAGGTTGTTTTTAAAGGGGCGTGACCACGTCTTCCACAATTAAGCCACGCCCCCTTAAAAATTGGTCCTGACCTGGCTTTCTACACCCCTAGATTTAGCACAATATGTGACACCCCTAGATTTAGCACAATATGTATTTGTTTTCCCACCCTGTGACATTTGCTGCTGTGAGGTCTTGTGTCTAGATTTGGCTCCCATTACCGTAATATCTCATTATGGTATGCAAATATTCCAAAATACGGAATACTCCGATATCCAAAACACTTCTGGTCCCAAGCATATTGGATATGGGAGACTCAACCTGTATATCGTCTCACAATGGCCACGGCCGCACTTCCTGTCAGCCGGCAGGAAGTCTGCTCTAACCGTAGAATGACACGCGAGGCTGTTGCATGTAATTCCGGTGCCGGACCCCACGCTACTATTGTCTATGTAATGATCATGTGATCTCGGCTCCGTCCGATAATCACTGATATCAGGCAACAAGTGAATGTTATCAAAACAGGTTGCCAAGCAACCGATAATCAAATACTCAATATATCTACCACTATTTCCATTTATCAGTTCCATCAAGCAGAATCTATGTAGTTGGAGCCGGTAAAGTATGTTACAACACTGTTCATGTACCAGGTATCAATACCCTTAGAAACTAGTAGTTAATTACTGTTTCCACACATTTATATAGACTGATATCTGTATGTAAAAAAAACTTTTATGTAGTGGCATTAACATTTGAATTAAAAATATTATATTGTTCTGTTACTTTCAACCCACCGAAAGACAACACTAAAATTTAAATAAAAAATAATAAAAAATTAAAATAAAAGTAAAAAAATTGAAAAATCTGTTTATTTATTTTTTTAAATATAGAATAAAGAAAAAAAATATCACAAAATAAAATAAAATTTCGTTAGACCAAATAACTCCAGCCAGTTAATCCAGAAAAATTCCATAATGAATCGAGTCGTTCAGGCTCCCTGGCATATCTATTCCCTGGAGCCATAATGCTTCTCTGTGCAACAACATTCTCGCTCAATCACCACCCCTCGAGGGTGGAGGGATAAAGTCAATCACCATACATTTTAGTGACACTAAAGGGTGGCGAGCCTCCATAAAATGTTTCACCACTGGTTTATCTGTCACACCATTCTCAGTAGCTGACCTGATGGAGGAACCTTGATTCGCCATCCATTCACGAAAGGGGACCATGATCACACGTGCAAGTAACACGATGTTTAATCTTCACTTTACGTCCCGTATGTGGGTGGTGAAACACGTCACCTGTGAGCGTCCCCCTGCGTGTTGTGCATCCAGAAGATTTGAAGCAACCATACTTCTCCTTTGTGAGCCATGTTTTCTTGGGTACTTTGTGGATAAAGTTCCGGGCGCATGAGAAGGTCCTTAAGATTAGAGCCTCTTCTGTAGCTTACCAATGGCTTGTCTGGAAGTTTATTTTTAGATATTGGGTCTGTGGTTATAAAATAAGCTACCAGACAAGCCATTAATGAGCTACAGAAGAGTGGGTGTACACATTAATAATTGTGGGTGGGATACTTGATCACTTAGTATAAATAAGGCAAAGAGGACAGTGTGTGATTATCTTGACAAAGGTCTGGGAGAAGACCGAAATGTCGATGGGCTAGCTGTGTTCTCTTGTAAGCCATGTAATAAAAGCTGATGAATTTTCAAGTCTGGTGAGTGCACTCCTTAATTAAATAAGATGGAGCGAGTGTGGACCAATAGGATTATATAGGTGTGTATATATATATATATATATATGTATATATATATATATATATATAATATATATATATTTTTTGACAAGGTCACTGGCATCATAGTGGAAGGCAGATATATTTGCCCTAAATACCTGACCTATGTGTTTGGAAACCTCAGTAAGATGTTTGTGCTAGTAGCTTTTTGGACTGTTAGCTTCGCAGGAGGCTAATTAGAACTTTCAGCTGCGTGGCTGTGTTTTAAGGCTGTCAGGCTGATTTTATATATATATATAATATATATATATATATATATATATATAATATATATATATATGCATGAGTATCTGCCAGTCCATTTTAATATCAGTATATATGAAAATAAAAACCTCCACTGTGCCAGTTGTCTGACGGGAATTGGTATCTTCTTCTCATATATATATATATATATATATATATATATATATACTCATATATATACTAATATACATAGTTATGTCATGAATTTCTGATTGTATTATTATGCATGATAACACTCTCAGGCAATAGCATATTGATTGGATGGCCGAAGACTTTTTATACAGAGGGTAATTTACACCTAAATTCTGTGATTACATGTATATATTTTCACCATAATTTTGACCATTGTGTCATGATTGACAGAATTATAACAGAGACACTCATTATGTATGTCTCCTGTCATGTGACAGGTCATTTCTAAAGGTGAATTGGTCCTGGCATGGCCAGGACTTATATTGACTAATTTTATTATGTTTTGTGTATTATTCTTGATTATATGTGTCAGATGACCATTTGGTCATTTTTAGTGTGATATACTATAAAAAATCTTTTTGTATAAATAGTAGGTTGAGTGCCCCAAGAAAGAGAACTGTCTGCCTTTGTTGTAAGTATGGGAATAGCATAGTTCCCAACACACACTGATATGTGGTATTATTATTATATAGGGGAGAGAGGACTGTACAGTAATATATGAGGGGGAATAACACAGCTCCCAGCACATGCTGATATGTGGTATTATTATATACAGGAGAGGGGACTGTACAGTGATATATGAGGGGAAATAACACAGCTCCCAGCACACACTGATATATGGTATTATTATTATATAGGGATGAGAAGACTGTACAGTAATATATGAGGGGGAATAACACAGCTCCCAGCACACACTGGTATGTGGTATTATTATTATATAGGGGAGAGGGGACCGTACAGTGATATATGAGGGGGAATAACACAGCTCCCAGCACACACTGATATGTGGTATTATTATTACATAGGGGAGAGGGGACTGTACAGTGATATATGAAGGGGAATAACACAGCTCCCAGCACACACTGATATGTGGTATTATTATTATATAGGGATGAGAGGACTGTACAGTAATATATGAGGGGGAATAACACAGCTTCCAGCACACACTGATATGTGGTATTATTATTATATAGGGGAGAGGGGACCGTACAGTGATATATGAGGGGGAATAACACAGCTCCCAGCACACACTGATATGTGCTATTATTATTAAATAGGAGAGGGGACTGTACAGTAATATATGAGGGGGAATAACACAGTTCCCAGCACACACTGATATATGGTATTATTATTATATAGGGATGAGAGGACTGTACAGTAATATATGAGGGGGAATAACACAGCTTCCAGCACACACTGATATATGGTATTATTATTATATAGGGATGAGAGGACTGTACAGTAATATATGAGGGGGAATAACACAGCTCCCAGGACACACTGATATGTGGTATTATTATTATATAGGGATGAGAGGACTGTACAGTAATATATGAGGGGGAATAACACAGCTCCCAGCACACACTGATATGTGGTATTATTATTATATACAGGAGAGGGGACTGTACAGTGATATATGAGGGGGATAACACAGCTCCCAGCACACACTGATATGTGGGATTATTATTATATAGGGGAGAGGGAACTGTAAAGTGATATATGATGGGGAATAACACAGCTCCCAGCACACACTGGGAAGGTGAGGGGTCTGGGAGTGTCACAGTGACATCACATATATCTAATGTAATAATACAGGGACATGACTGGGGAGGTAAGGGGATCTGGGAGTGTATGTAGTTATTGTTAATGTACTTTTAAATACACAGGATTACACAGTAGTGAAGACATCAAGTAAGTATGAGACACCCAGCAGCCGACCCCATTTGTCAGGAGGACTGGACAGGACCCAGAGCCCCATCATGATGCCTCCACCTCTGTCACTGATACATAAGAGACACAATGACCAGAAGATCCTGGAACTCACCAACAAGATAATTCAGCTGCTGACTGCAGAGGTGACTGCTGGGAATGGGACATTATACAGTAACACCAGGGGATGTGTCTGGGTGATGACTGGAGAGGTGACTGCTGGGAATGGGACATTATACAGTAACACCAGGGGATGTGTCTGGGTGATGACTGGGGAGGTGACTGCTGGGAATGGGACATTATACAGTAACACCAGGGGATGTGTCTGGGTGATGACTGGAGAGGTGACTGCTGGGAATGGGACATTATACAGTAACACCGGGGATGTGTCTGGGTGATGACTGGAGAGGAGACTGCTGGGAATGGGACATTATACAGTAACACCGGGGGATGTGTCTGGGTGTTGACTGGAGAGGTGACTGCTGGGAATGGGACATTATACAGTAACACCAGGGGATGTGTCTGGGTGATGACTGGAGAGGTGACTGCTGGGAATGGGACATTATACAGTAACACCAGGGGATGTGTCTGGGTGATGACTGGAGAGGGGACTGCTGGGAATGGGACATTATACAGTAACACCAGGGGATGTGTCTGGGTGATGACTGGAGAGGCGACTGCTGGGAATGGGACATTATACAGTAACACCAGGGGATGTGTCTGGGTGATGACTGGAGAGGCGACTGCTGGGAATGGGACATTATACAGTAACACCAGGGGATGTGTCTGGGTGATGACTGGAGAGGCGACTGCTGGGAATGGGACATTATACAGTAACACCAGGGGATGTGTCTGGGTGATGACTGGAGAGGCGACTGCTGGGAATGGGACATTATACAGTAACACCAGGGGATGTGTCTGGGTGATGACTGGAGAGGCGACTGTTGGGAATGGGACATTATACAGTAACACCGGGGATGTGTCTGGGTGATGACTGGAGAGGCGACTGCTGGGAATGGGATATTATACAGTAACACCAGGGGATGTGTCTGGGTGATGACTGGAGAGGCGACTGCTGGGATTGGGACATTATACAGTAACACCAGGGGATGTGTCTGGGTGATGACTGGAGAGGCGACTGCTGGGAATGGGACATTATACAGTAACACCAGGGAATGTGTCTGGGTGATGACTGGAGAGGTGACTGCTGGGAATGGGACATTATACAGTAACACCAGGGGATGTGTCTGGGTGATGACTGTCATTGTGTGTGTCAGGTTCCTATAAGGTGTCAGGATGTCACTGTCTATGTCTCTATGCAGAAGGGGGAGTATATAGAGGAACAGAGGGGTCTGTACAAGGATGTGATGATGGAGAAGCTCTGTCCCCTCACATCACTGGATAAGAAGAGACTGTCATTTATTATACAGGGGAGAGCAGTTGTGAAAGCTACATAAATGCACACATAGGACCTCATTCAGAGCCGGACGCTATTTGCGCTCGCTCGTTCAGAAAAAGGGGCCGGATATTTAAATAGAGCGCTCGCTCTTTGCGGTCTGTTGACGCCTCTATGTCTGAGCGAGCGAACAAAATATGCGCTCGCTATTTTGTAAAGACGCCCCCTGGCCGCTCGCATCCTACGTCATCTCCACTATTTATTAGATTAATCGAGTACATCGAAAAGGCGTATGAACTGCTCGCAGTGCTTGTGGTTGAATTTTCCTACTGCAATCATGCGAACAGTTCAGGCTAAGAAACAATCAAGTGACGTGGCCGATGACGCTGCTTTGTTAATTATGCACACCCTTAAAACGCCCGTTTTGACCGTTTGGCACGCCTGCGTTCGGATCTCCACTCCCCGTTTTCAAGCACCTTCCCGTTACCACCCACAAACGCCTCATCCTGTCACTCAAATTAGCAGGCACTCGCTATTTTGCGAACAGACGATTTCCGACCGCAATGGTTGGCGCATGCGCATTATTATGACCCATACGCATGCGCAGATGTGTGAACATCGCTCGGAGCGAGCGAGCGGCCGCTTACGAGCGGCTCTGAATCAGGCCCATAATCTGTTATAAATCATGTATTCAGCCACTGGGGTCAATTTAATTAGCTACGTGGGGGGTTGAATTGCCGTTGTAATAGCATGTACATGCAGCCAAAGCCACCGGAACTCACACTCCTCTTGACAAGTTCTTGCCCTGGACTCCTGTTTTTTTATTAAGCCCTATAAGGCTGCGAACAGACATCTGCGAGTCCGATATAAGTATATATATATCTGCATGTCCGGTATAAGTATATAGCCGCACTTTCTCGGGCAGCGAGGGGACTCCAGGGTAATTGAAATGATCGACTGTGTGTCTCCTACAAATAATCCAGGATGGATACCCCAGAGAGATGTCCCTGTCTTCTTTATTTACAGGACTGTACAGAGGAGAATCCAAGGATCCCATTGGAGAATCAGTTAAATTGGATTTAGGATCTCACAATATAATATACCAGAGCTCTTTATGATCTGTATACAGCTTTGTGCTTATATACACTGTTAGTATTGTTTAATCTCAATTCATTTGATGTTTTTGGCCTACTTAGGGGGTGTAGCAATACTTTTAGAGATTAGTTTACTCTGGCAGAGAATAATTGTATATGGGGGTCCTTGTTCTGATTAGTTTAACTCCAATGAGTTTCAGCTATTTCACAGCTTTCATCTTAGAGCTAAGTGACTTTATATCACTTAAATCAGAAATTATGAAACTGTCATTTATTATCGTATGGGTTTATTAGGGTGAAGATCTGAATAATATTAAGGTAGAGTATATGGAAGTAGAGACATGTTACTGATAATAAGACATCATAAGGAAGAAGATACAGAGGGAGAAGAGACGTGTCTGATATGAAGGCAGGAGATATAGAGGAAGATGATGTCTGCAATAAGTTTTCGGATATAGGTAGACACTGACTGGTTGTGAACTGTGATCTCTGACTAAAATTCTTGTCAAATTTCAGGGCATAGAACTGTATATAAGCTGCATTGCACACTGAAGTCAGCTTGTTCAAGTCCTTCACAAACTCATTATAGAGCTCAACAGAGGCGACTGGAGAGCCATGATCTTCCATGAGTACAAGAGTGGTCTGCGACAGCAGGAAAGATTTGACCAACGGGGAGCTGCTTTTGGGGTGTTTGAGTGGTTTGCAGAATTTTGGCATGTGAACCAGTCTCTGGAAGACAAGCAGTGCTGTAGCCAACCTGTGTCCACCATCACCGAGGCTAATGTTGCCGTGTGGGCCATAGTTGATGTGGCCTAGTTAGAGGAGATAGGCATCTCATCGGGATCCATCCGTTCAGGAAAAGCTTGGCCTAAGCAAGTTTTCTGGATGCTTGGTGCTCCATCAGCTGACTCACAAGCAGAAGGCTTGGGTAACTTGGTGCCACAATATGCTGGCCAAGTTTGATAGTGGTCATTTAAATTCTGGGAGTTTATCAGTGGTATTAAGTCCTGGATCTTGACCCCGAGACCAAACAAGTCAGCCCAGTTGAAAGAGTTCTGATGTTTCGTAGTCATCTAGCTACCGTACCACTCATACACCATCACTGGGAACTGGTACGCCAACCAATGCCTGCCGCAAGTGCTGGAAGCCATTTTCAGGCGCTGTCCAAGATCTCGCGCTTGTGGTGCCCTTCTCCATCATGACAATGCACCTGCTCACAAGTCCAGGGCAGTGGCGGATTTTTTGGTCAAATGAACACATTCAGGAGCTTGGTCATCCTTCCTGGCCCCTTGTAACTTGTTCATGTTCCCAGAAATCAATCACGGGATGCATGGGATTCGTATTGAGTAACCAAAAGCTGCAGTGGAGACTGTCATCCAGCAGGTAGAAGACATACCTGCTTCAGACTGGTCCAGCTGTTTCGCCAAGTGATTTGAGCATACGCAACTTTGCATAGACTCCTCTGGTGAATACTTTGAAAAAATGTAAATGTTGTTTGTAAATATACTTTTTGTGCATTCGGAAGCTTGTCCTGGCGGAGTTTGGGAACCTCTGGTCTAACACATTACAACAGGAGTCTGTTTATAAAACCATAATAGTTCTCACAGCTACATGCTCAATAGATATACTTCTTACTTGTTTAAAAACTTGATTAGAACAAGATGCTTTACATTAAAAATACAGCAGGAATGATTACAGGTACTGGAGTAAAATGTCAGGTCAGTACATAAAGGGGCGATTTAAAAAAAGAACTTAAAGGAAGCTGTTTTTTATCCAAATCATTTCAGTACATGAACCTATGGAGTACACAGGCATGCAGCCACTTCAGCAATGGACAACCTCTGGGTCTATATTATGTCTGTGTATAATGCAGCTGCAGCTTATACCACACTGGAGATATATTGAGGATGGGTTCTGAAAAGGGACAGGGGTCCTGGAAAACAGCCTGTCCCTGCAATGTGTTCAAAGTGAAATTAATGCATCCATTAAGACCCCCACAGTGCCACTGTGCTTACGTGGTCTCCTGACCATGCATGTGCGGCGTACATTGCCGGGGAAGATTCTGGAGGAACCCTCTCCAGGTAAATTTCATGAAATACCCCCCACAGGCCTAACGACATCTTCGGTGTTAGCACCTGGGGCCAAACCTTGGTAAATGACAGCTTTGTAGCTCCCACAGAAAGATATTGGGGCTGTAGATGTTAATAAAAATGGAGATATGCACTGCGGTCTCTCCACGGTATATTAGGGCGATACTTAATATTTTCTGCACCACCCATGTCGTCATTCCGTTCTCCACCCCCAAGTCCTGTGAACGCAATCTGTGCCCCCATGTCATTATCCCAATATGCACCTCCATGTATGGACCTATTCTGCTTCCCCCATGTCCTGTCATCCCATTCTGCACCCATGTCCTGTCATCCCATTCTCTGACCCATCATCCCATTCTGCACCCATGTCCTGTTATCCCATTCTCTGACCCGTCATCCCATTCTGCACCCATGTCCTGTTATCCCATTCTCTGACCCGTCATCCCATTCTGCACCCATGTCCTGTTATCCCATTCTCTGACCCCTGTCATCCCATTCTGCACCCATGTCGTTATCCCATTCTGTGACCCCTGCCATCCCATTATGTACCCCCATGTCTTGTCCTGTCATCATGATCTGCACCCATGTCCTGTTGTTTGGCCCCATGTCCGATCATCCTGTTTTACACCCCCATGTCCTGTCATCCCATAGTAGACCCAATTCTTGTCATCCTCGCCTGTGCCCCCATGTCATTATCCCATTCTGCACCCCCATGTCCTGTTATGTTTGGCCCCTCTCTGTCCAATCATCCTAGGTCAATGCACGGCAACACCTAATGTCCTGCCAAAACAGATATGATCCTGTTATTGCTACCCTGCGCTCCCCATTTCCTGATACCATTTCCTCACTGACTTTCCACCTATTTTGCCATCACTGCCCTGCAGACCCATATCCAGTCCTCATTGAGCTGTACTCCGTAACATTAAAAGAATTGATGGGCAGATGGTGGGGTGAGAGGGAAAAGCAGGAGGGCCGGGGTTTGTCAAATTCTCTGTTTCTAAATTTTAAAGCATAAATATATTAACTTTAAAAAAGCTATGACATTCCATTAACTAAAAACTTTGTTTTCATAAGTTGATTTAAGGCTTCTTACACAGGATGACAGATTTTAAAAACTGTTGTAATTCTTCCACTTAAACAGGTAAAAGTGAAATTTTGACCATTAATGTTGATGCTTAAGTGCACGTGTTCCTTGTACAATACAGATATGGTGCCATCACACCCTGTGGTTAGCTGCAGATTTAGCACTTTCTAGAGAGTGTGCTTAAGTCTATGCAACTGAAGGTCTGAGCAGTTATGTGACACAGCCTTCCCACTAGATTCCAACATCCTTCTCATTCAGTATCTACATTCAGCTCATACATACTCCTCTTTGGATAAAAATACTTATTAAAAATGTGAAGAGGATTTTTACTCAGCTGAAAAAAAAAATGTAGTGGGACCATTTCTGAACTTGCAGAGATTTAGGACAAGTTTACTTGGAGATGTATCCTTATTCTGCAACGCCCAGGTGACCACTTCTAGTGTATACGCTGTTAGCATGTAAGAATTAAACTGGTATTCACACAGAGAGTAATAAGATGTGACTGTCTCAAGAAATCGATGTATCAAAATATTCATAGATCAATCAGGGAAACTGTGCAAGTGATTTGTAACAACAGATAAAAAAAAAACACAGAGAAAGTTTGACACATTTCACCTCAACCGAGTCTGTATCAAGGAGTCATTGCTGTTATGTGAGAGCTTTGTAGTGGAAGTGATCCAATTCCTTGATGGAAATAATTAGTCCAAACATGGTAACTGGACATTTTAGGTTTTTTTTATGTACATGAGTATAAAACAATATGAACAGTAACAAAAAATTGGTTATGTGAAACTGGTTGGATACACAATCTGTGTGTTACATATATCTGTATATTCATCAGAACTCAAGCACAGACATATTGAATAGATAAGCATCATTAAAATCTGCTAAATTAGCAGATGACAAACATTCAGTCCCTCGACTCCCAATACTGGAATTCGAATGATCCAATTCCAAAAACTGCTATACACATGCAATACACACTGCAGAGTAACTCTCCTTACAAAATACATGCAAGTAAAATAACACAAAAATACAATAAGGACAGTATTACATGCTATTACCATTCAACTTTCTGGATCACGAAAAAGAAGCATCAGGTGTCAGCAAAGAGCCCGGGTGTAGAGAAATACTTTATAGCTAATCTGTGTGAAGTCGTTTATGTGAAACAAGATTTGATTTCTGTGTAAAACATTTCCCACACTTAGAACATGAAAATGGCTTCTCACCGGTGTGACTTCTCTGATGTGTAACAAGAACTGATTTTTGTGTAAAACATTTCCCACAATCAGAACATGGAAATGGCCTCTCACCTGTGTGACCTCTCTGATGTCTAACAAGAAGAGATTGTCGTGCAAAACATTTCCCACACTCAGAACATGGAAATGGTTTCTCCTCTGTATGAGTTCTCTGATGCGTAACAAGATCTGATTTCAGTGTATAACACTTCCCACACTCAGAACATGGAAATGGCTTTTCACCTGTGTGACTTTTCTGATGTCTAACAAGAAATGAATTACGTGTAAAACATTTGCCACACTCAGAACATGGAAATGGTTTCTCACCTGTATGACTTCGCTGATGTCTTACAAGATGTGATTTCTTTGTAAAACATTTCCCACACTCAGAACATGAAATTAGGATTACACCTGTGTGACTTCTCTCATGAAAAACAAGATCTGATTTCCGTGAAAAACATTTCCCACATTCAGAGCATGGAAATGGTTTCTCACCTGTGTGAGTTCTCAGATGTAAAACAAGATGTGATTTACGTGTAAAACATTTACCACACTCAGAACATGGAAATGGCCTCTCACCTGTGTGGCTTCTCTGATGTCTAACAAGAAATGACTTCCGTGTAAAACATTTACCACACTCAGAACATGGGAACGGTTTCTCACCTGTGTGAGTTCTCTGATGTGAAACAAGAATTGATTTCCGTGTAAAACATTTCCCACACTCAGAACATGGAAATGGTTTCTCACCTGTATGAATTCTCTGATGTCTAACAAGAAATTCCTTCCGTGTAAAACATTTTCCACACACAAAGCAGGAAAATGGCCTCTCATCTCTGTGACGTTTCTGATGTGTAACAAGATCTGATTTCTGTGCAAAACATTTCTCACACTCCGAACATGAAAATGGCTTCTCACCTGTGTGATTTCTCTGATGTAGAACAAGAATTGATTTCTGTTTAAAACATTTCCCACACTCAGAGCATGAAAATGGCCTCTCTCCTGAGTGAGATCTCTGATGTAAAACAAGAACTGATTTATGTGTAAAACATTTCCCACACTCAGAACACGGAAATGGTTTATTACCTGTGTGATGTCTTTGATGTAAAACAAGAACTGATTTCTGTGTAAAACATTTCCCACAATCAAAGCATGAAAATGGCCTCTCACCTGTGTGACATCTCTGATGTCTAACAAGAACTGATTTCCGTGTAAAACATTTCCCACACTCAGAACATGGAAATGGCCTCTCACCTTTGTGACCTCTCTCATGTCTATCGAGATTTGATTTCTGTGTAAAACATTTCCCACACACAGAGCAGGAAAATGGCTTCTCATCTGTGTGATGTTTCTGATGTCTAATAAGATCTGAATTCTGTGTAAAACATTTACCACACTCAGAACATGAAATAAGCTCTACACCTGTGTGACTTCTCTGATGTAAAACAAGAAATGATTTTCGTGTAAAATGTTTCCCACACTCAGAACATGGAAATGGTTTCTCACCTGTATGAGTTCTCTGATGTCTAACAAGATGTGATTTCCACTTAAAACATTTCCCACACTCAGGACATGGAAATGGTCTCTCACCTGCCTTAGCTGGCTTAGGAGTAATACGCTTTTTATTCTGTGTAAGACATTTGGCATATATAGAAGAAGGAAATACTTTATCTGCTCTAAGAGCTGTAATAGAAGTACCAGGAAAACATTCCTCATTATAAGCAGGATCAGGTGATACATCTGAACTGTGAGATACTGGATGTATAATTGGGGTAATGGGGTTTTCTCCTGGAGAATCTTGTTTGAAGTCATTATTTTTTATTTCACATTCTGGAGATAAAATTAGATTTTCTTTCAAGATATTCCTGCTGTAACATCCACCTGTTGGGAATAAAATAATGTACGAATGACCACCAGTGATTTTCATTTTACAATAAAGTCAGTTGTCAAAGGTCCTTATTTTACCATCCATTATGCATGGAGTAGGGACTACAGCTTTATTGTAATTATCTGCGATGGAATTTACTTTGCAATATCAAAGCAATGTGTGGTGATAATACAGCTATAAAATGTGCTGGAAAATATTATACCATTGTTGCCTAAAATTACAGCTAAAACACGTGAGAATAATACGGTTATAATATAATATTTACAATATAATACACATTTTTGTTATTAAACAATACAACAATAAAATATCAAGTAAAAACCCTCAAGTAACTATAAAGCAAATATACCTTCTTACATCAGTACATTTTGCCAGTTCAACATAAGTACAAATGTTGGAAAAATCTGTTATATTACCGCTTTGTACGGGACAGCACAGTCCTAAAGCTTCTGTCTGATGGTAATGTGTCAAATAACCTATAATTCGGATGACTTACCTTTAGTCCTCTTCTCATAGAAATCCAGAATACAAGGCAAAGTCACGCCGATCACTCTACGTGCAGTCCTAACCACATGTCCGAGAGCACCTCGCTCGGCGACAGTATAGTTGCCATACCGTACAGTAATGCCATAAGGGTTTCTTTACTCAAACAGGCCGCCCTTAGCTGTCTCAAAAAGAAAAGGCGTTGCTATGCTTTTTTTTATTTTAACAATAAAGTGTGAAATGTAATGACCATGTCAAATTATCCGAGGTCTGAATCTCCAAAACTTTGACTGCCCATCTAAGGGGTCAATCCTATTAGGTGCGAATTGCAAGATGCGATTTTCACTTCGAATTCGCATAGCGAATTCGTTTTGCAATCCAGTTAGCAACTCGCACTGAATTCGCAAGTTTCCACTCGCACCTCCCTAAGAGTGAGAGATGGAAAGGAACATCTTTATTTTAAGGTTAAAATGTGGGGACACTGTGCTGAACCCCTTGGACACCCCCCCTAATGACCAATTAGTCAATTGGAAATTTATTATTAGCTTATTTAGTCCAATAATTACATGTCATTTTTTTTAGGTAACAAAAAAATGTCCTCAAATTACCCCAAAATCAACTTTTTCGTTAGTTTAGGCACCCCAAATTTAATTATAATTTTTTATTTGAAAAATAATTGTTTTTATCATTTTTTTATTTTTCAAGGTGCCCTCAAAGTACCCCAAAATTACCCTTTTTCCTAGTTTTTTTTTTGCACTTTTCATTTAATTCGTTTGAGATTAAATGAAAAAAGTTTGTTTTTTTATAATTTTCTTGCATTTAAAAAAAAAAAAAAGCACAAATCAGCCATTTGACACCATTTCAAAACCTACAGTACATTTCTAATGCCCACAAACAGCCTTCTATACGGTCCTAACAAAATTATCCATTTTGGGCGTCCAGGATGGTCTCCCCACAGTTTTATTAATTTCTGGCAAATCTCGTTTGCCAGTTAATTTGCACCCCTCCACTGCGAGTTGTGCGAATAGGCATTTTTAGTTGGATTGGAGAATTCTCTGGAGCGTGCTACGCGGCAAAGTGTGCGAGTTTAAAGTAACCAACACGCTACTTGCAATTTGCACTTAATTGGATCGTGCCCTAAGACTACCGGTAGCTTCGGCCTCCTATTATTTTTCCTAAAATCAACTACCAACTCCTTAGTTTTAGAGGCATTTATAAGTAAACAATAAATCTGACTCTGCTCAACTAATATTTCAACCTTGTTCCTATACGCGCCCTCATCCTCATTACTTATCAACCCAACCATAGCAATATCCTCTGCAAATTTTACAATCATGACTGAACGCCTCACAACTCACAGATGGATAGTGGATGCTAGCCCGTACTTCGGGATTGGCGAGACCCAGTACTGAGGCGCAGAGTCTATTGTGCTGGCGATATTCACCAGGGACTCACGCAAGGAGGTTTGGACTTAGCTGCATCCGACAAGCAGGTTGCGGCCCTCAGACTTGGTTCCCTTGTACAGGTGTTGGTGTTCTCTGGTTTAGAGCGGAGTACAATGCAGTCGTACCATGTAGTTGACAAGACGGTACCAGGGAGCTAATGTAAACAGGTCACGTAGGCAAACCAAGGTCGAAACCGGAATACCAAGCACAGTCTCAGGAAGGAGACGGAGTCAGTTCATGAATGAAGCCAAGGTCAGACACAAGCAGACATAATCACTCAATCACCCCAATAAAGGGGTTCCCCCTCTCCAGGGCATCCCAGGCCTGGGCTGACTAGTGGTCAGGTATAATGCATTGGCCGGGGGACAAAGTGAAAGGGTACACCTGCTGTGGCATTACACCCCTGCTAGATAGTCATGTGCTGGTTGCGGAGAATACGGCGGGCTTCGGCTCAGTTTGTCCTCCGTATTTCCACAACCAGGACTTGCTCACTGAGCCTGGTGCTCGTTGATGAAAATACAGGGGGACCCCTATGTAAGTTTTCACCCATATTTTCTCAATCAGGACCGGCTCAACAGCCTGGTGCTGGTTCCTAAAATACAGGACAACCCTACGCATTTTTTTCCCCTGTATTTTAAGAACCAGGACAGGCTCAGCAGATCCCGGGGCTAGTTATGCTTGAGAGGGGGGACGCATGTCATATATATATATTTTTTAAAAAGTTCCTTTTTTTTTTCTTACACACAGAAACATGCTCATAACTCATGGATCTGTGCATGTTTATATGTAACTCGGACCTACTCAGGGTAGACTTGCTAGCCTGAAGCAGGTCTGTTTTTTTCTCAAGCTTTCAGACAGTAATAGTGTGGGAGTTAAACACTGGCACTCTATTACATTGCCCGACTTGTATCCTCACAAAGGCAAAACATTTGGATGTGTGTTTTGCCATCGCGAGTTGCGGTGGTGTGAGAAACATGCAAGTTTGCATGTTCTCACACTGTATTACATAGGATCAGTTGTAAAAATGTGCGAGCATAGCTCTATACTCACATATTTTACAAATTCGATTTTGCCCCAGGACTCCCGTTTCTTCTAACACCAGGGCTGATTCCTCAGGCCGAGTCTTCTGGGCCTTAGCTAGTAACTTATTGTCATTATCAAACTGAATATAAAACAAATCCTCCACTAAGGAACTACTTACCCCTCCTATCTCAACCATTTTAGCTTTATAATCCGTAATATCTTGGATATACTGCCACATGCTCCTCCGATCTTCTCATGGATACGAAGATAGGTCATTATACCCCGATTGTTCAAATTCATAGCCACCTGCCACATTACTCATTTAGATGCCGGAGGGAAGTTAGGATGGCTTGTGGCTGACCCCAGCTCCACTCGCTGCCTAGTTCATTTGCACCTTGCCTCATGGATTGTTGGGGGTCTGGATATGCTTATTATACATTGACCCTTAAATTGGTGATGCCTCCGATCCCTAGACCGTCTTCTTCCACCTGGCGGTGGCTCCTCTCTCTGCTCACAGCCTTGCATTTAACAGACCCCTGGCTTCTTCTGAATCCCTCATACAGACCCATCATTCAGCAGTCGGATACTTTGGTGACACGTCTCCATGATATCAGAACATGCCCCTATTTCGGTTGTTCTCACCCTCCCCACTGACCCCCATATAGATAAAATGTGAAGATTCCCCACCCACTTGGCCTCTTCTGATGATTTTCATTCATTCCTCAAGGCACGCTGGTCCGATTTTCTTGATGATAATCTAGAGCATTTTGAGGACCCTATCCTTACGTGGGAGTCATCTAAAGCAGTACTTAGAGGACACATTATTAGCTATGTAGCTAAGCGCAGGTGTGAGTGCCACTGTTGCCCAAGTTCTGACTACATATCGGTCTCATCTAATGATAACTAACTTCGCTACAAGCAGGCTCGGCAACTACTGGAAGACTTTCTTCTTTCTCAAACCAAACATAATTTAGAAATTTCTAATCACAAATACTAATGTTGGGACAATAAGGCAGGCCATCTTTTGGCTAATATGGCCAAATCTTGAAAACCGAGAAATCACATTACAGCAGTTTAGCATCCAGTCACCCAGGCCTCAATTGCTGACTCCAAGGCCATCTTGTCCCTCTTTCACTCTTAATACTCTTTTTTATATTCTGCCACCTCAGTTGACACAGCCAAACAACGAGCTTTACTAGATGAAGCCCATCTACCCATACTCAGGAGCAATAAGACATCCTTAGTGAGGACATTACTGATCAGGAACTCCGTGACATCTTTAAATGCCTTCCTGCACATAAAGCACCAGGTTCCGATGATTTCTCCTGAGATTATTCAAGTTCCTCTAGGAGGACAACTCTCCCCTCCTCCTAGATCAATTCCGTAGAATACATCATCATGCCCCATCCTATGCTTTTTTAATTATTCCCATGCAATCCCCTCCGTGGTTCATATCATCAAATAACCTTATTGAATATTGACTTTAAACTACTTTAGAAAAGTTCATGGCCAATCGCCTGAAAAATATTTTCCCAAGCCTGCTAACGTAACATCAACTGGGGTACGTGGGGGGGAAGGCAATCGGTTAGGTGCATTCAGACTGCTCTTGCTGCTGTGAATACTTCGGCTCGGCATCTCAGTACAGGTTGAGTCTCCCATATCCAAAATGCTCGGGACCAGGGGTATTTTGGATATCGGATTATTCCGTATTTTGGAATATTTGCATACTATAATGAAATATCTTGGGTATAGGACCCAAAACTAAACACAGAATGCATTTATGTTCTATATACACCTTATACACACAGCCTGCAGGTCATTTTATACAATATTTTTTTATAATTTTGAGCATCAAAAAAGTTTGTGTACATACATGAAATTCATTTATGTTTCATATACACCTTATACACACAGTCTGAAGTTTATTGTATACTGTATTTTAATGAATGTGTGCTTTAAAACAAGTTTGTGTACATTGAACCATCAGAAAGCAAAGGTTTCACATTCTCAGTCATACTAAAAATATTCCGTAATTCGGAATATTCCGTATTTCGGAATATTTGGATATGGGAGACTCAACCTGTACTCAGAATTTGCTTCTCAGTCTTGACAGACACACAAGGCGTTCGACATGGTCCTCTGGTCTCACCTGTTGGAAGTTTTGGAACGTGGGGAATTTGTCCGACTTTATCCGACTCCTTCGTCTATTTTACTTCAATCCTTGCACATCTTTACTGCTAAATGGGATTTGTGGCGCCCCTATGGAGCTGTGGAGAGCTGGGGAGTCTGGGTGGGTTCACGCCATTTTAAGATTACAGCCTTTGCTGATGACATCCTGTTGTATATTACAGATCCACAATGTTCGTAACCCTTGATTACATCAGTTTGGTGACATCTCTGGCTTGGTGGTCAATGCGGATAAATCCAAGGCAATGTTTCTAAATCAATGTACTCCCATACCCTCCTGGGGGTCCTTATACCAATTTTCCAAACACCTAAATATCTGGGGATCACTGCACCCAGAACCCCCGACCTACCATATATCAGGAACATCTCCCGAACGATTTGTGACATTACTGAGGAACTCAGATGATGGAAACATCTGACTCTCTTCATACTTAGGACGTGCTGCTCTCATTAACATGATAACTTTCCCACGCCTCTTATACCTACTCCAATCTCTGCCATTTTTACTCACCTCAAAAGATGTTACGGTAATTAACACACCAATTTGATTAGAAAACTGTGCCATCCAAAATCAAATTAACTTCCCAATGTTGTTACATATAATCACGCCACTCAGTTCAGATCATCAGTAGATGGAATAAATCATTGTTAACCCGCACTACAGAACTGGCTGTCGACCCAGTACAGAGGCGCAGAGCCTAATGCGCCTGTGGTGTTCACCAGGGACTCCCGCAAGGAAGTTTGGGCTTCGAAACGCCCGACAAGCAGGTCGCGGCACTCTGATTGGGTTTCCTGGTACGGGGCTTGTGTGCACAGAAGCTGGTAAGGTAATTTCACAGTGAGGTGTACAGACAGGAGGATGAGTGCAAACAGAGTGGGTCGGAGCTGGAAGGTCAGGAATGCATATGGTGTCAGGGAACAGACAGGAGGACGGCAGGAACTGAGCACAGGGTGGACAGGAACCAGGGACGGAGCACAGGAAGAGCACTGGAATGCACTATGGCTAATCGCTGGACTATGGTAACTGAGCCTATACTCTGGCACTGAATTATGCTCAGAGACAACCTTATATAGGGAGGGATTTCAAATTTGGAGCCAGTGTGACATCACACTTTGGCGTTCCTGGCCCTTTAAATTATACACAGAGTGGCACACGCTTCCCTACGGGAGCCGTGGCCGCCAGATCGCAGAAGTCAGGGGTGAGAAGCCTACAGTACTTCAGCACCGGGCACCGACCAGGAGGAGATCATCGCGGTGGGCACTGATGGACCTGATAATAAGGGTCGGGGACCCAGCATACTGTGGCATCCTTGGAATAACAGTTTTTACCCACAATGACCCTCAAATATTTCCTCCACATTTACAATCAAGGAGTTCCATCCACCTCCCTTTCTTACGTAATATGGAATTCCAAGATGGTCAATCAACCTAATCCCCTTCACAATATGGAGAGTAGGGAGAGTCACAAGCTTCAAAATGTGTTAAATGTTCCAGCGCAGTGGACCCCTGAAATACCTCTAGGTAACTGCAAAATTTGGAAATTTAGAGAAGTTTCCCTTAGCACATTCAGACTGGCAAAACTCACTCGACCAGCTTCTGTGTCGCCCTACCCCTCTCTATAAGACCATCTCCCTATTATGTACATTTTTGGACCATGATTTGGTTAGCCAAGGTATGCGCCAATGGCTGCAGCAGTGTCCTACTCTTACCATCTCAGATTTCGTTTGTGGGCTCTCCAGAGCTCATTCTCTATTTACTTCTAGTGCACATAATTAATTATTCGCTAATAATTAATAAACTTATTGTCCCCAGATAGATGATTTAGAATGTGACTCACACAATCCCACAATTGTCCTAGATGTGGGTGAGAGGAAGCGGATCTTTACCATAGCTTATGGGAGTGGGAATATAGTCGGCATCCCAGCATGCGGACTGTATGAATACCGGCACCAAAATCCCGACAGATCAGGACCCCGGCACCAGTATCCCGATCGCCTGCATCCTGAAGGTAAGTATTGGGGTGTTAGGTGTAGGTTAGGTAGTGGGATTAGGGTTAGGCATTAGGTGAAGGGTTAGGCACCGAGTAGGGAGTTTTAGGATTAGAATGCGGGGAGGTTAGGTTTAGGCACTGGGGGGGAGGTTAGGTTTAGGCACCGGGGAGGGGGTGTTAGGTTTAGGGTGCAGGGAGGTTAGGTTTAGACACTAGGGTGGGAGGTTAGGGTTAGGCACCGGGTAGAGAGTTTTAGGATTAGAATGCGGGGAGGGGGAGGTTAGGTTTAGGCACCGGGGAGGCGGTGTTAGGTTTAGGGTTTGGGGAGGGGGAAGTTAGGTTTAGACACTAGGGTGAGAGGTTAGGGTTAGGCATCGGGGAGGGGGTGTTAGGTTTACGGTGCGGGGAGGGGGAAGTTAGGTTTAGACACTAGGGTAGGAGGTTAGGGTTAGGCATCGGGGAGGGGGTGTTAGGTTTAGGGTGCGGGGAGGGGGTGGTTAGGTTTAGACACTAGGGGGAGGGGAGGGGTTAGAAAAGTACTTACGTGTCTTCCCTATGGGTTTCGGGATTCTGGCTGTCAGGATGCTGCTGTCGGTATTGTACCCGGTGGCATCCCGACAGCCAGGATTGCATACCCAACCCATTTTATGTTTAATATGGACTGGGTGGAAACGATAAAATTTGTGTCTAAATTACCTTTTCCTTTTGCACATTCTGTGACACCGCCATGTACAAGTTCATTATAATATTGTATGTAATATTTTCATCCCTTATCTCTTGGATTTTTCCATGTAGAATAAGTGCCATTGTGCCACCCAATAAGTTGCTTCAAATACTATTATGTCTATACATGTTATTGTACTTAGTATAATGATTGTGCTTCAATAAAAAAAAAAAAAAAAAGTACACAACATACCTATTGTACAACCATAAATTGGTGTTTTATTACTACACTATGAGCACCTGTACCGATTTACCCTCACAAACTATTCCTCAGATGAAAGCGCACCGGAACTACTGGAGAAACGCGTCAGCCTTAAACTATATTCTGTCACAGTCTGATTGCACTTTCCATGTTTCATATAAATTGTGGACGGCTCGGCAGAAACCACCTCTAATTAGATTTACAAATCTACAAACTGCTCACTAACAGAGGAATAAGAGACTGAATATTTGATTATTTTCTGTAATAAGCATGTATTACTCACCTTTGCTGATATCTGTAGGGATTTCCTCCTCCTTACACGACGGATAACCCCTCACATACGTCTCTTCTTCCCACTCTGTAATTTCTGCCTTTATATCAGTCACATACGTCTCTTCTCCCTTTATATCTTCTGCCTTCATATCAGTCACATATGTCTCTTCCTCTCTCGCTATATTTTCCGTCTTAATATCACTTACATACTTCTCTTCTTCTCTCTCTATAACTTCTCTCTTAATATCAGTAAGGACTTCATCCTAATTTACCCAAATAAACAATACCACTTTAATAATGTCAGAGTACATAATATGAGAATAAATAGTAAAATTTCAGCATCTAAGATCATCAATTAGATTATTCTTATTATGTTTGCTTTTATTTTAATTTATTGTAATTTTTATTAAATTTTTTTATCTGTTTTTAATCATAATTATTTTAAGACTTGGATCTCAGTAACAAAAAAATAAATTCAGAGATATATACTATTTAATCATAAAACAGCATAAGATGTAGACTGGGTTAAAAATACCCAGTTACATCAAACTAGACCAATTTGGGGCGTGGCCTGGATGAGATAGGAGAAGGAGGCTGACTTTACAGCTCCTGGGCCTAAATATCCGTCATTAGCATCCTGTACCCTCTGACTGGACTCCTAGTTTGGCTCATAGCTGGATACTTACCTCCATGCTCCTGGAACCCGTTGGGCAGCCTGTTCTTTCTGGTGGCTGTGCTGTGGATGCAGTTTGTCTCCTTCTGCAGCGTCTCATCACTGCGGGCGCCATCTTGGATTCCCCTCCGGCGGCTGCTGCAGCTCCTGGCTCGGGCGCTGAGTTCCCTGTCATCCTGGTCGGTGTCCTGGACAGGTGGGAAGGTGGAAGACCCAGCTTTAGTCTGTGGGCTCCTGTTGATCCGCGTAGCATGGGCCCGGCCGCCATCTTGTGGTCGGTCTCAGAGTGTGCTGCTGCTGCTGCTCCCTCTGACAAGAGCGAATCTCCACCGGTCAGTGCTTTGAGTTGTTGGGGAGGCGGATGACCATCCTATAACTTCATAAAGTTTGCTGAGATCCTTTCTGAACCCGCGGTTTCCGGACCCAGCGTTATCTGGAAGTGCTCCTCTGAATTATTAAAGGCCTGCGGGCTGAGGGTGGACCTTCTGCTGCTATCCTGTATTTCCTGGAGTGCAGGTGCAGTTGCATTTATTGATGTGCTAGATTATTTCTGTCTGCACAGTTTTATGACTCATACCTCACGTTACAGTCTGCCTCCCTGAACTTACTGCCTGATATTGCAGCTTATTCACAACGAAGCTTTATTTTACACTAACTTCTTGTTTATAATATATTATTGTTATTACGTTCAGCTGCTGAGGCGGTTATGTCCTCACACCCTATCATGGAACTTCTCCTTACAGCTATTGCCAGCTCAGAGGAGAGGCTTGTAGCATGGGTGATGAATCTACATTCTGAGTTACTTTTTCCAATTTATGATTTTCAGCACATTGATTCTCAGATAGCCGAAGAGGTGACCTGTGATCATGACGTGGGGAAAAGCAATGTCTCTGTTAATGGCGGCCTGAACACCATCAAGCTGTGGAGCGGGATGTCTCAGATACCATTTGCTGACAGTGTTCGATACTTCGGTTTCTCCAATTTCTCCTTCGATCTCTGAATATGGCGACCCCACTATGTCAGCAACCAACCAGCTCCTGGAGTTATCCTCCTCAGTGGTTGCATTTTCCTCCAAGATTGACTTTTTTCCGATCCCTGGACATTCTGAATCGTATGCGGCTTTTCAGGCTCAATATATGGTTATATCCTCCATAGAGGTTGCAGCTAAATCCCAGACCGTTGATTTTGCAGCTTATGGGCCCTCCGAACCTGTGACGCCTCTCCAAAAAGCCCATCTTTTTGCCATACACGCTATGCTGAAGATTCTGATTCCAACAATTCAGCATTATATGTACTTTTTGCATATGTTTGGGTGGGCTGGTCCAAAACTCCTTTTGCTTTTAATATTTTGCTAGAAACTGAGGCTTGGCCGGATTAGTACTCCTTAGTCTAATGTATTTGTCATATTTTTGATGCCGTATCTATTTGATTTTCCATTTTCTGCACCAATATACAAGTATATATCCTGATTCTTAAAATGTTTATATTTTTCATGCCACAAAAGTACCATATTTCGTTTCAATAAGTTGAGGAATTTCATTTTTATATATCTGGGAGCCGGGTTATGACTACTGTATAGTTACTTAAGTCTAATGCCCCTGTCAATTATTACTTATCTTGTACAATTTCTATATGCTTATATAAATATATATATAAATATTACTTTGTTTGTATTTAGGCCGGGAGGTGATAGGGGATTTATTCCCGATATATATGTGATCTTCATATTTTTGTTTCTGTCTTTATGTCGAGGGGGGAAGTATTTGTTTTTGATTTAATCTATTTTGGAGGCCTTGTGGGCTGGGGTCGGTCTCCACTAGCTTAGGGCGATCCAGTTTTTTGCCCCTGTTTTATTATTTTCAGTAGGGAGGGGGGCATTTTTTTTTAGATATTTAGCTAATTAGGTTAGTTAGTAACGGGTTAAGGGTTTAGGGGATCCAGGTATATCTAGGGGTTAGGTCATACAGGGTGGGGGGTTTAAGGGTGGTTTGATTTGGGATTTTTGGGGGGGATAGGTACTATATATATTTTTATAATTTATATATGTTGGCAGGCATGGAACGGTTTTTGTATTTTATTCTGATGTGATATTTTGTATTAAATTATATAATGTCTACACAATATGTCTGTTCATATAATTTATTCTATATAGCTTTTAGACTGCGTGGGCTCAGATGGTGCCTATGGGTCTGCACGGTAACATCCGCACAGTTTGAGATGGCTATGGTCTATGTTTCTGTTATTTACCATGATTTATGCTACTTATATGTGTATCATTCAACCAGAGCACTATTATGTGTTGTATATTTTATGCCTGCTGATAATATTAGCTTACTGTATCTTTTGTTATTTTGTTTGGGTGTGTTTCGAAAACTCAATAAAAAAAAACTAGACCATTTTGAGAACCTACAAACTAATTAATTATAAGCCCTATATAACGGCAGTAATAGAGACTGATGGTTTACCCCTGATGAAGCTAATTATAGGGCGACATTAAATTATGGGTGAAACGCATAGGTGAAAGCAATTTTTAATAGGAAAAAAGATACCCAGGTACCGGAAGCAGGTGAAGAGAGGAAGCCAGAAGCTGTCGCTCTGCATTCCACGGCTGCGTTCCAGCAAGGAAGAAATGCAGAGACAGAGATGCAGGACAGCAGCACAATCAAAGACTGAGCACCCAGGACGAAAATCCCAGCTTGCAAACCGGACCACCGTAAGTGGGAAAATAAAGGGCGGAGAACGTCAGTAGACCAAACTATTAAGGGTAAGTGCGGGACATACAATGTATGTCCAACCCAGAGGCAGCACAACACACTAAGGAGTTAACAGATCCAGACCGACTGAGCTGCAACTGCAGCCAAGGGCAGTGTGTGGAACTAGAAAACCACGGCCAGCGGCTACAGGATTTGGCAGATCTGGGGACAATTTTGAGTTGGCCATATCAGTGAGTAAATGTCAATGCCAGTCAGGCAAAACTTGAATCATGAATAAGCTGCGCCTTCTATCATAAAGGAGGTCTTTTTGTTACATTTTGAAGGAATAGCAGAACTCAGGACTGCAGAGTATTTAATTCAGGAGTGAATATCAATGCTGGTTAGGCTATTAGCATATGTGCATATACCATTCACTAGTGATGTATTAAATACATGAAATGTACATAACCATGTTATAACATTGGAAAATTAAAAATGGTACACTACGCAAAGGCATTGTGAAGGATATTGGAGTTTTATACGTACATGTTTTAATTTATAATTTGCTATATAAATTGTTTTTACTTTATCTGCCAAAGTATTTTTAGATTCAAATCTATTTATATGTTTATTGAAATTTTTTTTCATTTTATTTATTTCTCTTATTTTTATTTATTATTTGAATGACATATCTTCAATATGGTCATCCATTGTTATTTTTCGTTTTTAGATTGTTACTGATTCCTCCATTCTATAGATTAGCTACATAAAAATTACAAGTTACTGTGTGAGATAAGTAGGAGCACCAAGAGTTACTAGTGCAAATTGAATAATCAATTAGAAGCAGATTAATTAATCAAGGAAGGTCAATTAATGAAATAAAGAAAAAAGAGGAAGCGCTGACAAACAGTAAAATTCGATTTATTTTTCCTTTTAATATTAATTGATATATCACTTCTAAAATATCAGCCGACAAAATACTCCAATATTTATTAAAATGAAAATATATATATATATAAATAAAACAATGTTAGGCCATGTGAATATTCATATAGAGCAGTGCACTTAATACTCTTTCTAAGTAGAATTAATGTCCACCTACCTTAACCTAAATCGAATTTTACTGTTTGCCAGCGCTTCCTTTTTTTCTTTGCTGAATATAATTTTTTATGTGGGGGTAGGGTACCTCCATTCTGTGGAAGCAGCAGTCAAACAGAAGGTTGCACTGGAAGTTAAATTGACACCAGATATTCGTTTTTCTGTTCATATAACAATTAATGAAGTGTCACTTTGGTATTTCGATCTTTGGGAAGAGCCTCTATTACCTGATGCTCCTGTGGGGTCCTGTGATTCTCCTCTGTACAGTCCTGGGAATAAATAGGACGGGGACATCTCTCTGGGGTATTTCTGTTAATAGATCCATCTGTAGGAGGCACACAGTGACTGTTATATATGTGATTATCAGGTGATTTGTGTACAGAAACCTAATCAAATATACTGGATGGGGAAAGGTCTCTAGGTATGACTCCCTATGCAGCATTTACCAAGTATATAAGGGAGGCATCTCGAATATATGTTCCAAAGATGTGTATCAGGGAATACATTTCTATCAACATGGTTTTATATTAGGACATTACCAAAAGATATTTACACTGTACTTCTAGGGTCCCCACATCCCCATTAGTGTAGGGTCCCCACATCCCCAGCAGTGTGACAGGGCAGATCTGTGACAATTAAAGTCTAAAGCTGGCCATACATGATGCGATTTCCTAACGTTAAGATGTGTTGTACAATTTCCCTTGAAATTCTCTATACGATTTAGTGAAATGGTTAACAATTGTACATACGATATCGATGCGTCGTTTCTCACAAAATGGAGGGGAGTGGCCAGGGATTTTGCAAGACCACGTATATTGGATCGTTCATCAAGCAAAACAGCATATGTGTGTCACATCGCACATGATAGGTCGAAATCTTACCATTTTTCCATAAGATCTACGATGCACATCATCATCGTAATCGTACAAATACAGCACATGATATACCACGATTGGTTGTTACGATTTATCTAAATCAGCCATATCGTGCAAAAAATCGCACCGTGTATGGGCCGCTTAAGGTCCCCACATCCAGATACAATATGTCAGAAGAAAGTACTAAATGGGCTTCCAGAAGAATCAACAAACTAGTCTGAAGTGGTCACCATAATGCGCAACAGAGGTACCCAAGGAGCAAACAGGAAGCGAAGTTAGAAACACGGAGAGTCTGGAACGGATAAACTGCAGGAAATAGCCAGAGTGGGATTATGTAAGACGCTGGATTTGAAATGTTGCTTAGAACTTTTCTAAGTAATAGCCCCGTATTTATTATCATTCACAGTAGAAGAATTGGTAGTAGTGGGGGTGCTACCAATATACGACAACAGGTAATAGTACACACAAAAGGACAAGAGGAAAGTGTTGTCTTTTTAGAATGGTGCACTTTGATTCATTTCAAATATATTAAAAAAACAATCTGTTATATACAAATAATAACAGTTAACTTTTATTAGGTATCTTGTCTAAAAATCATCACCCAAGATGATCCGTTCAGGACCATGAGGTATAGGATCAGTGAAATATTTAAAAACCGTATAGAAGATATATAGATTAGAGCCTTGAAACAACAACAGCAGCGAAACATGCATCGACACGCTATCTGTGTGTATCATATGTGTGCAAATATTTGAATTTAAACTACATAAGTTTGTCCTGTCAACTGCTGCTAATTAACAAGCACCCGTTAGCGGAAACTAGACGATATGTCACCCGAACTGTGGATAATGGACAGAGTCCGGAGACGGAGGAATAATCAGGGAAATTGTTAATAGAAGTATGACTCTTGAGCTACTACCAAATCCAAAATCACCCGTGAGCATGCAGTAGCTCCCGGGGGAGGAGACATTTCCCTGTTCCTCCCATGGGAAGGAACACAGGAAATGTCTGTCTGTCGGCCGCGGCTGGGCATACACTGACCGATGCGGCCGTCATTTTAAATTACAAATATCGCATCGGATGGACATGCTGGACGATCCGGCATGCCCGACCGAGCGATATTTAACCCTCGGTCGCCCGCACACATGCTACAATTATCGGGGCGATCCGCGGATATCGGGCGGATCGCCCCGATGATCGTAGCGTGTCTGACCAGCTTAAGGTTTACTACAATAACGAGTGATTCCAACACAACTGTTGTCATTGGGAGCAGCAGGTTGACCCAGATCAATAATAGGATGAACTAAGAAATATAAGTGTATTAAATAGTTAGGACGATCTGGACAAACTTGATACTTTATTATACCAATGAATGGTTAATAAGTGAGTGAAATAGTTACATTTGATTATTTGTATGTAACAAATTGTTTTGTAATATATTTGAAATTAATCAAAGTGCACCATTCTAAAGAGACAACACTTTCCTCTTGCCCTTTTTTCATCGGCACGGTTTCCAAGCAGGGACCGCCATCGCCGGACCTAGCGACGGGTGACAGTTGTAGACATCCTCTTGGCCTTTTTTCATTGGCACGGATTCCAAGTAGGGACCACCAACGCCGGACCTAGTGACGTTTGACAGTTGTAAACATCCTCTTGCCCTTTTTTCATTGGCACAAATTCCAAGCAGGGACTGCCATCACCGGACTTAGCGACGTGTGACAGTTGTAAACATCCTCTTGCCCTTTTTTCATCGGCACGGATTCCAAGCAGGGACCGCCACCACAGGACCTAGAGACGTGTGACAGTTGTAAACATCCTCATGCCCTTTTTTCATTGGCACGGATTCCAAGTAGGGACCACCACCGCCGGACCTAGCGAAGTGTGACAGTTGTAATCGTGCTCTTGCCCTTTTTTCATCGGCACGGATTACAAGCAGGGACCGCCACCGCTGGACCTAGCGACATGTGACAGTTGTAAACAGAGTTCCAGGTTTCTACCAACACAGAGTAACAAGTTACAGTCTGTTTAATGGTGATTAGAGTCCCTTGTGCAGGATACAATATACTGGGTGGCATGTAGAGTGTTTAGAGAAGAACAGCTAAAATAAAGATCAACTGAAATAGCAGTCAGTCCATAAATGGGCCCTAAGGCCGCCTGTGACCGGATGACCTCGCTTTGCCAGGTGATCACAAATTTTGTGACACAATAGAAGAGAGGGTGGTCACTCGTTCCTCAGTAGCCTGAGTGGGCTTACTCCACCACTCCTAGGGATTCCGTCTCAGTAACTGCCTATTGCTAACTCCTCCCACTGCGCAGTGGGCGGCTAATTAACTGCCACCAGCAGGCTCCTACACTGGCACCTGGAATTGCTTGTTCCACGCAAGTTCGTACATTTGTACCTGGAACCACTTCTCCTAAGCTCCTACCACTGGCACCTGTAACCTCCTACCTCACGGTATGTGTGGACATGCTGCTGCAACAGTTACTGGGTAGTGTTGGCTAATTTCCACTGGTCCCTCCGCAGGATCCAGTCTGCAAGGGATAGGTAACAGAGGGTTTCAGCTTGCAGAACAGCCGGAGAACAAAATGTTTTGCTCTATTCCGGTGTTCACAGGATACAAGCAGTTGCAGGCATTTTAAGGCAAGAGGATTATTGCTCAAATGTCTTGAAAAAGACAATTCCCATCACTGAAGGTGCTTAATCTTTCTTGATGTTCCAGAGGATATTGTCCCTAATGAACAGTGGGGAGCGGTCACACTCCTCTGTGCCTAAGACCATCTGTACAGTTAACCCAGGTACCCAGCTGCCAGCAAGTCTGGAGGGGGGAAGGTGACATCCAAGACTTTACTTCCTGAATTTTGCTAGGAGCCCTTTTTGCCCACCGTCTATGGACAAATTTGGGCTCCAGATGCAGAAAGAAAGTATTGACAGTTAGCAGTCTACTGGTCACCAAGTGTGAGGTCTTTGGAGCTCCAAGAAAACAATCAGCTGACTGTACTGGCCTGCTCTCCCTGCATCTACCCATGCCTCTCTGCTGGCCAGCCTGCTCTGCATCTACCCATGCCACTCTGCTGGCCAGCTCTCCCTGCATCTCCCCTTGCCACTCTGCTGGCCAGCTCTCCCTGCATCTCCCCATGCCTCTCTGCTGGCCAACTCTCCCTGCATCTCCCCATGCCACTCTGCTGGCCAGCTCTCCCTGCATCTCCTCATGCCACTCTGCTGGCTAGCTCTCCCTGCATCTCCTCATGCCAACTCTGCTGGCTAGCTCTCCCTGCATCTACCCATGCCACTCTGCTGGCTAGCTCTCCCTGCATCTCCCCATGCCACTCTGCTGGCTAGCTCTCCCTGCATCTCCTCATGCCAACTCTGCTGGCTAGCTCTCCCCGCATCTCCCCATGCCACTCTGCTGGCTAGCTCTCCCCGCATCTCCCCATGCCACTCTGCTGGCTAGCTCTCCCCGCATCTCCCCATGCCACTCTGATGGCCAGCTCTCCCCGCATCTCCCCATGCCACTCTGATGGCCAGCTCTCCCTGCATCTCCCCATGCCACTCTGCTGGCTAGCTCTCCCTACATCTCCCCATGCCACTCTGCTGGCCAGGTCTCCCTGCATCTCCCCATGCCACTCTGCTGGCCAGATCTCCCTGCATCTCCCCATGCCACTCTGCTGCAGGAGGCTGCATGGGAGGCGTTTCTGATTCCTTGAGAGGGGAACAAAGCCCACGGAGGGTTCCCGATCCCCTAGACCACCACCAATAGGCAAGTACAATGTTACTTTTAAATATTACACTTACCTTAAATACATTATTTTTCCCTGATGCATTGCACAGAGCAATAGATTTCTTAATACATTTTATTTAATCATCTGTAAAGTTTTTCCAACACAAGCCCCGGGAATAAGCGCTGGAGCTTAAATCTTTCAGTACTGGGGCACTCAGAGTTAGGCTCCCAGTCCGTAACATTCAGGAGCTCATAGCACTGCGGCCTGGGACCAGACTCCCAGCTGCTGTAACTCTCCCAGCAACGCCACAGCAGCCAGACTTGGTTCCGTGCCGCACAGACGTAATGGTAGCCAGTACACCGGTACCCCAGCGTGTGGCCACTCATAGCCCTACAGCCTGGGACAATTGGCTCTGTGCACTCTCTCAGTTGTGGCATCAGTCACTCAGTCTGTGTATTGGTTTCCAAGCTGTGCATATATTGGTGAGTAGTGGAAGGAAATGAACCTCTACTGCTTTATGAATAGAGAGGACGTCATACTGAAAAGGTCCCGTGTGTCCCCTTATCCCCAAGTGTCATAATCACAAGCTCACAGCCATCACTTCCGAGTGCAGACACTTCTACTATGAGAGCGTCAGAAGCTTCTTTATAAAAAGTTGTTTCTCTTCGATGAAAATAAGCAAAAGTGATATCAGGTCTCTCAGCTGAGTCCTATGATTTATCACTAGACGATGTCACAGCAAGACATGATGTGAGGGGGAGAGCAGGAGTATAATAGGGGCTGATGGCTCCTGATGTATGAGATATACCGGAGAGTGTGGGGAGGAGACTGGTCAGATCTCAGGGCTGGTAACACAGTGACATGATGTGAGGGGGGAGAGCAGGAGTATAATAGGGGATGATGGCTCCTGATGTATAAGATACACCAGAGAGTGTGGGGAGGAGACTGGTCAGATCTCTGGGCTGGTAACACACAGTGATATGATGTGAAGGGGAGAGCAGGAGTATAATAGGGGCTGATGGCTCCTGATGTATGAGATACACCAGAGAGTGTGGGGAGGAGACTGGTCAGATCTCTGGGCTGGTAACAGACAGTGACATGATGTGAGGGGGAGAGCAGGAGTACAATAGGGGATGATGACTCCTGATGTATAAGATACACCAGAGAGTGTGGGGAGGAGACTGGTCAGATCTCTGGGCTGGTAACACACAGTGATATGATGTGAAGGGGAGAGCAGGAGTATAATAGGGGCTGATGGCTTCTGACTCCCCCACTGGGCAGATTAATTTCACTTTTTAATTTGTACTGACAGAGGAGGATGTAGGCAAAGAGATTGCTGTAGTTTCTGAACCAGTAGAATGTGACATTTTTCTGTAATAAATAATTATTACTCACCTGTGTTGATATTTGTAGGTATTTCCTCCTCCTTACACTGCTGATCATCCATCGCATATGTCTCTTCTTTTCCCTCTGTATCTTCTTCCTTTATATTAGTCACATACATTTCTTCTGCTCCTCCTTTTATATCTTCTGCCTTCATATCAGTCACATACGTCTCTTCTTCTCCCTCTATATCTTCTGTCTTTACATCAGTCACATACGTCTCTTCTTCTCCCTCTATATCTTCTGTCTTTACATCAGTCATACCTTTACCATATATAACCCACACAAAACAATAAAATAGCACTTTAATACCAATAAATGATATCAGACATTACTAAAAGAGAAGAATATCAGTGTGGAAGACGAGTCACAGCTGCCCTACAGACCATATAGTAAATGTGGTATTATGTGTGTGTTACAAGAGAAGTCTGACAGTCACCACTACAAGTATGGTCTGATACCGGCTACACTTAATTATAAAATCAATGCCCAACACTGGTCTAGGAGCTAAATTCTGGTGACACACTGAGCTGATTCCAAATGCAGAACTTCTGTGAATAGAGGGGAATCCAGATAAAACTGATACCGTATAGAAAACACACACATCCTCCTTCTTCAGACACTGTGGAATAAACCATACAGTGTA
Source organism: Taudactylus pleione (assembly GCA_031769625.1). NCBI lineage: Eukaryota > Metazoa > Chordata > Amphibia > Anura > Myobatrachidae > Taudactylus > Taudactylus pleione. Next base: position 83,763 of record JAUIMM010000803.1, on the reverse strand, counting down.
ACGTGTCCTATTGAGGCTTATTATACATGATCTACAATTTCAAAAACAGTGGAAACGATACAAAACAAACCCGACAAAGAGATGACATTACCACCATTAGGGTAGAAGCCTTGTTTTACTATTTCCCTGTGTAATACCAGTCACGGTGCCATCACACCCTGCTCTTAGCTGCAGGTCCTGCAGGGTTATGGACTGATGTCACTCACACAACGGCAGAGCGGCTATATCACAGGTCTGTGTGCTCACGCATGCCATCTAAGCAACTGGATTCAATCATAAGGATGAGGAAATCATTCCTTTGTATCCCAGCCCGAGTGGTAGCGATCAAACATTTCCAGAAACTTTAGATCATGTGGAAGAAGCCTTAATAGAATGTGTTACACTGTAAGGTAGTTTTGTCAATGGAATTTCCTAGCTTTTTGTTACGTGAAACAATTATTGTTTAAATATGAAATAACTAGAATATGACACCAGCTAAGAACCTCCTGCACAATCTAGTTAGTCCACTTTTATAATCCCTAATAACCAGGAATGTTTAATTGTCTCCACTATATATAACTGTATGGTCCACTCTCCTCTATATAAATAATAATACCAAATATCAGTGTGTGCTGGGAGCTGTGTTATTCCCCCTCATATATCACTGTACGGTCCCCTCTCTCCCTATATAATAATAATACCACATATCAGTGTGTGCTGGGAGCTGTGTTATTCCCCCTCATATATCACTGTACAGTCCCCTCTCCCCCTATATAATAATAATAATACCACATATCAGTGTGTGCTAGGAGCTGTGTTATTCCCCCTCATATATCACTGTACGGTCCCCTCTCCCCTATATAATAATAGTACCACATATCAGTGTGTGCTCGGAGCTGTGTTATTCCCCTCATATATCATTGTATGGTCCTCTCCCCCTATATAATGATAATACCACATATCAGTGTGTGCTGGGAGCTGTGTTATTCCTCCTCATATATCACTGTATGGTCCTCTCCCCCTATATAATAATACCACATATCAGTGTGTGCTGGGAGCTGTGTTATTTCCCTTATATATCACTGTACAGTCCCCTCTCCCCTATATAATAATACAGGTTGAGTCTCTCATATCCAAATATTCCGAAATACGGAATATTCCGAAATACGGAATAATTCTGGCATGACTGAGATAATAAAACCTTTGATTTTTGATGGATCAATGTACAAAAACTTTGTCTAAAGCACAAATTATTTAAAATATGGTATTAAATTACCTTCAGGCTGTGTGTATAGGGTGTAAATGAATCATAAATTTATTTCATGTATGTACACAAACTTTGCTTGAGCCACAAAATTATTGAAAATATTGTATCAAATGACCTGCAGGCTGTGTTTATAAGGTGTATATAACACATAAATGCATTCTGTGTGTATATTGGGGTCCCATTCCCAAGATATTTCATTATGGTATGCAATTATTCCAAAATACGGAATATTCCGTTATCCAAAATACCCCTGGTCCCAAGCATTTTGGATATGGGAGACTCAACCTGTAATACCACATATCAGTGTGTGCTGGGAGCTGTGTTATTCCCCCTAATATATCACTGTACAGTCCCCTCTCCCCTATATAACAGTGATACCACATATCAGTGTGTACTGGGAGCCGTGTTATTCCCCTTATATATCACTGTATGGTCCCCTCCCCACATATATAATAATACCACATATCAGTGTGTGCTGGGAGCTGTGTTATTCCCCTCATATATCACGGTATGGTTCCCTCTCCCCTATATAATACCACATATCAGTATGTGCTGGGAACTGTATTAATCCCCCTCATATATCACTGTACGGTCCCCTCCCCCTATATAATAATAATACTACATATAAGTGTGTGCCGGGAGCTGTTTTATTCCTCCTCATATATCACTGCACAGTCCCCACCCCTATATATAATACCACATATCAGTGTGTGCTAGGAGCTGTGTTATTACCCCTCATATATCACGGTACGGTCCCCTCTCCCCCTATATAATAATAGTACCACATATCAGAGTGTGCTGGGAGCTGTGTTATTCCCCCTCATATATCACTGTACGGTCCCCTCTCCCCTATATAATAATAATACCACATATCAGTGTGTGCTGGGAACTGTGTTATTCCCCCTCATATAGTGCTTTACGGTCCCTTCTCCCCCTATATAATAATAATACCACATATCAGTGTGTGCTGGGAGCTGTGTTATTCCCCCTCATATAGTGTTGTACGGTCCCTTCTCCCCTATATAATAATAATACCACATATCAGTGTGTGCTGGGAGTTGTGTTATTCTCCCTCATATATCACTGTACAGTCCCCTCTCCCCTATATAATAATAATACCACATATCAGTGTGTGCTGGGAACTGTGTTATTCCCCCTCATATAGTGTTGTACGGTCCCTTCTCCCCTATATAATAATACCACATATCAGTGTGTGCTGGGAGCTGTGTTATTCCCCCTCATATATCACTGTACAGTCCCCTCTCCCCTATATAATAATAATAGCACATATCAGTGTGTGCTGGGAGTTGTGTTATTCCCCCTCATATATCACTGTACGGTCCCCTCTCCCCCTATATAATAATAATAATAATACCACATATCAGTGTTTGCTGGGAGCTGTGTTATTCCCCCTCATATATCACTGTACGGTCCCCTCTCTCCTATATAATAATAATACCACATATCAGTGTGTGCTGGGAGCTGTGTTATTCCCCCTCATATATCACTGTACCGTCCCCTCCCCCCTATATAATAATAATAGCACATATCAGTGTGTGCCGGGAGCTGTTTTATTCCCCCTCATATATCACTGTACCGTCCCCTCTCCCCCTATATAATACCACATATCAGTGTGTGCTGGGAGCTGTGTTATTCCCCTCATATATCACTGTACGGTCCCCTCTCCCCTATATAATAATAATAGCACATATCAGTGTGTGCTGGGTGCTGTGTTATTCCCCCTCATATATCACTGTACGGTCCCCTCTCCCCTATATAATAATAATAGCACATATCAGTGTGTGCTGGGAGCTGTGTTATTCCCCCTCATATATCACTGTACTGTCCCCTCTCTCCTATATAATAATAATACCACATATCAGTGTGTGCTGGGAGCTGTGTTATTCCCCCTCATATATCACTGTACAGTCCCCTCCCCCCTATATAATAATAATAGCACATATCAGTGTGTGCCGGGAGCTGTTTTATTCCCCCTCATATATCACTGTACAGTCCCCTCTCCCCTTATATAATAATAATACCACATATCAGTGTGTGCTGGGAGCTGTGTTATTCCCCCTCATATATCACTGTACGGTCCCCTCTCCCCTATATAATAATAATATCACATATCAGTGTGTGCTGGGAGCTGTGTTATTCCCCTCATATATCACTGTACGGTCCCCTCTCAACTATATAATAATAATAGCACATATCAGTGTGTGCTGGGTGCTGTGTTATTCCCCCTCATATATCACTGTACGGTCCCCTCTCCCCTATATAATAATAATAGCACATATCAGTGTGTGCTGGGAGCTGTGTTATTCCCCCTCATATATCACTGTACTGTCCCCTCTCTCCTATATAATAATAATACCACATATCAGTGTGTGCTGGGAGCTGTGTTATTCCCCCTCATATATCACTGTACAGTCCCCTCCCCCCTATATAATAATAATAGCACATATCAGTGTGTGCCGGGAGCTGTTTTATTCCCCCTCATATATCACTGTACAGTCCCCTCTCCCCCTATATAATAATAATACCACATATCAGTGTGTGCTGGGAGCTGTGTTATTCCCCCTCATATATCACTGTACAGTCCCCTCTCCCCTATATAATAATAATATCACATATCAGTGTGTGCTGGGAGCTGTGTTATTCCCCTCATATATCACTGTACGGTCCCCTCTCCCCCTATATAATAATAATACCACATATCAGTGTGTGCTGGGAGCTGTGTTATTCCCCCTCATATATCATTGTACGGTCCCCTCTCCCCTATATAATAATACCACATATCAGTATGTGCTGGGAGCTGTGTTATTCCCCCTCATATATCACTGTACAGTCCCCTCCCCCCTATATAATAATAATACCACATATCAGTGTGTGCTGGGAGCTATGTTATTCCCCCTCATATATCACTGTAAAGTCCCCTCTCCCCTATATAATAATACCACATATCAGTGTGTGCTGGGAGCTGTGTTATTCCCCCTCATATATCACTGTACAGTCCCCTCTCCCCTATATAATAATAATACCACATATCAGTGTGTGCTGGGAGCTGTGTTATTCCCCCTCATATATCACTGTACAGTCCCCTCTCCCTTATATAATAATAATACCACATATCAGTGTGTGCTGGGAGCTGTGTTATTCCCCTCATATATCACTGTACAGACCCCTCTCCCCTATATAATAATATCACATATCAGTGTGTGCTGGGAGCTGTGTTATTCCCCCTCATATATCACTGTACAGTCCCCTCTCCCTTATATAATAATAATACCACATATCAGTGTGTGCTGGGAGCTGTGTTATTCCCCTCATATATCACTGTACAGACCCCTCTCCCCTATATAATAATATCACATATCAGTGTGTGCTGGGAGCTGTGTTATTCCCCTCATATATCACTGTACAGTCCCCTCTCCCCTATATAATAATAATATCACATATCAGTGTGTGCTGGGAGCTGTGTTATATCCCCTCATATATCACTGTACGGTCCCCTCTCCCCTATATAATAATTATACCACATATCAGTGTGTGCTGGGAGCTGTGTTATTCCCCTCATATATCACTGTACAGTCCCCTCCCCCCTATATAATAATAATACCACATATCAGTGTGTGCTGGGAGCTGTGTTATTCCCCCTCATATATCACTGTACAGTCCCCTCTTCCCTATATATAATAATAATACCACATATCAGTGTGTGCTGGGAGCTGTGTTATTCCCCCTCATATATCACTGTACAGTCCCCTCTCCCCCTATATAATAATAATATCACATATCTGTGTGTGCTGGGAGCTGTGTTATTCCCCTCATATATCACTGTACAGTCCCCTCTCCCCCTATATAATAATAATATCACATATCTGTGTGTGCTGGGAGCTGTGTTATTCCCCTCATATATCACTGTACAGTCCCCTCCCCCCTATATAATAATAATACCACATATCAGTGTGTGCTGGGAGCTGTGTTATTCCCCCTCATATATCACTGTACAGTCCCCTCTTCCCTATATATAATAATAATACCACATATCAGTGTGTGCTGGGAGCTGTGTTATTCCCCCTCATATATCACTGTACAGTCCCCTCTCCCCCTATATAATAATAATATCACATATCTGTGTGTGCTGGGAGCTGTGTTATTCCCCTCATATATCACTGTACAGTCCCCTCTCCCCCTATATAATAATAATATCACATATCTGTGTGTGCTGGGAGCTGTGTTATTCCCCTCATATATCACTGTACGGTCCCCTCCCCCCTATATAATAATAATACCACATATCAGTGTGTGCTGGGAGCTGTGTTATTCCCCCTCATATATCACTGTACAGTCCCCTCTCCCCCTATATAATAATAATATCACATATCAGTGTGTGCTGGGAGCTGTGTTATTCCCCCTCATATATCACTGTACAGTCCCCTCTTCCCTATATATAATAATAATACCACATATCAGTGTGTGCTGGGAGCTGTGTTATTCCCCCTCATATATCACTGTACAGTCCCCTCTCCCCCTATATAATAATAATATCACATATCTGTGTGTGCTGGGAGCTGTGTTATTCCCCTCATATATCACTGTACAGTCCCCTCTCCCCCTATATAATAATAATATCACATATCTGTGTGTGCTGGGAGCTGTGTTATTCCCCTCATATATCACTGTACAGTCCCCTCCCCCCTATATAATAATAATACCACATATCAGTGTGTGCTGGGAGCTGTGTTATTCCCCCTCATATATCACTGTACAGTCCCCTCTTCCCTATATATAATAATAATACCACATATCTGTGTGTGCTGGGAGCTGTGTTATTCCCCTCATATATCACTGTACAGTCCCCTCTCCCCCTATATAATAATAATATCACATATCTGTGTGTGCTGGGAGCTGTGTTATTCCCCTCATATATCACTGTACGGTCCCCTCCCCCCTATATAATAATAATACCACATATCAGTGTGTGCTGGGAGCTGTGTTATTCCCCCTCATATATCACTGTACAGTCCCCTCTCCCCCTATATAATAATAATATCACATATCAGTGTGTGCTGGGAGCTGTGTTATTCCCCCTCATATATCACTGTACAGTCCCCTCTCCCCCTATATAATAATAATATCACATATCTGTGTGTGCTGGGAGCTGTGTTATTCCCCTCATATATCACTGTACAGTCCCCTCTCCCCCTATATAATAATAATATCACATATCAGTGTGTGCTGGGAGCTGTTATTCCCCCTCATATATCACTGTACAGTCCCCTCCCCCCTATATAATAATAATACCACATATCTGTGTGTGCTGGGAGCTGTGTTATTCCCCCTCATATATCACTGTACAGTCCCCTCTCCCCCTATATAATAATAATATCACATATCTGTGTGTGCTGGGAGCTGTGTTATTCCCCTCATATATCACTGTACGGTCCCCTCCCCCCTATATAATAATAATACCACATATCAGTGTGTGCTGGGAGCTGTGTTATTCCCCCTCATATATCACTGTACAGTCCCCTCTCCCCCTATATAATAATAATATCACATATCAGTGTGTGCTGGGAGCTGTGTTATTCCCCCTCATATATCACTGTACAGTCCCCTCTCCCCCTATATAATAATAATATCACATATCTGTGTGTGCTGGGAGCTGTGTTATTCCCCTCATATATCACTGTACAGTCCCCTCTCCCCCTATATAATAATAATATCACATATCAGTGTGTGCTGGGAGCTGTTATTCCCCCTCATATATCACTGTACAGTCCCCTCCCCCCTATATAATAATACCACATATCTGTGTGTGCTGGGAGCTGTGTTATTCCCCTCATATATCACTGTACAGTCCCCTCCCCCCTATATAATAATAATATCACATATCTGTGTGTGCTGGGAGCTGTGTTATTCCCCCTCATATATCACTGTACGGTCCCCTCTGCCCTTTAGAATAACAATAATAACATGATATATAAACATTACCTCCTCCTAACAATGCATAAAATGGCGCCCGGGGAGTCTGGGAGTAGATGACCGGATGATAGAGGACGGCTTGTCTACGCTGTGTGCCTGGCGTTTGTAAATCTACAAGAAAATGGCCGACGCAGTGCTGTAATGAAAACACTATGTATAAAGAAATACTATTTGTACTACAGCAAAATGGCCGCCGCTCTCTCTACGTTGTACTTGTACTAGCTGTGCCTCTCCTCACACTGAGGACATATATTGATAATATTATTTAAATATGTCTTTCCTCTACTCTGACAACAGATGATCTTGATCATGTGACCCTTGTACATAATATTATACAGTGTATTAGTTTAGAATAGATAGATAGATAGATAGATAGATAGATAGATAGATAGATAGATAGATAGATAGATAGATAGATAGATTAGATAGATAGATATGAGATAGATAGATAAATAAATATGAGATAGATATTAGATATAAGATAGATAGATAGATAGAGAGATGATAGATAGATATGAGATAGAAGATAGATATGAGATAGATAGATAAATAGATTAGATATGAGATAGATAAATAGATATGAGATAGATAATATGAGGTATGGTAAGAACTTACCTTTGTTATCTCTATTTCTACGAAGTCCATAGGGTTCCACAGGATACCTTGGGGTATAGGCGATGGCGGCAGACATCCAGGCACCACAGATTTAAAGTTTTCATCCTCCCAGGATGCACTGGGTCCCTCTCCTATACCCCGCCTCCGAGCCTCAGGCACTCAATTTCGTCACAAGCCATAGGCCGGAGGAGGATAAAAAGAGAGAGAAGAAAGTCTGGAACACACAAGAATCACAGTCTCACCAGAGGGAGACGGAAAAACTGGTGACCAGAACCACAGCCCATCTGCAGTACAGGTGCGACAGGGCGGGAGTCCTGTGGGACCCTATGGACTTCGTAGAAATAGAGATAACAAAGGTAAGTTCTTACCATATCTCATATTTTCTACATCAGGGTCCATAGGGTATCCACAGGATACCTTGGGGATGTCCCAAAGCAGTATCCTTCAAGGGTGGGGACGCTCCTGTGCTGAGAGGATAATCCGTCGCCCGAATGAAGCATCCTGAGAGGCATAGGTATGAAAAGCATAATACCGTACGAAAGTATGGACAGATGACCACGTGGCCGCCTTGCAAAGCTGAACAGCTGAGGCGCCACGTCGAGCTGCCCACGAAGGACCCACAGACCTAGTGGAATGAACCTTAGCAGAAGATGGAACAGGAAGGCCCTCGTGAGCCTAAGCTTCAGAGATAGCCAGTCGAATCCATCCTGCCAATGTTTGTTTAGTGGCAGGCCAACCTCTTTTATGGAAGCCATAAAGGACAAACAAAGAGTCTGACTTCCTATAGGCAGAAGTGCGGTCCACATAGATTTTCAAGGCCCACACCACATCCAAGGTGACCTCGCCAACCGAAAGGTCCAGTGAATTAAACGATGGTACAATAATTTCCTCGTTGAAATGGAAACTAGATACCACCTTCGGAAGAAACCTAGGACGAGTGCGCAGCACAGCCCTGTTTCTATGAAAAATCAGAAATGGAGGTCTACATGAGAGAGCTCCCAATTCTGAAACCCTTCTGGCCGAAGCAATAGCCAGAAGGAATACAGTCTTAATGGTTAGCCATTTCAAATCCACTGAGCCCAGTGGTTCAAATGGCGGCCCTTGAAGAGCCTTCAAGACCACAGCCAGATCCCATGGTGCCACAGGTGGAACAAAGGGAGACTGAATATGAAGCACCCCTTGCATAAAGGTGCGGACATCAGGAAGCATAGCAATCCTATGATGAAACCACACCGAAAGTGCAGATACCTGTACCTTCAGGGAAGCTAGGCGAAGACCCTGGTCTAAACCCAAAATATAATAGTTGCACCCCCTGGCGCCCAGATACCTATAGAGCAGCAAAAAATCAAATCAAAAATGGTTCTACCCCTAGAACCGTAATAACATAGGGACTAAATAAAACTTGAAAGATCAATTGCGCTTGTATCTTTTTAAGATATTATGAGTACTTCCCTTTGTAGTATCCAATTCTTCCTTATGTTGTTAAATCTTCTCTTGCTCAATATTCATACCATGAAAAAACAAGAAAATTATACCACCATCATGGTGTAGTATTTTCTTAAAAATTTGTAACATTTATTTTCATATTTTAAAACAAGTGCACACACCATCCAATGTGTAATAAACGTATCCAACAATTAAAACAAGATGGGAAATTACCAGAAAACCCTATATATAGGGCATGTAGATGTTAATGATGGAGGTATTCCGGATTACCTCTAACTGCATCTATATTAGGATCCTCTGGAATCACCCACTACTCCAGTAGTTCTGTCACACTAGCAACGCGTTTCGGGAGCACCTTCTCCCTTCCTCAAGGCAGTGGTTCAAATGGCGGCCCTTGAAGAGCCTTCAAGACCACAGCCAGATCCCATGGTGCCACAGGTGGAACAAAGGGAGACTGAATATGAAGCACCCCTTGCATAAAGGTGCGGACATCAGGAAGCATAGCAATCCTATGATGAAACCACACCGAAAGTGCAGATACCTGTACCTTCAGGGAAGCTAGGCGAAGACCCTGGTCTAAACCCACCTGTAGGAAGGCCAGAACCCTGGACAATCTGAACACCTGAGGAGCATAACCTCTAGTGCGACACCACTGGAAGAAAGCCCGCCACACTCCATGATAGATGTTGGCAGATGAAGGTTTCCGAGCTCTCAGCATGGTGTTGACCACCGAGCTGGAGAAACCTCTGGACCTCAAGAGGGCAGTCTCAATAGCCACGCCGTCAAAGACAGCCGACTCAGGTCCGGATAAAGACAAGGACCCTGAGATAGCAGGTCCTGACGTTGAGGCAACAACAGCAGAGTGTCCACTGAGAGACTCTGAAGATCCGTGTACCAGTGCCGCCTGGGCCACGCTGGTGCCATCAGCAGTAGCATTCCGCCTTCTTGCTTGAATATGCGCATCAGTCGAGGAAGAAGGGAGAACGGAGGGAAAAGGTACGCATACTGGAAGGTCCACTTGACCACCAGGGCGTCCACTAGACAAGCCTTTGCGTCTCTTGTTCTTGACCCGAACAAAGGCAGTTTGTTGTTGTGTCGTGAGGCCATGAGATCTTTATCTGGAAGGCCCCACCTGTTCACCAGTAACTGAAACACCTCCTTGGGAAGAGACCACTCTACTGGATGCACGTCTTGACGGCTGAGAAAGTCTGCTTCCCAGTTGAGGACTCCTGGTATGAACACTGCTGATATTGCGGTGAGATGCTTTTCCGCCCATACTAGAATGCGGGACACCTCTGTCAGAGCCGCCTGACTGCGAGTCCCTCCTTGGCGGTTTATGTATGCCACCATGGTGGCGTTGTCTGACTGTACCTGCACAGGTTTTCCCTGCAGGACCTGTCTTGCATGCTGGAGAGCCTTGAATACTGCCCGCAGTTCCAATATGCTTATTGGAAGAGCAGCTTCTACCGATGTCCACCTTCCCTGAAAGAAGTGTGGACCCGACACCGCTCCCCAGCCTCTGAGACTGGCATCCGTCGTCAGAAGGACCCAGTCTGCGATCCAAAAGGGGCGCCCCTTGTTCAGGTGAACCGTCTGTAGCCACCAGGCCAGAGATAACCGCACCTCCGGGGAAAGCAGCATAGTCTGTGTCTTTATCCTTTGGGGCGACCCATTCCATCTGGAGAGGATCAGCTTCTGCAGAGGCCTCGAGTGAAGCTGGGCAAACTCCACCATGTCGAACATGGATACTATGGATCCCAGTAACCTCATTGCCGAGTGAATGAACACCCGGCGACTCTGCAGGCAAAGACGGACCTTTGCCTGAAACGCAGAGATCTTTTCTCCCGTCACAAAGATCCTCTGATGCTGAGAATCCAACAGAGCTCCTAGATGGAGCATCCTCTGTGATGGTTCCAGGGAGGACTTCTTCCAATTTACCAGCCAGCCGTGAGACTGCAATACAGAGACTGTTAGTTGCAGATGGCGCTGAAGTTTCTCTGGGGACTCCGCCAGTAACAGGAGATCGTCCAGATAAGGTAACAGGCGGACTCCCTGCAACCGCAGGAGGGCTGCCATGACGGCTATAACTTTGGTGAACACCCGAGGTGCTGTAGCCAGACCGAAGGGCAGAGCCTGAAACTGGAAGTGGTCCTTGACCACTGCAAATCTGAGGAAGCACTGGTGCGCTGATACAATAGGGATATGCAGGTAAGCATCCTGAACATCCAGCGACACCATGAAATCCCCAGGTTCCATTGCTAAAATAATGGAACGCAGGGTCTCCAACCTGAACCGAGGAACCCTCAGAAATCTGTTGAGGGATTTCAGGTTGAGCATTGGCCGGTAGGACCCATTGGGTTTCTGCACCAGAAAAAATATTGGAGTAATACCCCAATCCCTTCTGAGACAAAGGAACTGGCACTATAACTCCATTCTGGAGCATTGATTGTATAACCTTCTTGAGTTCCCGGGCCTTGTCCTGATTGGACGCAAGGCCTGTAGTGAAAAACCGTCTGGAGGCCCCCTGCGGAAGGAGAGAGCGTACCCCTGAGAGACCACTTCTCTGACCCACGTGTCTGAAGTGGTCAGACACCATCTTTGGGTGAATTTCAGAAGTCGGCCTCCCACTTTGGGGTCCCCCAAAGAGAGGCCCGTCCCGTCAGGCCGAAGGTTTGTCAACGGACTTGGGAGTGGAACGTCTGGTACTCCAGGCCTACTTCCTGGGCTTCGCAGGTTTCTTGGTGGCAGTCCTCCTAGGAAAGGACTGTACCCTGGGTCTGTTCTGTGTTCTGTAGGGGCAAAAGGACGAAGAACCCGCTCCTGATGGGACAGTAGTGGATGGCAGACACGCAGCCTTAGCTGCTGCCAAAGTAGCCATAATTTTGTCCAGATCAGGGCCAAACAGCACTTCTCCATTGAAGGGTAACCCCATCCAAACCCTTTTTTGGAATCAGCATCTGCCTTCCAAGAACGCAACCACAGGCTACGACGAGCCGCCACCGCTGCCGAGGAGATCTTAGACACCATGAGGCCTATATCTAAAGCTGCCTCATTAATGTAGGTAGCTGAGTCCCTTAAATTACCCACCAACTCCACCTGTTCAGGTGACGAGTCTCGGTCCAGGGATGCCTCCAGGGTATCAGATCAGTGCTCCATAGCTCTTGCCACCCAGCACACGGCCATAGCCGGTCTGGACACACCTCCTGCAAGGGAATAGATAGATTTCAAACATATTTCTACCCTGCAATCCGTGGGATCCTTTAAGGAGAACATAGAGGGCATTGGCAACGTAGCACTCTTTACTAGACGTGTAACGTGTGAATCCACTTGTGGCGGTTTATCCCATTTTGAAAAATAATTATCTGCAAAAGGGTATGCCACCGTAAACCGTCTAGGGGGCTGGTAACGCTTACCCGGCGTTTTCCACGCCTCCTCAAATGATCCACTAGCTGATCAGATAGGGGAAACACCGTAGCATCACTTTTAATATCCTTGAAAAAGGCATATTTAGATTTAGCTACAGGAGGAGCGTCATCCTCAATAACCAAGGCCGTGCGCACCGCACGTATGAGCCATTATCTGTTGTTACAACATCCTGATCTTGATGAGGTTGCAGCTGACGCTTCTGCGCCCGCACAGACGACTCGCCCTGTAACACCTCTGACAGCTGTTGTACTGAGGTAGACAGTGAATTAGCCCACGCAGGTTCATGGATGACCTGAGGGGGGCAACAACGGGAAACTCTGAGGTACGATAAACTGTTTAGGAAACCCCTGCATAGGGGATGAAACCATATTAGACTCTGTCGACTGCTGTGCACAGGTGCAGTGACAGAAATCGGCCGTGCCAACCGCAGGCACGCCTTACATAATCCATCAGAGTTACCATCACCCTCTGCCAATGGTACCTTGCATACAGTACACTAAGGCGGAATGGGGAAATCGTGCTCACTGTCAGACATACTGAGTGTGTGACCCGGAGCTGTATGTGACCACCGCACTTCACAACAAGTTGTATAGTGAGGTATAAATCCCCCTTGCAACACCGCACCGCAAGGGCTTGTTAGCAGAGAAGAAAGGGATAGGGAAAATAGCTGACAGTATGTGACAGTAACAGACAGCAGCGCTAGCCCAAAGTCACATACAATGCAGAAAACCCTCCAGTATCTCTGCTTCATCAACTAACCAGACCTCAGCCTGGCAGGAACCAGCGCTGCATACACTGACCTTGCACAGGAGGAGAGGTATGCGGGGGGACCCAGACCACGATGCCCGCGTTATCAGCGTCCAGCAGCGCTGCATACACTGACCTTGCACCGGAGGAGAGGTATGCAGGGGAACCAGACCACGATGCCCGCGGTAACAGCTTCCAGCAGCGCTGCATACACTGACCTAGCACCGAGGAGAGGTATGCAGGGGACCCAGACCACGATGCCCACGTTATCAGCTTCCAGCAGCGCTGCATACACTGACCTTGCACCGGAGGAGGGGTATGCAGGGGACCCAGACCACGAAGACCGCATTATCAGCTTCCAGCAGCGCTGCATACACTGACCTTGCACCGGAGGAGGGGTATGCAGGGGACCCAGACCACGATGCCCGCGTTATCAGCTTCCAGCAGCGCTGCATACACTGACCTTGCACCGGAGGAGAGGTATGCAGGGGACCCAGACCACGATGCCCGCGTTATCAGCTTCCAGCAGCGCTGCATACACTGACCTTGCACCGGAGGAGGGGTATGCAGGGGACCCAGACCACGATGCCCACGTTATCAGCTTCCAGCAGCGCTGCATACACTGACCTTGCACCGGAGGAGAGGTATGTAGGGGGACCCAGACCACGATGCCCGCGTTATCAGCTTCCAGCAGCGCTGCATACACTGACCTTGCACCGGAGGAGAGGTATGCAGGGGACCCAGACCACGATGCCCGCGTTATCAGCTTCCAGCAGCGCTGCATACACTGACCTTGCACCGGAGGAGAGGTATGCAGGGGGACCCAGACCACGATGCCCGCGTTATCAGCTTCCAGCAGCGCTGCATACACTGACCTTGCACCGGAGGAGAGGTATGCAGGGGGACCCAGACCACGATGCCCGCGTTATCAGCTTCCAGCAGCGCTGCATACACTGACCTTGCACCGGAGGAGAGGTATGCAGGGGACCCAGACCACGATGCCCGCGGTAACAGCTTCCAGCAGCGCTGCATACACTGACCTTGCACCGGAGGAGAGGTATGCAGGGGACCCAGACCACAATGCCCGCGGTAACAGCTTCCAGCAGCGCTTCATACACTGACCTAGCACCGGAGGAGAGGTATGCAGGGGGACCCAGACCACGATGCCCACGTTATCAGCTTCCAGCAGCGCTGCATACACTGACCTAGCACCGGAGGAGAGGTATGCAGGGGACCCAGACCACGATGCCCGCGTTATCAGCTTCCAGCAGCGCTGCATACACTGACCTTGCACCGGAGGAGAGGTATGCAGGGGACCCAGACCATGATGCCCACGTTATCAGCTTCCAGCAGCGCTGCATACACTGACCTTGCACCGGAGGAGAGGTATGCAGGGGACCCAGACCACGATGCCCGCGGTAACAGCTTCCAGCAGCGCTGCATACACTGACCTAGCACCGGAGGAGGGGTATGCAGGGGGACCCAGACCACGATGCCCGCGGTAACAGCTTCCAGCAGCGCTGCATACACTGACCTTGCACCGGAGGAGAGGTATGCGGGGGACCCAGACCACGATGCCCACGTTATCAGCTTCCAGCAGAGCTGCATACACTGACCATGCACCGGAGGAGAGGTATGCAGGGGACCCAGACCACGATGCCCGCGGTAACAGCTTCCAGCAGCACTGCATACACTGACCTTACACCGGAGGAGAGGTATGCAGGGGGACCCAGACCACGATGCCCGCGGTAACAGCTTCCAGCAGCGCTGCATACACTGACCTTGCATCGGAGGAGAGGTATGCAGGGGGACCCAGACCACGATGCCCACGTTATCAGCTTCCAGCAGCGCTGCATACACTGACCTAGCACCGGAGGAGAGTTATGCAGGGGGACCCAGACCACGATGCCCGCTTTATCAGCTTCCAGCAGCGCTGCATACACTGACCTTGCACCGGAGGAGAGGTATGCAGGGGGACCCAGACCACGATGCCCACGTTATCAGCTTCCAGCAGCGCTGCATACACTGACCTTGCACCGGAGGAGAGGTATGCAGGGGACCCAGACCACGATGCCCGCGTTATCAGCTTCCAGCAGCGCTGCATACACTGACCTAGCACCGGAGGAGGGGTATGCAGGGGACCCAGACCACGATGCCCGTGTTATCAGCTTCCAGCAGCGCTGCATAGACTGACCTTGCACCGGAGGAGAGGTATGCAGGGGACCCAGACCACGATGCCCGCATTATCAGCTTCCAGCAGCGCTGCATACACTGACCTTGCACCGGAGGAGAGGTATGCAGGGGACCCAGACCACGATGCCCGCGTTATCAGCTTCCAGCAGCGCTGCATACACTGACCTTGCACCGGAGGAGGGGTATGCAGGGGACCCAGACCACGATGCCCACGTTATCAGCTTCCAGCAGCGCTGCATACACTGACCTTGCACCGGAGGAGAGGTATGTAGGGGGACCCAGACCACGATGCCCGCGTTATCAGCTTCCAGCAGCGCTGCATACACTGACCTTGCACCGGAGGAGAGGTATGCAGGGGACCCAGACCACGATGCCCGCGTTATCAGCTTCCAGCAGCGCTGCATACACTGACCTTGCACCGGAGGAGAGGTATGCAGGGGGACCCAGACCACGATGCCCGCGTTATCAGCTTCCAGCAGCGCTGCATACACTGACCTTGCACCGGAGGAGAGGTATGCAGGGGGACCCAGACCACGATGCCCGCGGTAACAGCTTCCAGCAGCGCTGCATACACTGACCTTGCACCGGAGGAGAGGTATGCAGGGGACCCAGACCACGATGCCCGCGGTAACAGCTTCCAGCAGCGCTGCATACACTGACCTTGCACCGGAGGAGAGGTATGCAGGGGACCCAGACCACAATGCCCGCGGTAACAGCTTCCAGCAGCGCTTCATACACTGACCTAGCACCGGAGGAGAGGTATGCAGGGGGACCCAGACCACGATGCCCACGTTATCAGCTTCCAGCAGCGCTGCATACACTGACCTAGCACCGGAGGAGAGGTATGCAGGGGGACCCAGACCACGATGCCCGCGGTAACAGCTTCCAGCAGCGCTGCATACACTGACCTTGCATCGGAGGAGAGGTATGCAGGGGGACGCAGACCACGATGCCCACGTTATCAGCTTCCAGCAGCGCTGCATACACTGACCTAGCACCGGAGGAGAGTTATGCAGGGGGACCCAGACCACGATGCCCACGGTAACAGCTTCCAGCAGCGCTGCATACACTGACCTTGCACCGGAGGAGAGGTATGCAGGGGGACCCAGACCACGATGCCCACGTTATCAGCTTCCAGCAGCGCTGCATACACTGACCTTGCACCGGAGGAGAGGTATGCAGGGGACCCAGACCACGATGCCCGCGTTATCAGCTTCCAGCAGCGCTGCATACACTGACCTAGCACCGGAGGAGGGGTATGCAGGGGACCCAGACCACGATGCCCGTGTTATCAGCTTCCAGCAGCGCTGCATAGACTGACCTTGCACCGGAGGAGAGGTATGCAGGGGACCCAGACCACAATGCCCGCGTTATCAGCTTCCAGCAGCGCTGCATACACTGACCTTGCACCGGAGGAGGGGTATGCAGGGGGACCCAGACCACGATGCCCGCGTTATCAGCTTCCAGCAGCGCTGCATACACTAACCTAGCACCGGAGGAGAGGTATGCAGGGGGACCCCAGACCACGATGCCCGCGGTAACAGCTTCCAGCAGCGCTGCATACACTGACCTTGCACCGGAGGAGAGGTATGTAGGGAGACCCAGACCACGATCCCCGCGTTATCAGCTTCCAGCAGCGCTGCATACACTGACCTTGCACCGGAGGAGAGGTATGCAGGGGGACCCAGACCACGATGCCCGCGTTATCAGCTTCCAGCAGAGCTGCATACACTGACCTTGCACCAGAGGAGGGGTATGCAGGGGACCCAGACCACGATGCCCACGTTATCAGCTTCCAGCAGCGCTTCATACACTGACCTTGCACCAGAGGAGGGGTATGCAGGGGGACCCAGACCACGATGCCCACGTTATCAGCTTACAGCAGCGCTGCATATACTGACCTTGCACCAGAGGAGGGGTATGCAGGGGGACCCAGACCACGATGCCCACGTTATCAGCTTCCAGCAGCGCTTCATACACTGACCTTGCACCGGAGGAGAGGTATGCAGGGGACCCAGACCACGATGCCCACATTACCAGCTTCCAGCAGCGCTGCATACACTGACCTTGCACCGGAGGAGAGGTATGCAGGGGGACCCAGACCACGATGCCCGCGGTAACAGCTTCCAGCAGCGCTGCATACACTGACCTTGCACCGGAGGAGAGGTATGCAGGGGGACCCAAACCACGATGCCCGCGTTATCAGCTTCCAGCAGCGCTGCATACACTGACCTTACACCGGAGGAGAGGTATGCAGGGGGACCCAGACCACGATGCCCACGTTATCAGCTTCCAGCACCGCTGCATACACTGACCTTGCACCTGAGGAGAGGTATGCAGGGGACCCAGACCACGATGCCCGCGTTATCAGCTTCCAGCAGCGCTGCATACACTGACATAGCACCTGAGGAGAGGTATGCAGGGGGACCCAGACCACGATGCCCACGTTATCAGCTTCCCGCAGCGCTGCATACACTGACCTTGCACCGGAGGAGAGGTATGCAGGGGGACCCAGACCACAATGCCCGCGTTATCAGCCTGGCAGGAACCAGCGCTGCATACACTGACCTTGCACCGGAGGAGAGGTATGCGGGGGGACCCAGACCACGATGCCCGCGTTATCAGCGTCCAGCAGCGCTGCATACACTGACCTTGCACCGGAGGAGAGGTATGCAGGGGACCCAGACCACAATGCCCGCGGTAACAGCTTCCAGCAGCGCTGCATACACTGACCTAGCACCGGAGGAGAGGTATGCAGGGGACCCAGACCACGATGCCGGCGTTACCAGCTTCCAGCAGCGCTGCATACACTGACCTTGCACCGGAGGAGGGGTATGCAGGGGACCCAGACCACGATGCCCGCGTTATCAGCTTCCAGCAGCGCTGCATACACTGACCTTGCACCGGAGGAGAGGTATGCAGGGGACCCAGACCACGATGCCCGCGTTATCAGCTTCCAGCAGCGCTTCATACACTGACCTTGCACCGGAGGAGAGGTATGCAGGGGGCCCAGACCACGATGCCCGCGGTAACAGCTTCCAGCAGCGCTGCATACACTGACCTTGCACCGGAGGAGAGGTATGCAGGGGGGCCCAGACCACGATGCCCACGGTAACAGCTTCCAGCAGCGCTGCATACACTGACCTTGCACCGCAGGAGAGGTATGCGGGGGGACCCAGACCACGATGCCCGCGGTAACAGCTTCCAGCAGCGCTGCATACACTGACCTTGCACCGGAGGAGAGGTATGCAGGGGGACCCCAGACCACGATGCCCGCGGTAACAGCTTCCAGCAGCGCTGCATACACTGACCTTGCACCGGAGGAGAGGTATGCAGGGGACCCAGACCACGATGCCCACGTTATCAGCTTCCAGCAGCGCTGCATACACTGACCTTGCACCGGAGGAGAGGTATGCAGGGGACCCAGACCACGATGCCCACGTTATCAGCTTCCAGCAGCGCTGCATACACTGACCTTGCACCGTAGGAGAGGTATGCAGGGGGACCCAGACCGCGATGCCCGCGGTAACAGCTTCCAGCAGCGCTGCATACACTGACCTTGCACCGGAGGAGAGGTATGCAGGGGACCCAGACCACGATGCCCGCGTTTTCAGCTTCCAGCAGCGCTGCATACACTGACCTAGCACAAGAGGAGAGGTATGCAGGGGGACCCAGACCACGATGCCCGCGTTATCAGCTTCCAGCAGCGCTGCATACACTGACCTTGCACCGGAGGAGAGGTATGCAGGGGGACCCAGACCACGATGCCCACGTTATCAGCTTCCAGCAGCGCTGCATACACTGACCTAGCACCGGAGGAGAGGTATGCAGGGGGACCCAGACCACGATGCCCGCGTTATCAGCTTCCAGCAGCGCTGCATACACTGACCTTGCACCGGAGGAGAGGTATGCAGGGGACCCAGACCACGATGCCCGCGGTAACAGCTTCCAGCAGCGCTGCATACACTGACCTTGCACCGGAGGAGAGGTATGCAGGGGACCCAGACCACAATGCCCGCGGTAACAGCTTCCAGCAGCGCTTCATACACTGACCTAGCACCGGAGGAGAGGTATGCAGGGGGACCCAGACCACGATGCCCACGTTATCAGCTTCCAGCAGCGCTGCATACACTGACCTAGCACCGGAGGAGAGGTATGCAGGGGACCCAGACCACGATGCCCGCGTTATCAGCTTCCAGCAGCGCTGCATACACTGACCTTGCACCGGAGGAGAGGTATGCAGGGGACCCAGACCATGATGCCCACGTTATCAGCTTCCAGCAGCGCTGCATACACTGACCTTGCACCGGAGGAGAGGTATGCAGGGGACCCAGACCACGATGCCCGCGGTAACAGCTTCCAGCAGCGCTGCATACACTGACCTAGCACCGGAGGAGGGGTATGCAGGGGGACCCAGACCACGATGCCCGCGGTAACAGCTTCCAGCAGCGCTGCATACACTGACCTTGCACCGGAGGAGAGGTATGCGGGGGACCCAGACCACGATGCCCACGTTATCAGCTTCCAGCAGAG
Organism: Taudactylus pleione; assembly: GCA_031769625.1. Classification (NCBI taxonomy): domain Eukaryota; kingdom Metazoa; phylum Chordata; class Amphibia; order Anura; family Myobatrachidae; genus Taudactylus; species Taudactylus pleione. The sequence goes on along the minus strand of JAUIMM010000803.1, from coordinate 63,566 downwards.
CTGCATACACTGACCATGCACCGGAGGAGAGGTATGCAGGGGACCCAGACCACGATGCCCGCGGTAACAGCTTCCAGCAGCACTGCATACACTGACCTTACACCGGAGGAGAGGTATGCAGGGGGACCCAGACCACGATGCCCGCGGTAACAGCTTCCAGCAGCGCTGCATACACTGACCTTGCATCGGAGGAGAGGTATGCAGGGGGACCCAGACCACGATGCCCACGTTATCAGCTTCCAGCAGCGCTGCATACACTGACCTAGCACCGGAGGAGAGTTATGCAGGGGGACCCAGACCACGATGCCCGCTTTATCAGCTTCCAGCAGCGCTGCATACACTGACCTTGCACCGGAGGAGAGGTATGCAGGGGGACCCAGACCACGATGCCCACGTTATCAGCTTCCAGCAGCGCTGCATACACTGACCTTGCACCGGAGGAGAGGTATGCAGGGGACCCAGACCACGATGCCCGCGTTATCAGCTTCCAGCAGCGCTGCATACACTGACCTAGCACCGGAGGAGGGGTATGCAGGGGACCCAGACCACGATGCCCGTGTTATCAGCTTCCAGCAGCGCTGCATAGACTGACCTTGCACCGGAGGAGAGGTATGCAGGGGACCCAGACCACGATGCCCGCGTTATCAGCTTCCAGCAGCGCTGCATACACTGACCTTGCACCGGAGGAGAGGTATGCAGGGGACCCAGACCACGATGCCCGCATTATCAGCTTCCAGCAGCGCTGCATACACTGACCTTGCACCGGAGGAGGGGTATGCAGGGGACCCAGACCACGATGCCCACGTTATCAGCTTCCAGCAGCGCTGCATACACTGACCTTGCACCGGAGGAGAGGTATGTAGGGGGACCCAGACCACGATGCCCGCGTTATCAGCTTCCAGCAGCGCTGCATACACTGACCTTGCACCGGAGGAGAGGTATGCAGGGGACCCAGACCACGATGCCCGCGTTATCAGCTTCCAGCAGCGCTGCATACACTGACCTTGCACCGGAGGAGAGGTATGCAGGGGGACCCAGACCACGATGCCCGCGTTATCAGCTTCCAGCAGCGCTGCATACACTGACCTTGCACCGGAGGAGAGGTATGCAGGGGGACCCAGACCACGATGCCCGCGTTATCAGCTTCCAGCAGCGCTGCATACACTGACCTTGCACCGGAGGAGAGGTATGCAGGGGACCCAGACCACGATGCCCGCGGTAACAGCTTCCAGCAGCGCTGCATACACTGACCTTGCACCGGAGGAGAGGTATGCAGGGGACCCAGACCACAATGCCCGCGGTAACAGCTTCCAGCAGCGCTTCATACACTGACCTAGCACCGGAGGAGAGGTATGCAGGGGGACCCAGACCACGATGCCCACGTTATCAGCTTCCAGCAGCGCTGCATACACTGACCTAGCACCGGAGGAGAGGTATGCAGGGGACCCAGACCACGATGCCCGCGTTATCAGCTTCCAGCAGCGCTGCATACACTGACCTTGCACCGGAGGAGAGGTATGCAGGGGACCCAGACCATGATGCCCACGTTATCAGCTTCCAGCAGCGCTGCATACACTGACCTTGCATCGGAGGAGAGGTATGCAGGGGACCCAGACCACGATGCCCGCGGTAACAGCTTCCAGCAGCGCTGCATACACTGACCTAGCACCGGAGGAGGGGTATGCAGGGGGACCCAGACCACGATGCCCGCAGTAACAGCTTCCAGCAGCGCTGCATACACTGACCTTGCACCGGAGGAGAGGTATGCGGGGGACCCAGACCACGATGCCCACGTTATCAGCTTCCAGCAGAGCTGCATACACTGACCATGCACCGGAGGAGAGGTATGCAGGGGACCCAGACCACGATGCCCGCGGTAACAGCTTCCAGCAGCGCTGCATACACTGACCTTGCATCGGAGGAGAGGTATGCAGGGGGACCCAGACCACGATGCCCACGTTATCAGCTTCCAGCAGCGCTGCATACACTGACCTAGCACCGGAGGAGAGTTATGCAGGGGGACCCAGACCACGATGCCCACGGTAACAGCTTCCAGCAGCGCTGCATACACTGACCTTGCACCGGAGGAGAGGTATGCAGGGGGACCCAGACCACGATGCCCACGTTATCAGCTTCCAGCAGCGCTGCATACACTGACCTTGCACCGGAGGAGAGGTATGCAGGGGACCCAGACCACGATGCCCGCGTTATCAGCTTCCAGCAGCGCTGCATACACTGACCTAGCACCGGAGGAGGGGTATGCAGGGGACCCAGACCACGATGCCCGTGTTATCAGCTTCCAGCAGCGCTGCATAGACTGACCTTGCACCGGAGGAGAGGTATGCAGGGGACCCAGACCACAATGCCCGCGTTATCAGCTTCCAGCAGCGCTGCATACACTGACCTTGCACCGGAGGAGGGGTATGCAGGGGGACCCAGACCACGATGCCCGCGTTATCAGCTTCCAGCAGCGCTGCATACACTAACCTAGCACCGGAGGAGAGGTATGCAGGGGGCCCCCAGACCACGATGCCCGCGGTAACAGCTTCCAGCAGCGCTGCATACACTGACCTTGCACCGGAGGAGAGGTATGTAGGGAGACCCAGACCACGATCCCCGCGTTATCAGCTTCCAGCAGCGCTGCATACACTGACCTTGCACCGGAGGAGAGGTATGCAGGGGGACCCAGACCACGATGCCCGCGTTATCAGCTTCCAGCAGAGCTGCATACACTGACCTTGCACCAGAGGAGGGGTATGCAGGGGACCCAGACCACGATGCCCACGTTATCAGCTTCCAGCAGCGCTTCATACACTGACCTTGCACCAGAGGAGGGGTATGCAGGGGGACCCAGACCACGATGCCCACGTTATCAGCTTACAGCAGCGCTGCATATACTGACCTTGCACCAGAGGAGGGGTATGCAGGGGGACCCAGACCACGATGCCCACGTTATCAGCTTCCAGCAGCGCTTCATACACTGACCTTGCACCGGAGGAGAGGTATGCAGGGGACCCAGACCACGATGCCCACATTACCAGCTTCCAGCAGCGCTGCATACACTGACCTTGCACCGGAGGAGAGGTATGCAGGGGGACCCAGACCACGATGCCCGCGGTAACAGCTTCCAGCAGCGCTGCATACACTGACCTTGCACCGGAGGAGAGGTATGCAGGGGGACCCAAACCACGATGCCCGCGTTATCAGCTTCCAGCAGCGCTGCATACACTGACCTTACACCGGAGGAGAGGTATGCAGGGGGACCCAGACCACGATGCCCACGTTATCAGCTTCCAGCAGCGCTGCATACACTGACCTTGCACCTGAGGAGAGGTATGCAGGGGACCCAGACCACGATGCCCGCGTTATCAGCTTCCAGCAGCGCTGCATACACTGACATAGCACCTGAGGAGAGGTATGCAGGGGGACCCAGACCACGATGCCCACGTTATCAGCTTCCCGCAGCGCTGCATACACTGACCTTGCACCGGAGGAGAGGTATGCAGGGGGACCCAGACCACAATGCCCGCGTTATCAGCCTGGCAGGAACCAGCGCTGCATACACTGACCTTGCACCGGAGGAGAGGTATGCGGGGGGACCCAGACCACGATGCCCGCGTTATCAGCGTCCAGCAGCGCTGCATACACTGACCTTGCACCGGAGGAGAGGTATGCAGGGGACCCAGACCACAATGCCCGCGGTAACAGCTTCCAGCAGCGCTGCATACACTGACCTAGCACCGGAGGAGAGGTATGCAGGGGACCCAGACCACGATGCCCGCGTTACCAGCTTCCAGCAGCGCTGCATACACTGACCTTGCACCGGAGGAGGGGTATGCAGGGGACCCAGACCACGATGCCCGCGTTATCAGCTTCCAGCAGCGCTGCATACACTGACCTTGCACCGGAGGAGAGGTATGCAGGGGACCCAGACCACGATGCCCGCGTTATCAGCTTCCAGCAGCGCTTCATACACTGACCTTGCACCGGAGGAGAGGTATGCAGGGGGCCCAGACCACGATGCCCGCGGTAACAGCTTCCAGCAGCGCTGCATACACTGACCTTGCACCGGAGGAGAGGTATGCAGGGGGGCCCAGACCACGATGCCCACGGTAACAGCTTCCAGCAGCGCTGCATACACTGACCTTGCACCGCAGGAGAGGTATGCGGGGGGACCCAGACCACGATGCCCGCGGTAACAGCTTCCAGCAGCGCTGCATACACTGACCTTGCACCGGAGGAGAGGTATGCAGGGGGACCCCAGACCACGATGCCCGCGGTAACAGCTTCCAGCAGCGCTGCATACACTGACCTTGCACCGGAGGAGAGGTATGCAGGGGGACCCACACCACGATGCCCGCGTTATCAGCTTCCAGCAGCGCTGCATACACTGACCTTGCACCGGAGGAGAGGTATGCAGGGGGACCCAGACCACGATGCCCACGTTATCAGCTTCCAGCAGCGCTGCATACACTGACCTAGCACCGGAGGAGAGGTATGCAGGGGGACCCAGACCACGATGCCCGTGTTATCAGCTTCCAGCAGCGCTGCATACACTGACCTAGCACCGGAGGAGAGGTATGCAGGGGACCCAGACCACGATGCCCGCGTTATCAGCTTCCAGCAGCGCTGCATACACTGACCTTGCACCGGAGGAGGGGTATGCAGGGGACCCAGACCACGATGCCCGCGTTATCAGCTTCCAGCAGCGCTTCATACACTGACCTTGCACCAGAGGAGAGGTATGCAGGGGGACCCAGACCACGATGCCCGCGTTATCAGCTTCCAGCAGCGCTGCATACACTGACCTTGCACCGGAGGAGGGGTATGCAGGGGACCCAGACCACGATGCCCGCGTTATCAGCTTCCAGCAGCGCTTCATACACTGACCTTGCACCGGAGGAGGGGTATGCAGGGGACCCAGACCACGATGCCACCGTTATCAGCTTCCAGCAGCGCTTCATACACTGACCTTGCACCGGAGGAGAGGTATGCAGGGGGACCCAGACCACGATGCCCGCGTTATCAGCTTCCAGCAGAGCTGCATACACTGACCTTGCACCAGAGGAGGGGTATGCAGGGGACCCAGACCACGATGCCCACGTTATCAGCTTACAGCAGCGCTGCATATACTGACCTTGCACCAGAGGAGGGGTATGCAGGGGGACCCAGACCACGATGCCCACGTTATCAGCTTCCAGCAGCGCTTCATACACTGACCTTGCACCGGAGGAGAGGTATGCAGGGGACCCAGACCACGATGCCCACATTACCAGCTTCCAGCAGCGCTGCATACACTGACCTTGCACCGGAGGAGAGGTATGCAGGGGGACCCAGACCACGATGCCCGCGGTAACAGCTTCCAGCAGCGCTGCATACACTGACCTTGCACCGGAGGAGAGGTATGCAGGGGGACCCAAACCACGATGCCCGCGTTATCAGCTTCCAGCAGCGCTGCATACACTGACCTTACACCGGAGGAGAGGTATGCAGGGGGACCCAGACCACGATGCCCACGTTATCAGCTTCCAGCAGCGCTGCATACACTGACCTTGCACCTGAGGAGAGGTATGCAGGGGACCCAGACCACGATGCCCGCGTTATCAGCTTCCAGCAGCGCTGCATACACTGACATAGCACCGGAGGAGAGGTATGCAGGGGGACCCAGACCACAATGCCCGCGTTATCAGCCTGGCAGGAACCAGCGCTGCATACACTGACCTTGCACCGGAGGAGAGGTATGCGGGGGGACCCAGACCACGATGCCCGCGTTATCAGCGTCCAGCAGCGCTGCATACACTGACCTTGCACCGGAGGAGAGGTATGCAGGGGACCCAGACCACAATGCCCGCGGTAACAGCTTCCAGCAGCGCTGCATACACTGACCTAGCACCGGAGGAGAGGTATGCAGGGGACCCAGACCACGATGCCCGCGTTACCAGCTTCCAGCAGCGCTGCATACACTGACCTTGCACCGGAGGAGGGGTATGCAGGGGACCCAGACCACGATGCCCGCGTTATCAGCTTCCAGCAGCGCTGCATACACTGACCTTGCACCGGAGGAGAGGTATGCAGGGGACCCAGACCACGATGCCCGCGTTATCAGCTTCCAGCAGCGCTTCATACACTGACCTTGCACCCGAGGAGAGGTATGCAGGGGGCCCAGACCACGATGCCCGCGGTAACAGCTTCCAGCAGCGCTGCATACACTGACCTTGCACCGGAGGAGAGGTATGCAGGGGGGCCCAGACCACGATGCCCACGGTAACAGCTTCCAGCAGCGCTGCATACACTGACCTTGCACCGCAGGAGAGGTATGCGGGGGGACCCAGACCACGATGCCCGCGGTAACAGCTTCCAGCAGCGCTGCATACACTGACCTTGCACCGGAGGAGAGGTATGCAGGGGGACCCCAGACCACGATGCCCGCGGTAACAGCTTCCAGCAGCGCTGCATACACTGACCTTGCACCGTAGGAGAGGTATGCAGGGGGACCCAGACCGCGATGCCCGCGGTAACAGCTTCCAGCAGCGCTGCATACACTGACCTTGCACCGGAGGAGAGGTATGCAGGGGACCCAGACCACGATGCCCGCGTTTTCAGCTTCCAGCAGCGCTGCATACACTGACCTAGCACAAGAGGAGAGGTATGCAGGGGGACCCAGACCACGATGCCCGCGTTATCAGCTTCCAGCAGCGCTGCATACACTGACCTTGCACCGGAGGAGAGGTATGCAGGGGGACCCAGACCACGATGCCCACGTTATCAGCTTCCAGCAGCGCTGCATACACTGACCTAGCACCGGAGGAGAGGTATGCAGGGGGACCCAGACCACGATGCCCATGTTATCAGCTTCCAGCAGCGCTGCATACACTGACCTAGCACCGGAGGAGAGGTATGCAGGGGACCCAGACCACGATGCCCGCGTTATCAGCTTCCAGCAGCGCTGCATACACTGACCTTGCACCGGAGGAGGGGTATGCAGGGGACCCAGACCACGATGCCCGCGTTATCAGCTTCCAGCAGCGCTTCATACACTGACCTTGCACCAGAGGAGAGGTATGCAGGGGGACCCAGACCACGATGCCCGCGTTATCAGCTTCCAGCAGCGCTGCATACACTGACCTTGCACCGGAGGAGGGGTATGCAGGGGACCCAGACCACGATGCCCGCGTTATCAGCTTCCAGCAGCGCTTCATACACTGACCTTGCACCGGAGGAGGGGTATGCAGGGGACCCAGACCACGATGCCACCGTTATCAGCTTCCAGCAGCGCTGCATACACTGACCTTGCACCGGAGGAGAGGTATGCAGGGGACCCAGACCACGATGCCCACGTTATCAGCTTCCAGCAGCGCTGCATACACTGACCTTGCACCGTAGGAGAGGTATGCAGGGGGACCCAGACCGCGATGCCCGCGGTAACAGCTTCCAGCAGCGCTGCATACACTGACCTTGCACCGGAGGAGAGGTATGCAGGGGACCCAGACCACGATGCCCGCGTTATCAGCTTCCAGCAGCGCTGCATACACTGACCTTGCACCGGAGGAGAGGTATGCAGGGGGGCCCAGACCACGATGCCCGCGATAACAGCTTCCAGCAGCGCTGCATACACTGACCTTGCACCGGAGGAGAGGTATGCAGGGGACCCAGACCACGATGCCCGCGTTATCAGCTTCCAGCAGCGCTGCATACACTGACCTTGCACCGGAGGAGAGGTATGCAGGGGGGCCCAGACCACGATGCCCACGGTAACAGCTTCCAGCAGCGCTGCATACACTGACCTTGCACCGCAGGAGAGGTATGCGGGGGGACCCAGACCACGATGCCCGCGGTAACAGCTTCCAGCAGCGCTGCATACACTGACCTTGCACCGGAGGAGAGGTATGCAGGGGGACCCCAGACCACGATGCCCGCGGTAACAGCTTCCAGCAGCGCTGCATACACTGACCTTGCACCGGAGGAGAGGTATGCAGGGGACCCAGACCACGATGCCCACGTTATCAGCTTCCAGCAGTGCTGCATACACTGACCTTGCTCCGGAGGAGAGGTATGCAGGGGACCCAGACCACGATGCCCACGTTATCAGCTTCCAGCAGCGCTGCATACACTGACCTTGCATCGGAGGAGGGGTATGCAGTGGACCCAGACCACGATGCCCGCGTTATCAGCTTCCAGCAGCGCTTCATACACTGACCTTGCACCGGAGGAGGGGTATGCAGGGGACCCAGACCACGATGCCCACGTTATCAGCTTCCAGCAGCGCTGCATACACTGACCTTGCACCGGAGGAGAGGTATGCAGGGGACCCCAGACCACGATGCCCGCGGTAACAGCTTCCAGCAGCGCTGCATACACTGACCTTGCACCGGAGGAGAGGTATGCAGGGGACCCCAGACCACGATGCCCGCGGTAACAGCTTCCAGCAGCGCTGCATACACTGACCTTGCACCGGAGGAGAGGTATGCAGGGGACCCAGACCACGATGCCCGCGTTATCAGCTTCCAGCAGCGCTGCATACACTGACCTTGCACCGGAGGAGAGGTATGCAGGGGACCCAGACCACGATCCCCGCGTTATCAGCTTCCAGCAGCGCTGCATACACTGACCTTGCACCGGAGGAGAGGTATGTAGGGGGTCCCAGACCACGATGCCCGCGTTATCAGCTTCCAGCAGCGCTGCATACACTGACCTTGCACCGGAGGAGAGGTATGCAGGGGACCCAGACCACGATGCCCGCGTTATCAGCTTCCAGCAGCGCTGCATACACTGACCTAGCACCGGAGGAGAGGTATGCAGGGGGACCCAGACCACGATGCCCGCGTTATCAGCTTCCAGCAGCGCTTCATACACTGACCTTGCACTGGAGGAGAGGTATGCAGGGGACCCAGACCACGATGCCCGCATTATCAGCTTCCAGCAGCGCTGCATACACTGACCTTGCACCGGAGGAGAGGTATGCGGGGGGACCCAGACCACGATGCCCGCGTTATCAGCTTCCAGCAGCGCTGCATACACTGACCTTGCACCGGAGGAGAGGTATGCAGGGGGACCCAGACCACAATGCACGCGTTATCAGCTTCCAGCAGCACTGCATACACTGACCTAGCACCGGAGGAGAGGTATGCAGGGGACCCAGACCACGATGCCCGCGTTTTTCAGCTTCCAACAGCGTTTGCCACATGTATTAAAATGGCCACCGAGGAGCAGAGGGAGGGCTGGTCCGGGGGCGGAGCGCATGCAGATGCCTAACCACCTTGTGGAGAGGCCGTGTGCAGCGGGGGAGGTGCCGGCTGCTTAGCAGGGAAAGCTCCCCTGGCATGCATTTAACCCTTGGGACGCTGGACTTTTACTGTTTCTGTCCAGTCCTCAGTCCCAGGGGGGTAGTGGAAAGCGCAGGGATCAGTAGCCTGGTTCCACACTGCAGCCAGTCCCCAGGGAGCCCCCTGCCTGGGGACTAAGGACTGTGCTATGCGGCTGGGACCCACCGCGGGACCTTGCCGCTTACCTGAACCCCTGTAAATCCGGCCACAGTCCCGGGTAACTGGGGCCACCGCTAGCTGTGAACCCCGTCGCCCACCAGCATCCCCAGATCAGTACCGGTGTTCTGGTACCAGCGGGGTGTAGGAGCGACGATATGGACGTCAGTACAGACTGTCCATGTTGTCTGCTCGTTAGATGTGCAGCCACAGCTGCATTGAAGAACTTCAGGGGGCCTACAGACCCCCACTCTGTACAGTGCATCCGACTTCAGCCAGGCACCGACGAAAACTGAGTGCCTGAGGCTCGGAGGCGGGGTATAGGAAAGGGACCCCAGTGCATCCTGGGAGGATGAAAACTTTAACTCTGTGGTGCCTGGATGTCTGCCGCCATCGCCTATACCCCAAGGTATCCTGTGGAACCCTATGGACCCTGATGTAGAAAGATAGATATGAGATAGATAATATGAGATAGATAGATAAATAGATATGAGTTAGATAGATAAATAGATTAGATAGATATGAGATAGATAGATAAATAGATTAGATAGATATGAGATAGATAGATAAATAGATATGAGATAGATAGATAAATAGATATGAGAAAGATAGATTAGATAGATATGAGATAGATAAATAGATATGAGATAGATAGATTAGATAGATATGAGATAGATAGATAGATAGATGTGAGATAGATAGATTAGATAGATATGAGATAGATAAATAGATATGAGATAGATAGATAAATAGATATGAGATAGATAGATTAGATAGATATGAGATAGATAAATAGATATGAGATAGATAGATACATAGATAGATAGATATGAGATAGATAGATAGATAAATAGATTAGATAGATAGATAAATAGATATGAGATAGATAGATATGAGATAGATAAATAGATATGAGATAGATAGATACATAGATAGATAGATATGAGATAGATAGATAGATATGAGATAGATAGATAAATAGATTAGATAGATATGAGATAGATAGATAGATAGATTAGATAGATATGAGATAGATAAATATATATGAAATAGATAGATGTGAGATAGATAAATAGATATGAGATAGATAGATAAATAGATAGATATGAGATAGATAGATAAATAGATATGAGACAGATAGATAAATAGATTAGATAGATATGAGATAGATAGATAAATAGATAGATATGAGATAGATAGATAGATTAGATAGAATTGAGATAGATATGAGATAGATAAATAGATATGAGATAGATAGATAAATAGATAGATATGAGATAGATAGATAAATAGATATGAGATAGATAGATAAATAGATTAGATAGATATGAGATAGATAGATAAATAGATAGATATGAGATAGATAGATAGATTAGATAGAATTGAGATAGATAAATAGATATGAGATAGATAAATAGATATGAGATAGATAGATAGATAGATATGAGATAGATAGATAGATTAGATAGAATTGAGATAGATAAATAGATATGAGATAGATAAATAGATATGAGATAGATAAATAGATATGAGATAGATATGAGATAGATAAATAGATATGAGATAGATATATAGATATGAGATAGATAAATAGATATGAGATAGATAAATAGATATGAGATAGATATATAGATATGAGATAGATAGATAAAAAAAATATGGACATCACCAAGGAATATTCTTCATTTATATCTCTATTTAGTAATGGAAAAGAACAGGGGCGTACCGTACTTACAGCAGGCTGAAGGGTTGCCCCGTACTTCAATGGTATCTTTAGGGAGATGAACAGAACACTGTTGATCTGATTGGCACCACTCATGTTCTTTCTTGAAAATTGGGCTGCCCAATTTCTATCTGTTTTATTTGAAGCAAAATCTGTGGTTTGGCAGCGGCGGGCAGAGCATGGAAACTGAAACAACGAACAAAGAGAGTCTCGGATAACAGCGTGGAGATACTGTACACGCACTTACAGGCACATTAACAGGGGCACACAGGCAGATGGATAAATGCGTACGGCAATACGCGCAGTGACACAGGGCTTCCTTCAGAGCCGCTCGTAAGCGGCCGCTCGTTCGTTCCGAGCGATGTTCGCACATCTGCGCTTGCGTACGGATTGTAATACCAGTAGAACCAGTCAGTGCGGCCGAAAATCGTGTGCTCGCTATATAGCGAATGCCTGCTATTTTGAATGACAGGAGGAGGCATATGTGGGTGGTAACAGGGGAAGGTGCTTGAAAACGGGGAGTGGAAATCAGAACGCAGGCGTGCTTAAAGGTCACAACGGGCGTTTTAAGGGTGTGCATAATTAACAAAGTAGCGTCATCGACCACGTCAGTTATTTGTCTTTTAGCTAGAACTGCTCGCATGATTGTGGTAGGAAAAACCAACCACAAGAATAGCGAGCAGTTCATACGCTGTTCGATGTACTCGATTAATCTAATAAATAGCGGAGATGACGTAGGATGCGAGCGGCCAGGGGGCGTTTTTTTCAAAATAGCGAGAGCATGTTTTGTTCGCTCGTTGAGACATAGAGGCGTGAACAGACCGCAAAGAGCGAACGGTTAATTTAAATAGCCACCCCCTTTTCCTGAACGAGCGAGCGCAAATAGCGTCCGGCTCTGAATCAGACCCTCAATTCCTTTCCTATGGTCCTGAACAGCAACATCTTCAGTGAGAGATTCCGGTAACGAGGAGTGCATTGGAGAAGGAGGGCAGGAAGGTCTTAATCTGCCCTATTTCCCTCCCTAAAGATACCATTGAAGTACGGGGCAACCCTTCAGCCTGCTGTAAGTACGGTACGCCCCTGTTCTTTTCCATTACTAAATAGAGATATAAATAAAGAATATTCCTTGGTGGGAAAAGATACCTTGATATGTTTAGTACACCCACTTTTATAGTGAGTGGGGTACGCCGATTTTAGTAACCAGTATACGATAACTGTTGAATTTTTTTTAACAAAATTGTTGATATTTAATGTTTATTTTCTTTCATATATAAATTGCGTCATCCTGAGAGTCCCAGACAGCACTGGAATATTCAAACGGGACATACCATAGGAGAATATCTGTATTTTCTTTATTTTTTTTCTGATTATTTTTCATCAGCGCATTCTCACTTACAGAAACTATTATTTGTTTAGATAGATATGAGATAGATAGGTAGATAGATATGAGATAGATTTATAGATAGATGTATAGATAGATATGAGATAGATGTATAGATAGATATGAGATAGATGTATAGATAGATATGAGATAGATTTATAGATAGATGTATAGATAGATATGAGATAGATGTATAGATAGATATGAGATAGATTTATAGATAGATATGAGATAGATGTATAGATAGATGAGATAGATTTATAGATAGATGTTTAGATAGATATGAGATAGATAGATATATATGAGATAGACAGATATATATATGAGATAGATAGATATGAGATAGACAGATATATATGAGATAGATAGATATGAGATAGATAGATAGATAGATATGAGATAGATAGATAGATAGATAGATAGATAGATAGATAGATAGATAGATAGATAGATAGATAGATAGATAGATAGATATGAGATAGATAGATATGAGATAGATAGATAGATAGATAGATAGATAGATAGATAGATAGATAGATATGAGATAGCAAGATAGATATGAGATAGACATATATACATATATTAGGGATGTGCCGGCTCGGTTTTACTCGGATTTACTCGGTTCTTATCGCCACTTTACCGCAAATTCGGATTTATTATATTGGCTAACCAAAACACATGATAGGCGATAGCCAATAAAATGTTGTTTAAAGATCCGAGTAAAATCGAACCCGCTCACCCCTAATATATATATATATGAGATAGATAGATATTAAATACATATATAGATAGATATGATGTAGATAGATATGAGATAGAGGTAGATATGAGATAGATAGATATGATATTAGATAGATAGATATTTATGAGATAGATAGATTAGATAGATATGATCAGGGCCGGATTAAGGGCAGGGCGACAGGGGCGGTCGTCCTGGGGCCCCCACACATAGGGGGTCCCCACACACTGCCCCCGTCCACATCCCCATAATAAACAATTTTTAAAAATCTTTTAATGGTGCCGAGGCCCGCAATTAGGCCCCGCCCCTCCCGCATTTTCGCTCCACCCCCTTTTCTAGCTGCCGGGCAACCTCCTTTATCGGCTCCTCCGCTCCTGTCCTTTCTTCTCCGCGAACACACAAGGCGGCCGAGGCCCGGGATCTGCTTCCTCTGCTCTGTCAGTGGACGCAGTGAGCACCATGGAGGGAGCACAAGCAGTACACTGCAGCTGGAAGGTAGGGGGGGGTGCCTGGGTGCTGGTAGTGTAGGAGGGGTGTGTTTTTAGTGTAGTAGGGGGGTGTCTGTGTGTATTTAGTGTAGTAGAGGGGTGTCTGGGTGCTGGTAGTGTAGGAGGGGGTGTCTGGGTGCTGGTAGTGTAGTAGGGGAGTGTCTGTGTGTATTTAGTGTAGGAGGGGGTGTCTGGGTGCTGGTAGTGTAGTAGGGGGGTGTCTGTGTGTAATTAGTGTAGGAGGGGGGTGTCTGGGTGCTGGTAGTGTAGTAGGGGGTGTCTATGTGCTGGTAGTGTAGTAGGGGGGGTGTCTGTGTTTTTAGTGTAGTAGGGGGGTGTCTGTGTGTATTTAATGTAGGAGGGGGGGTGTCTGGGTGCTGGTAGTGTAGTAGGAGGGTGTCTGTGTGTATTAAGTGTAGGAGGGGGTGTCTGGGTGCTGGTAGTGTAGTAGGGGGGTGTCTGTGTATTTAGTGTAGGAGGGGGTGTCTGTGTTTTTAGTGTAGGAGGGGGGTGTCTGGGTGCTGGTAATGTAGTAGGGGGGTGTCTGTGTATTTAGTGTAGGAGGGGGTGTCTGTGTTTTTAGTGTAGGAGGGGGGTGTCTGGGTGCTGGTAGTGTAGTAGGGGGGTGTCTGTGTTTTTAGTGTAGGAGGGGGGTGTCTGGGTGCTGGTAGTGTAGTAGGGGGGTGTCTGTGTGTAATTAGTGTAGTAGGGGGGTGTCTGTGTTTTTAGTGTAGGAGGGGGGTGTCTGGGTGCTGGTAGTGTAGTAGGGGGGTGTCTGTGTGTATTTAGTGTAGGAGGGGGTGTCTGGGTGCTGGTAGTGTAGTAGGGGGGTGTCTGTGTATTTAGTGTAGTAGGGGGGTGTCTGTGTTTTTAGTGTAGGAGGGGGGTGTCTGGGTGCTGGTAGTGTAGTAGGGGGGTGTCTGTGTGTATTTAGTGTAGGAGGGGGTGTCTGGGTGCTGGTAGTGTAGTAGGGGGGTGTCTGTGTATTTAGTGTAGGAGGGGGTGTCTGTGTTTTTAGTGTAGGAGGGGGGTGTCTGGGTGCTGGTAGTGTAGTAGGGGGGTGTCTGTGTGTAATTAGTGTAGGAGGGGGGTGTCTGGGTGCTGGTAGTGTAGTAGGGGGTGTCTGGGTGCTGGTAGTGTAGTTGGGGAGGTGTCTGTGTTTTAAGTGTAGGTGGGGGTGTCTATGTGCTGGTAGTGTAGTAGGGGGGGTGTCTGTGTTTTTAGTGTAGGAGGGGGTGTCTGGGTGTATTTAGTGTAGGAGGGGGTGTCTGGGTGCTGGTAGTGTAGTAGGGGGGTGTCTGTGTTTTTAGTGTAGGAGGGGGTGTCTGGGTGCTGGTAGTGTAGTAGGGGAGTGTCTGGGTGCTGGTAGTGTAGTAGGGGGTGTCTGGGTGCTGGTAGTGTAGTAGGGGGGGGTGTCTGTGTTTTTAGTGTAGGAGGGGGTGTCTGGGTGCTGGTAGTGTAGTAGGGGGGTGTCTGTGGGGGGTGTCTGGGTGCTGGTAGTGTAGTAGGGGGGGTGTCTGTGTTTTTAGTGTAGGAGGGGGGGTGTCTGGGTGCTGGTAGTGTAGTAGGGGGGTGTCTGTGGGGGGTGTCTCGGTGCTGGTAGTGTAGTAGGGGGGTGTCTGTGGGGGGTGTCTGGGTGCTGGTAGTGTAGTAGGGGGTGTCTGGGTGCTGGTAGTGTATTAGGGGGTGTCTGGGTGCTGGTAGTGTAGTAGGGGGGTGTCTGTGTGTATTTAATGTAGGAGGGGGGTGTCTGGGTGCTGGTAGTGTAGTAGGGGAGTGTCTGTGTGTATTAAGTGTAGGAGGGGGTGTCTGGGTGCTGGTAATGTAGTAGGGGGGTGTCTGTGTATTTAGTGTAGGAGGGGGTGTCTGTGTTTTTAGTGTAGGAGGGGGGTGTCTGGGTGCTGGTAGTGTAGTAGGGGGGTGTCTGTGTTTTTAGTGTAGGAGGGGGGTGTCTGGGTGCTGGTAGTGTAGTAGGGGGGTGTCTGTGTGTAATTAGTGTAGTAGGGGGGTGTCTGTGTTTTTAGTGTAGGAGGGGGGTGTCAGGGTGCTGGTAGTGTAGTAGGGGGGTGTCTGTGTGTATTTAGTGTAGGAGGGGGTGTCTGGGTGCTGGTAGTGTAGTAGGGGGGTGTCTGTGTTTTTAGTGTAGGAGGGGGGTGTCTGGGTGCTGGTAGTGTAGTAGGGGGGTGTCTGTGTGTAATTAGTGTAGGAGGGGGGGTGTCTGTGTGTAATTAGTGTAGGAGGGGGGTGTCTGGGTGCTGGTAGTGTAGTAGGGGGTGTCTGGGTGCTGGTAGTGTAGTTGGGGAGGTGTCTGTGTTTTAAGTGTAGGTGGGGGTGTCTATGTGCTGGTAGTGTAGTAGGGGGGTGTCTGGGTGTATTTAGTGTAGGAGGGGGTGTCTGGGTGCTGGTAGTGTAGTAGGGGGGTGTCTGTGTTTTTAGTGTAGGAGGGGGTGTCTGGGTGCTGGTAGTGTAGTAGGGGAGTGTCTGGGTGCTGGTAGTGTAGTAGGGGGGGGTGTCTGTGTTTTTAGTGTAGGAGGGGGTGTCTGGGTGCTGGTAGTGTAGTAGGGGGGTGTCTGTGGGGGGTGTCTGGGTGCTGGTAGTGTAGTAGGGGGGGTGTCTGTGTTTTTAGTGTAGGAGGGGGTGTCTGGGTGCTGGTAGTGTAGTAGGGGGGTGTCTGTGGGGGGTGTCTCGGTGCTGGTAGTGTAGTAGGGGGGTGTCTGTGGGGGGTGTCTGGGTGCTGGTAGTGTAGTAGGGGGTGTCTGGGTGCTGGTAGTGTATTAGGGGGTGTCTGGGTGCTGGTAGTGTATTAGGGGGGTGTCTGTGTGTATTTAATGTAGGAGGGGGGTGTCTGGGTGCTGGTAGTGTAGTAGGAGGGTGTCTGTGTGTATTAAGTGTAGGAGGGGGTGTCTGGGTGCTGGTAATGTAGTAGGGGGGTGTCTGTGTATTTAGTGTAGGAGGGGGTGTCTGTGTTTTTAGTGTAGGAGGGGGGTGTCTGGGTGCTGGTAGTGTAGTTGGGGAGGTGTCTGTGTTTTAAGTGTAGGTGGGGGTGTCTATGTGCTGGTAGTGTAGTAGGGGGGGTGTCTGTGTTTTTAGTGTAGGAGGGGATGTCTGGGTGCTGGTAGTGTAGTAGGGGGGTGTCTGTGTGTAATTAGTGTAGGAGGGGGGTGTCTGGGTGCTGGTAGTGTAGTAGGGGGTGTCTGGGTGCTGGTAGTGTAGTTGGGGAGGTGTCTGTGTTTTAAGTGTAGGTGGGGGTGTCTATGTGCTGGTAGTGTAGTAGGGGGGGTGTCTGTGTTTTTAGTGTAGGAGGGGGGTGTCTGGGTGCTGGTAGTGTAGTAGGGGGGTGTCTGTGTGTAATTAGTGTAGGAGGGGGGTGTCTGGGTGCTGGTAGTGTAGTAGGGGGTGTCTGGGTGCTGGTAGTGTAGTTGGGGAGGTGTCTGTGTTTTAAGTGTAGGAGGGGGGTGTCTATGTGCTGGTAGTGTAGTAGGGGGGGTGTCTGTGTTTTTAGTGTAGGAGGGGGTGTCTGGGTGCTGGTAGTGTAGTAGGGGGGTGTCTGTGGGGGGTGTCTGGGTGCTGGTAGTGTAGTAGGGGGTGTCTGGGTGCTGGTAGTGTAGTAGGGGGTGTCTGTGTTTTTAGTGTAGGAGGGGGTGTCTGGGTGCTGGTAGTGTAGTAGGGGGGTGTCTGTGTTTTTAGTGTAGGAGGGGGTGTCTGGGTGCTGGTAGTGTAGTAGGGGGGTGTCTGGGTGCTGGTAGTGTAGTAGGGGGTGTCTGGGTGCTGGTAGTGTAGTAGGGGGGGGTGTCTGTGTATTTAGTGTAGGAGGGGGTGTCTGGGTGCTGGTAGTGTAGTAGGGGGGTGTCTGTGGGGGGTGTCTGGGTGCTGGTAGTGTAGTAGGGGGGTGTCTGTGGGGGGTGTCTGGGTGCTGGTAGTGTAGTAGGGGGTGTCTGGGTGCTGGTAGTGTATTAGGGGGTGTCTGGGTGCTGGTAGTGTAGTAGGGGGGTGTCTGTGTGTATTTAATGTAGGAGGGGGGTGTCTGGGTGCTGGTAGTGTAGTAGGAGGGTGTCTGTGTGTATTAAGTGTAGGAGGGGGTGTCTGGGTGCTGGTAATGTAGTAGGGGGGTGTCTGTGTGTATTTAGTGTAGGAGGGGGTGTCTGGGTGCTGGTAGTGTAGTAGGGGGTGTCTGTGGGGGGTGTCTGGGTGCTGGTAGTGTAGTAGGGGGGTGTCTGTGTTTTTAGTGTAGGAGGGCGGTGTCTGGGTGCTGGTAATGTAGAAGGGGGGTGTCTGTTTGTTTTTAGTGTAGGAGGGGGGTGTCTGGGTGCTGGTAGTGTAGTAGGGGGTGTCTGTGTGTATTTAGTGTAGGAGGGGGTGTCTGGGTGCTGGTAGTGTAGTAGGGGGGTGCCTGGGTGCTGGTAGTGTAGGAGGGGTGTGTTTTTAGTGTAGTAGGGGGGTGTCTGTGTTTTTAGTGTAGGAGGGGGGTGTCTGGGTGCTGGTAGTGTAGTAGGGGGGTGTCTGTGTGTATTTAGTGTAGGAGGGGGTGTCTGGGTGCTGGTAGTGTAGTAGGGGGGTGTCTGTGTGTATTTAGTGTAGGAGGGGGTGTCTGGGTGCTGGTAGTGTAGTAGGGGGGTGTCTGGATGCTGGTAGTGTAGGAGGGGTGTGTTTTTAGTGTAGTAGGGGGGTGTCTGTGTTTTTAGTGTAGGAGGGGGGTGTCTGGGTGCTGGTAGTGTAGTAGGGGGGTGTCTGTGTGTATTTAGTGTAGGAGGGGGTGTCTGGGTGCTGGTAGTGTAGTAGGGGGGTGTCTGTGTGTATTTAGTGTAGGAGGGGGTGTCTGGGTGCTGGTAGTGTAGTAGGGGGGTGCCTGGGTGCTGGTAGTGTAGGAGGGGTGTGTTTTTAGTGTAGTAGGGGGGTGTCTGTGTTTTTAGTGTAGGAGGGGGGTGTCTGGGTGCTGGTAGTGTAGTAGGGGGGTGTCTGTGTGTATTTAGTGTAGGAGGGGGTGTCTGGGTGCTGGTAGTGTAGTAGGGGGGTGTCTGTGTGTATTTAGTGTAGGAGGGGGTGTCTGGGTGCTGGTAGTGTAGTAGGGGGGTGTCTGGGTGCTGGTAGTGTAGGAGGGGTGTGTTTTTAGTGTAGTAGGGGGGTGTCTGTGTTTTTAGTGTAGGAGGGGGGTGTCTGGGTGCTGGTAGTGTAGTGGGGGGGTGTCTGTGTATTTAGTGTAGGAGGGGGTGTCTGTGTTTTTAGTGTAGGAGGGGGTGTCTGGGTGCTGGTAGTGTAGTAGGGGGGTGTCTGGGTGCTGGTAGTGTAGGAGGGGGTGTCTGTGTTTTTAGTGTAGTAGGGGGGTGTCTGGGTGCTGGTAGTGTAGTAGGGGGGTGTCTGGGTGCTGGTAGTGTAGGAGGGGTGTGTTTTTAGTGTAGTAGGGGGGTGTCTGTGTTTTTATTGTAGTAGGGGGGTGTCTGGGTGCTGGTAGTGTAGTAGGGGGGTGTCTGTGTGTATTTAGTGTAGGAGGGGGTGTCTGGGTGCTGGTAGTGTAGTAGGGGGGTGTCTGTGTGTATTTAGTGTAGGAGGGGGTGTCTGGGTGCTGGTAGTGTAGTAGGGGGGTGTCTGGGTGCTGGTAGTGTAGGAGGGGTGTGTTTTTAGTGTAGTAGGGGGGTGTCTGTGTGTATTTAGTGTAGGAGGGGGTGTCTGGGTGCTGGTAGTGTAGTAGGGGGGTGTCTGTGTATTTAGTGTAGGAGGGGGTGTCTGTGTTTTTAGTGTAGGAGGGGGTGTCTGGGTGCTGGTAGTGTAGTAGGGGGGTGTCTGGGTGCTGGTAGTGTAGGAGGGGGTGTCTGTGTTTTTAGTGTAGTAGGGGGGTGTCTGGGTGCTGGTAGTGTAGTAGGGGGGTGTCTGGGTGCTGGTAGTGTAGGAGGGGTGTGTTTTTAGTGTAGTAGGGGGGTGTCTGTGTTTTTAGTGTAGTAGGGGGGTGTCTGGGTGCTGGTAGTGTAGTAGGGGGGTGTCTGTGTGTATTTAGTGTAGGAGGGGGTGTCTGGGTGCTGGTAGTGTAGTAGGGGGGTGTCTGTGTATTTAGTGTAGGAGGGGGTGTCTGTGTTTTTAGTGTAGGAGGGGGGTGTCTGGGTGCTGGTAGTGTAGTAGGGGGGTGTCTGTGTGTAATTAGTGTAGGAGGGGGGTGTCTGGGTGCAGGTAGTGTAGTAGGGGGTGTCTGGGTGCTGGTAGTGTAGTTGGGGGAGGTGTCTGGTGTTTTAAGTGTAGGAGGGGGTGTCTGGGTGCTGGTAGTGTAGTAGGGGGGTGTCTGTGTTTTTAGTGTAGGAGGGGGTGTCTGGGTGCTGGTAGTGTAGTAGGGGGGTGTCTGTGTTTTTAGTGTAGGAGGGGGTGTCTGGGTGCTGGTAGTGTAGTAGGGGGGGTGTCTGGGTGCTGGTAGTGTAGTAGGGGGTGTCTGGGTGCTGGTAGTGTAGTAGGGGGGTGTCTGTGTTTTTAGTGTAGGAGGGGGTGTCTGGGTGCTGGTAGTGTAGTAGGGGGGTGTCTGGGTGCTGGTAGTGTAGTCGGGGGTGTCTGGGTGCTGGTAGTGTAGTAGGGGGGGTGTCTGTGTTTTTAGTGTAGGAGGGGGTGTCTGGGTGCTGGTAGTGTAGTAGGGGGGTGTCTGTGGGGGGTGTCTGGGTGCTGGTAGTGTAGTAGGGGGGGTGTCTGTGTTTTTAGTGTAGGAGGTGGTGTCTGGGTGCTGGTAGTGTAGTAGGGGGGTGTCTGTGGGGGGTGTCTCGGTGCTGGTAGTGTAGTAGGGGGGTGTCTGTGGGGGGTGTCTGGGTGCTGGTAGTGTAGTAGGGGGTGTCTGGGTGCTGGTAGTGTATTAGGGGGTGTCTGGGTGCTGGTAGTGTAGTAGGGGGGTGTCTGTGTGTATTTAATGTAGGAGGGGGGTGTCTGGGTGCTGGTAGTGTAGTAGGAGGGTGTCTGTGTGTATTAAGTGTAGGAGGGGGTGTCTGGGTGCTGGTAATGTAGTAGGGGGGTGTCTGTGTATTTAGTGTAGGAGGGGGTGTCTGTGTTTTTAGTGTAGGAGGGGGGTGTCTGGGTGCTGGCAGTGTAGTAGGGGGGTGTCTGTGTATTTAGTGTAGGAGGGGGTGTCTGTGTTTTTAGTGTAGGAGGGGGGTGTCTGGGTGCTGGTAGTGTAGTAGGGGGGTGTCTGTAATTAGTGTAGGAGGGGGGTGTCTGGGTGCTGGTAGTGTAGTAGGGGGTGTCTGGGTGCTGGTAGTGTAGTTGGGGAGGTGTCTGTGTTTTAAGTGTAGGTGGGGGTGTCTATGTGCTGGTAGTGTAGTAGGGGGGGTGTCTGTGTTTTTAGTGTAGGAGGGGGTGTCTGGGTGCTGGTAGTGTAGTAGGGGGGTGTCTGTGTGTAATTAGTGTAGGAGGGGGTGTCTGGGTGCTGGTAGTGTAGTAGGGGGTGTCTGGGTGCTGGTAGTGTAGTTGGGGAGGTGTCTGTGTTTTAAGTGTAGGTGGGGGTGTCTATGTGCTGGTAGTGTAGTAGGGGGGGTGTCTGTGTTTTTAGTGTAGGAGGGGGTGTCTGGGTGCTGGTAGTGTAGTAGGGGGGTGTCTGTGGGGGGTGTCTGGGTGCTGGTAGTGTAGTAGGGGGTGTCTGGGTGCTGGTAGTGTAGTAGGGGGGGTGTCTGTGTTTTTAGTGTAGGAGGGGGTGTCTGGGTGCTGGTAGTGTAGTAGGGGGGTGTCTGTGTTTTTAGTGTAGGAGGGTGTGTCTGGGTGCTGGTAGTGTAGTAGGGGGGTGTCTGGGTGCTGGTAGTGTAGTAGGGGGTGTCTGGGTGCTGGTAGTGTAGTAGGGGGGGTGTCTGTGTTTTTAGTGTAGGAGGGGGTGTGTGGGTGCTGGTAGTGTAGTAGGGGGGTGTCTGTGGGGGGTGTCTGGGTGCTGGTAGTGTAGTAGGGGGGGTGTCTGTGTTTTTAGTGTAGGAGGGGGTGTCTGGGTGCTGGTAGTGTAGTAGGGGGGTGTCTGTGGGGGGTGTCTCGGTGCTGGTAGTGTAGTAGGGGGGTGTCTGTGGGGGGTGTCTGGGTGCTGGTAGTGTAGTAGGGGGTGTCTGGGTGCTGGTAGTGTATTAGGGGGTGTCTGGGTGCTGGTAGTGTAGTAGGGGGGGTGTCTGTGTGTATTTAATGTAGGAGGGGGGTGTCTGGGTGCTGGTAGTGTAGTAGGAGGGTGTCTGTGTGTATTAAGTGTAGGAGGGGGTGTCTGGGTGCTGGTAATGTAGTAAGGGGGTGTCTGTGTGTATTTAGTGTAGGAGGGGGTGTCTGGGTGCTGGTAGTGTAGTAGGGGGTGTCTGTGGGGGTGTCTGGGTGCTGGTAGTGTAGTAGGGGGGTGTCTGTGTTTTTAGTGTAGGAGGGCGGTGTCTGGGTGCTGGTAATGTAGAAGGGGGGTGTCTGTGTGTATTTAGTGTAGGAGGGGGTGTCTGGGTGCTGGTAGTGTAGTAGGGGGGGTGTCTGTGTGTATTTAGTGTAGGAGGGGGTGTCTATGTGCTGGTAGTGTAGTAGGGGGGGTGTCTGTGTTTTTAGTGTAGGAGGGGGTGTCTGGGTGCTGGAAGTGTAGTAGGGGGGTGTCTGTGGGGGGTGTCTGGGTGCTGGTAGTGTAGTAGGGGGTATCTGGGTGATGGTAGTGTAGTAGGGGGTGTCTGGGTGCTGGTAGTGTAGTAGGGGGTGTCTGGGTGCTGGTAGTGTAGGAGGGCGTGTCTGGGTGCTGGTAGTGTAGTGAGGGGGTGTCTGTGTGTATTTAGTGTAGTAGAGGGTGTCTGGGTGCTGGTAGTGTAGTAGGGGGGTGTCTGTGTTTTCAGTGTAGGAGGGGGGTGTCTGGGTGCTGGTAGTGTAGTAGGGGGGTGTCTGTGGGGGGTGTCTGGGTGCTGGTAGTGTAGTAGGGGGGGTGTCTGTGTTTTTTAGTGTAGGAGGGGGTGTCTGGGTGCTGGTAGTGTAGTAGGGGGGTGTCTGTGGGGGGTGTCTGGGTGCTGGTAGTGTAGTAGGGGGGGTGTCTGTGTTTTTAGTGTAGGAGGTGGTGTCTGGGTGCTGGTAGTGTAGTAGGGGGGTGTCTGTGGGGGGTGTCTCGGTGCTGGTAGTGTAGTAGGGGGGTGTCTTTGGGGGGTGTCTGGGTGCTGGTAGTGTAGTGTAGTAGGGGGTGTCTGGGTGCTGGTAGTGTATTAGGGGGTGTCTGGGTGCTGGTAGTGTAGTAGGGGGGTGTCTGTGTGTATTTAATGTAGGAGGGGGGTGTCTGGGTGCTGGTAGTGTAGTAGGAGGGTGTCTGTGTGTATTAAGTGTAGGAGGGGGTGTCTGGGTGCTGGTAATGTAGTAGGGGGGTGTCTGTGTATTTAGTGTAGGAGGGGGTGTCTGTGTTTTTAGTGTAGGAGGGGGGTGTCTGGGTGCTGGCAGTGTAGTAGGGGGGTGTCTGTGTATTTAGTGTAGGAGGGGGTGTCTGTGTTTTTAGTGTAGGAGGGGGGTGTCTGGGTGCTGGTAGTGTAGTAGGGGGGGTGTCTGTAATTAGTGTAGGAGGGGGGTGTCTGGGTGCTGGTAGTGTAGTAGGGGGTGTCTGGGTGCTGGTAGTGTAGTTGGGGAGGTGTCTGTGTTTTAAGTGTAGGTGGGGGTGTCTATGTGCTGGTAGTGTAGTAGGGGGGGGTGTCTGTGTTTTTAGTGTAGGAGGGGGTGTCTGGGTGCTGGTAGTGTAGTAGGGGGGTGTCTGTGGGGGGTGTCTGGGTGCTGGTAGTGTAGTAGGGGGTGTCTGGGTGCTGGTAGTGTAATAGGGGGGGTGTCTGTGTTTTTAGTGTAGGAGGGGGTGTCTGGGTGCTGGTAGTGTAGTAGGGGGGTGTCTGTGTTTTTAGTGTAGGAGGGGGTGTCTGGGTGCTGGTAGTGTAGTAGGGGGGTGTCTGGGTGCTGGTAGTGTAGTAGGGGGTGTCTGGGTGCTGGTAGTGTAGTAGGGGGGGTGTCTGTGTTTTTAGTGTAGGAGGGGGTGTGTGGGTGCTGGTAGTTTAGTAGGGGGGTGTCTGTGGGGGGTGTCTGGGTGCTGGTAGTGTAGTAGGGGGGGTGTCTGTGTTTTTAGTGTAGGAGGGGGTGTCTGGGTGCTGGTAGTGTAGTAGGGGGGTGTCTGTGGGGGGTGTCTCGGTGCTGGTAGTGTAGTAGGGGGGTGTCTGTGGGGGGTGTCTGGGTGCTGGTAGTGTAGTAGGGGGTGTCTGGGTGCTGGTAGTGTATTAGGGGGTGTCTGGGTGCTGGTAGTGTAGTAGGGGGGTGTCTGTGTGTATTTAATGTAGGAGGGGGGTGTCTGGGTGCTGGTAGTGTAGTAGGAGGGTGTCTGTGTGTATTAAGTGTAGGAGGGGGGTGTCTGGGTGCTGGTAATGTAGTAGGGGGGTGTCTGTGTGTATTTAGTGTAGGAGGGGGTGTCTGGGTGCTGGTAGTGTAGTAGGGGGTGTCTGTGGGGGGTGTCTGGGTGCTGGTAGTGTAGTAGGGGGGTGTCTGTGTTTTTAGTGTAGGAGGGCGGTGTCTGGGTGCTGGTAATGTAGAAGGGGGGTGTCTGTTTGTTTTTAGTGTAGGAGGGGGTGTCTGGGTGCTGGTAGTGTAGTAGGGGGGTGTCTGTGTGTATTTAGTGTAGGAGGGGGTGTCTGGGTGCTGGTAGTGTAGTAGGGGGGGTGTCTGTGTGTATTTAGTGTAGGAGGGGGTGTCTATGTGCTGGTAGTGTAGTAGGGGGGGTGTCTGTGTTTTTAGTGTAGGAGGGGGTGTCTGGGTGCTGGAAGTGTAGTAGGGGGGTGTCTGTGGGGGGTGTCTGGGTGCTGGTAGTGTAGTAGGGGGTATCTGGGTGATGGTAGTGTAGTAGGGGGTGTCTGGGTGCTGGTAGTGTAGGAGGGGGTGTCTGGGTGCTGGTAGTGTAGTGAGGGGGTGTCTGTGTGTATTTAGTGTAGTAGAGGGGTGTCTGGGTGCTGGTAGTGTAGTAGGGGGTGTCTGGGTGCTGGTAGTGTAGTAGGGGGGTGTCTGTGTGTATTTAGTGTAGGAGGGGGTGTCTGGGTGTTGGTAATGTAGTAGGGGGGTGTCTGTGTGTATTTAGTGTAGGAGGGGGTGTCTGGGTGCTGGTAGTGTAGTAGGGGGGTGTCTGTGGGGGGTGTCTGGGTGCTGGTAGTGTAGTAGAGGGTGTCTGTGTGCTGTTAGTGTAGTAGGGGGGTGTCTGTGTGTATTTAGTGTAGGAGGGGGTGTCTGGGTGCTGGTAATGTAGTAGGGGGGGTGTCTGTGTGTATTTAGTGTAGGAGGGGGTGTCTGGGTGCTGGTAGTGTAGTAGGGGGTGTCTGTGTGCTGTTAGTGTTAGGGGGGTGTCTGTTTGTTTTTAGTGTAGGAGGGGAGTGTCTGGGTGCTAGTAGTGTAGTAGGGGGTGTCTGGGTGCTGGTAGTGTAGTAGGGGGGTGTCTGTGTGTATTTAGTGTAGGAGGGGGTGTCTGGGTGCTGGTAGTGTAGTAAGGGGGGTGTCTGTGTGAATTTAGTGTAGGAGGGGGTGTCTGGGTGCTGGTAGTGTAGTAGGGAGGTGTCTGTGTGTATTTAGTGGTGGAGGGGGTGTCTGGGTGCTGGTAGTGTAGTAGGGGGTGTCTGGGTGCTGGTAATGTAGTAGGGGGTTGTCTGTGTGTATTTAGTGTAGGAGGGGGGTGTCTGGGTGCTGGTAGTGGAGTAGGGGGGTGTCTGTGTGTATTTAGTGTAGTAGAGGGGTGTCTGGGTGCTGGTAGTGTAGTAGGGGGTGTCTGTGTGTATTTAGTGTAGTAGAGGGGTGTCTGGGTGCTGGTAGTGTAGGAGGGGGTGTCTGGGTGCTGGTAGTGTAGGAGGGGGTGTCTGGGTGCTGGTAATGTAGAAGGGGGGTGTCTGTGTGTATTTAGTGTAGGAGGGGGTGTCTGGGTGCTGGTAGTGTAGTAGGGGGTGTCTGGGTGCTGGTAGTGTAGTAGGGGGTGTCTGGGTGCTGGTAGTGTAGTAGGGGGTGTCTGGGTGCTGGTAGTGTAGGAGGGGGGGTGTCTGGGTGCTGGTAGTGTCGTAGGGGGGTGTCTGTGTGTATTTAGTGTAGGTGGGGGTGTCTGGGTGCTGGTAGTGTAGTAGAGGGGTGTCTGGGTGCTGGTAGTGTAGGAGGGGGTGTCTGGGTGCTGGTAGTGTAGTACGGGGGTGTCTGTGTGTATTTAGTGTAGGAAGGGGTGTCTGGGTGCTGGTAGTGTAGTGGGGGGGTGTCTGGGTGCTGGTAGTGTTGTAGGGGGGGTGTCTGTGTGTATTTAGTGTAGTAGAGGGGTGTCTGGCAGCTGGTAGTGTAGTAGGGGGTGTCTGGGTGCTGGTAGTGTAGTAGGGGGGTGTCTGTGTGTTTTTAGTGTAGGAGGGGGTGTCTGGGTGCTGGTAGTGTAGGAGGGGGTGTCTGGGTGCTGGTAGTGTAGTAGAGGGTGTCTGTGTGCTTGTAGTGTAGTAGGGGGTGTCTGTGTGTATTTAGTGTAGGGGGGTGTCTGGGTGCTGGTAGTGTATTTGGGGGGAGTCAGGGTAGTGGTAGTGTAGGAGGGGGGGTCTGGGTGCTGGTAGTGTAGTAGGGGGGTGTCTGTGTGTATTTATTGTAGGAGGGGGTGTCTGGGTGCTGGTAGTGTAGTAGGGGGGTGTCTGTGTGTATTTAGTGTAGTAGAGGGGTGTCTGGGTGCTGGTAGTGTAGGAGGGGGTGTCTGTGTGTATTTAGTGTAGTAGAGGGGTGTGTGGGTGCTGGTAGTGTAGTAGGGGGTGTCTGGGTGCTGGTAGTGTAGTAGGGGGGTGTCAGTGTGTATTTAGTGTAGTAGAGGGGTGTCTGGGTGCTGGTAGTGTAGGAGGGGGTGTCTGGGTGCTGGTAGTGTAGTAGGGGAGTGTCTGTGTGTATATAGTGTAGGAGGGGGTGTCTGGGTGCTGGTAGTGTAGTACGGGGGTGTCTGTGTGTATTTAGTGTAGGAGGGGGTGTCTGGGTGCTGGTAGTGTAGTAGGGGAGTGTCTGTGTGTATTTAGTGTAGGAGGGGGTGTCTGGGTGCTGGTAGTGTAGTAGGGGGGTGTCTGTGTGTATTTAGTGTAGGAGGGGGTGTCTGGGTGCTGGTAGTGTAGTAGGGGGTGTCTGGGTGCTGGTAGTGTAGTGAGGGGGTGTCTGGGTGCTGGTAGTGTAGTAGGGGGGTGTCTGGGTGCTGGTAGTGTAGTAGGGGGTGTCTGGGTGCTGGTAGTGTATTTGGGGGGTGTCTGTGTGTATTTAGTGTAGAAGGGGGTGTCTGGGTGCTGGTAGTGTAGTGGGGGGGTGTCTGGGTGCTGGTAGTGTAGTAGGGGGTGTCTGGGTGCTGGTAGTGTAGTGGGGGGGTGTCTGGGTGCTGGTAGTGTAGTAGGGGGTGTCTGGGTGCTGGTAGTGTAGTAGGGGGTGTCTGGGTGCTGGTAGTGGAGGAGGGGGGGTGTCTGGGTGCTGGTAGTGCCGTAGGGGGGTGTCTGTGTGTATTTAGTGTAGGAGGGGGTGTCTGGGTGCTGGTAGTGTAGTAGGGGGGTGTCTGTGTGTATTTAGTGTAGGAGGGGGTGTCTGGGTGCTGGTAGTGTAGTAGAGGGGTGTCTGGGTGCTGGTAGTGTAGGAGGGGGTGTCTGGGTGCTGGTAGTGTAGTAGGGGGGTGTCTGTGTGTATTTAGTGTAGGAGGGGGTGTCTGGGTGCTGGTAGTGTAGTGGGGGGTGTCTGGGTGCTGGTAGTGTTGTAGGGGTGGTGTCTGTGTGTATTTAGTGTAGTAGAGGGGTGTCTGGGTGCTGGTAGTGTAGTAGGGGGTGTCTGGGTGCTGGTAGTGTAGTAGGGGGGTGTCTGTGTGTTTTTAGTGTAGGAGGGGGTGTCTGGGTGCTGGTAGTGTAGGAGGGGGTGTCTGGGTGCTGGTAGTGTAGTAGAGGGTGTCTGTGTGCTGGTAGTGTAGTAGGGGGTGTCTGTGTGCTGGTAGTGTAGTAGGGGGTGTCTGTGTGTATTTAGTGTAGGGGGGTGTCTGGGTGCTGGTAGTGTATTTGGGGGGAGTCGGGGTGCTGGTAGTGTAGGAGGGGGTGTCTGGGTGCTGGTAGTGTAGTAGGGGGATGTCTGTGTGTATTTAGTGTTGTAGAGGGGTGTCTGGGTGCTGGTAGTGTAGGAGGGGGTGTCTGGGTGCTGGTAGTGTAGGAGGGGGTGTCTGTGTGTATTTAGTGTAGTAGAGGGGTCTCTGGGTGCTGGTAGTGTAGTAGGGTGTGTCTGGGTGCTGGTAGTGTAGTAGGGGGGTGTCTGTGTGTATTTAGAGTAGTAGAGGGGTGTCTGGGTGCTGGTAGTGTAGGAGGGGGTGTCTGGGTGCTGGTAGTGTAGTAGGGGGGTGTCTGTGTGTATTTAGTGTAGGAGGGGGTGTCTGGGTGCTGGTAGTGTAGTAGGGGAGTGTCTGTGTGTATTTAGTGTAGGAGGGGGTGTCTGGGTGCTGGTAGTGTAGTAGGGGGTGTCTGTGTGTATTTAGTGTAGGAGGGGGTGTCTGGGTGCTGGTAGTGTAGTGGGGGGGTGTCTGGGTGCTGGTAGTGTAGTAGGGGGTGTCTGTGTGTATTTAGTGTAGTAGAGGGGTGTCTGGGTGTTGGTAGTGTAGGAGGGGGTGTCTGGGTGCTGGTAGTGTAGTAGGGGAGTGTCTGTGTGTATTTAGTGTAGGAGGGGGTGTCTGGGTGCTGGTAGTGTTGTAGGGGGGTGTCTGTGTGTATTTAGTGTAGGAAGGGGTGTCTGGGTGCTGGTAGTGTAGTGGGGGGGTGTCTGGGTGCTGGTAGTGTAGTGGGGGGTTGTCTGGGTGCTGGTAGTGTAGTAGGGGGTGTCTGGGTGCTGGTAGTGTAGTGGGGGGGTGTCTGGGTGCTGGTAGTGTAGTAGGGGGTGTCTGGGTGCTGGTAGTGTAGTGGGGGGTGTCTGGGTGCTGGTAGTGTAGTAGGGGAGTGTCTGTGTGTATTTAGTGTAGGAGGGGGTGTCTGGGTGCTGGTAGTGTAGTAGGGGAGTGTCTGTGTGTATTTAGTGTAGTAGAGGGGTGTCTGGGTGCTGGTAGTGTAGGAGGGGGTGTCTGGGTGCTGGTAGTGTAGTAGGGGGGTGTCTGTGTGTATTTAGTGTAGTAGAGGGGTGTCTGGGTGCTGGTAGTGTAGGAGGGGGTGTCTGGGTGCTGGTAGTGTAGTAGGGGGGTGTCTGTGTGTATTTAGTGTAGGAGGGGGTGTCTGGGTGCTGGTAGTGTAGTGGGGGGGTGTCTGGGTGCTGGTAGTGTAGTAGGGGGGTGTCTGTGTATTTAGTGTAGGAGGGGGTGTCTGTGTTTTTAGTGTAGGAGGGGGGTGTCTGGGTGCTGGTAGTGTAGTAGGGGGGTGTCTGGGTGCTGGTAGTGTAGGAGGGGTGTGTTTTTAGTGTAGTAGGGGGGTGTCTGTGTTTTTAGTGTAGGAGGGGGGTGTCTGTGTGCTTGTATTGTAGTAGGGGGTGTCTGTGTGTATTTAGTGTAGGGGGTGTCTGGGTGCTGGTAGTGTATTTGGGGGGAGTCGGGGTAGTGGTAGTGTAGGAGGGGGGGTCTGGGTGCTGGTAGTGTAGTAGGGGGGTGTCTGTGTGTATTTATTGTAGGAGGGGGTGTCTGGGTGCTGGTAGTGTAGTAGGGGGGTGTCTGTGTGTAGTTAGTGTAGTAGAGGGGTGTCTGGGTGCTGGTAGTGTAGGAGGGGGTGTCTGGGTGCTGGTAGTGTAGGAGGGGGTGTCTGTGTGTATTTAGTGTAGTAGAGGGGTGTGTGGGTGCTGGTAGTGTAGTAGGGGGTTTCTGGGTGCTGGTAGTGTAGTAGGGGGGTGTCTGTGTGTATTTAGTGTAGTAGAGGGGTGTCTGGGTGCTGGTAGTGTAGGAGGGGGTGTCTGGGTGCTGGTAGTGTAGTAGGGGAGTGTCTGTGTGTATATAGTGTAGGAGGGGGTGTCTGGGTGCTGGTAGTGTAGTACGGGGGTGTCTGTGTGTATTTAGTGTAGGAGGGGGTGTCTGGGTGCTGGTAGTGTAGTAGGGGAGTGTCTGTGTGTATTTAGTGTAGGAGGGGGTGTCTGGGTGCTGGTAGTGTAGTAGGGGGGTGTCTGTGTGTATTTAGTGTAGGAGGGGGTGTCTGGGTGCTGGTAGTGTAGTAGGGGGTGTCTGGGTGCTGGTAGTGTAGTGAGGGGGTGTCTGGGTGCTGGTAGTGTAGTAGGGGGGTGTCTGGGTGCTGGTAGTGTAGTAGGGGGTGTCTGGGTGCTGGTAGTGTATTTGGGGGGTGTCTGTGTGTATTTATTGTAGGAGGGGGTGTCTGGGTGCTGGTAGTGTAGTGGGGGGGTGTCTGGGTGCTGGTAGTGTAGTAGGGGGTGTCTGGGTGCTGGTAGTGTAGTGGGGGGGTGTCTGGGTGCTGGTAGTGTAGTAGGGGGTGTCTGGGTGCTGGTAGTGTAGTAGGGGGTGTCTGGGTGCTGGTAGTGTAGGAGGGGGGGTGTCTGGGTGCTGGTAGTGCCGTAGGGGGGTGTCTGTGTGTATTTAGTGTAGGAGGGGGTGTCTGGGTGCTGGTAGTGTAGTAGGGGGGTGTCTGTGTGTATTTAGTGTAGGAGGGGGTGTCTGGGTGCTGGTAGTGTAGTAGAGGGGTATCTGGGTGCTGGTAGTGTAGGAGGGGGTGTCTGGGTGCTGGTAGTGTAGTAGGGGGGTGTCTGTGTGTATTTAGTGTAGGAGGGGGTGTCTGGGTGCTGGTAGTGTTGTAGGGGGGTGTCTGTGTGTATTTAGTGTAGGAAGGGGTGTCTGGGTGCTGGTAGTGTAGTGGGGGGGTGTCTGGGTGCTGGTAGTGTAGTGGGGGGTTGTCTGGGTGCTGGTAGTGTAGTAGGGGGTGTCTGGGTGCTGGTAGTGTAGTGGGGGGGTGTCTGGGTGCTGGTAGTGTAGTAGGGGGTGTCTGGGTGCTGGTAGTGTAGTGGGGGAGTGTCTGTGTGTATTTAGTGTAGGAGGGGGTGTCTGGGTGCTGGTAGTGTAGTAGGGGAGTGTCTGTGTGTATTTAGTGTAGTAGAGGGGTGTCTGGGTGCTGGTAGTGTAGGAGGGGGTGTCTGGGTGCTGGTAGTGTAGTAGGGGGGTGTCTGTGTGTATTTAGTGTAGTAGAGGGGTGTCTGGGTGCTGGTAGTGTAGGAGGGGGTGTCTGGGTGCTGGTAGTGTAGTAGGGGGGTGTCTGTGTGTATTTAGTGTAGGAGGGGGTGTCTGGGTGCTGGTAGTGTAGTGGGGGGGTGTCTGGGTGCTGGTAGTGTAGTAGGGGGGTGTCTGTGTATTTAGTGTAGGAGGGGGTGTCTGTGTTTTTAGTGTAGGAGGGGGGTGTCTGGGTGCTGGTAGTGTAGTAGGGGGGTGTCTGGGTGCTGGTAGTGTAGGAGGGGTGTGTTTTTAGTGTAGTAGGGGGGTGTCTGTGTTTTTAGTGTAGGAGGGGGGTGTCTGTGTGCTTGTATTGTAGTAGGGGGTGTCTGTGTGTATTTAGTGTAGGGGGTGTCTGGGTGCTGGTAGTGTATTTGGGGGGAGTCGGGGTAGTGGTAGTGTAGGAGGGGGGGTCTGGGTGCTGGTAGTGTAGTAGGGGGGTGTCTGTGTGTATTTATTGTAGGAGGGGGTGTCTGGGTGCTGGTAGTGTAGTAGGGGGGTGTCTGTGTGTAGTTAGTGTAGTAGAGGGGTGTCTGGGTGCTGGTAGTGTAGGAGGGGGTGTCTGGGTGCTGGTAGTGTAGGAGGGGGTGTCTGTGTGTATTTAGTGTAGTAGAGGGGTGTGTGGGTGCTGGTAGTGTAGTAGGGGGTTTCTGGGTGCTGGTAGTGTAGTAGGGGGGTGTCTGTGTGTATTTAGTGTAGTAGAGGGGTGTCTGGGTGCTGGTAGTGTAGGAGGGGGTGTCTGGGTGCTGGTAGTGTAGTAGGGGAGTGTCTGTGTGTATATAGTGTAGGAGGGGGTGTCTGGGTGCTGGTAGTGTAGTACGGGGGTGTCTGTGTGTATTTAGTGTAGGAGGGGGTGTCTGGGTGCTGGTAGTGTAGTAGGGGAGTGTCTGTGTGTATTTAGTGTAGGAGGGGGTGTCTGGGTGCTGGTAGTGTAGTAGGGGGGTGTCTGTGTGTATTTAGTGTAGGAGGGGGTGTCTGGGTGCTGGTAGTGTAGTAGGGGGTGTCTGGGTGCTGGTAGTGTAGTGAGGGGGTGTCTGGGTGCTGGTAGTGTAGTAGGGGGGTGTCTGGGTGCTGGTAGTGTAGTAGGGGGTGTCTGGGTGCTGGTAGTGTATTTGGGGGGTGTCTGTGTGTATTTATTGTAGGAGGGGGTGTCTGGGTGCTGGTAGTGTAGTGGGGGGGTGTCTGGGTGCTGGTAGTGTAGTAGGGGGTGTCTGGGTGCTGGTAGTGTAGTGGGGGGGTGTCTGGGTGCTGGTAGTGTAGTAGGGGGTGTCTGGGTGCTGGTAGTGTAGTAGGGGGTGTCTGGGTGC
Organism: Taudactylus pleione; assembly: GCA_031769625.1. Classification (NCBI taxonomy): domain Eukaryota; kingdom Metazoa; phylum Chordata; class Amphibia; order Anura; family Myobatrachidae; genus Taudactylus; species Taudactylus pleione. The sequence continues at coordinate 31,369 of JAUIMM010000803.1, read as the reverse complement.
TGGTAGTGTAGGAGGGGGGGTGTCTGGGTGCTGGTAGTGCCGTAGGGGGGTGTCTGTGTGTATTTAGTGTAGGAGGGGGTGTCTGGGTGCTGGTAGTGTAGTAGGGGGGTGTCTGTGTGTATTTAGTGTAGGAGGGGGTGTCTGGGTGCTGGTAGTGTAGTAGAGGGGTGTCTGGGTGCTGGTAGTGTAGGAGGGGGTGTCTGGGTGCTGGTAGTGTAGTAGGGGGGTGTCTGTGTGTATTTAGTGTAGGAGGGGGTGTCTGGGTGCTGGTAGTGTAGTGGGGGGGTGTCTGGGTGCTGGTAGTGTTGTAGGGGGGGTGTCTGTGTGTATTTAGTGTAGTAGAGGGGTGTCTGGGTGCTGGTAGTGTAGTAGGGGGTGTCTGGGTGCTGGTAGTGTAGTAGGGGGGTGTCTGTGTGTTTTTAGTGTAGGAGGGGGTGTCTGGGTGCTGGTAGTGTAGGAGGGGGTGTCTGGGTGCTGGTAGTGTAGTAGAGGGTGTCTGTGTGCTGGTAGTGTAGTAGGGGGTGTCTGTGTGCTGGTAGTGTAGTAGGGGGTGTCTGTGTGTATTTAGTGTAGGGGGGTGTCTGGGTGCTGGTAGTGTATTTGGGGGGAGTCGGGGTGCTGGTAGTGTAGGAGGGGGTGTCTGGGTGCTGGTACTGTAGTAGGGGGGTGTCTGTGTGTATTTAGTGTAGTAGAGGGGTGTCTGGGTGCTGGTAGTGTAGGAGGGGGTGTCTGGGTGCTGGTAGTGTAGTAGGGGGGTGTCTGTGTGTATTTAGTGTTGTAGAGGGGTGTCTGGGTGCTGGTAGTGTAGGAGGGGGGTGTCTGGGTGCTGGTAGTGTAGTAGGGGGGTGTCTGTGTGTATTTAGTGTAGGAGGGGGTGTCTGGGTGCTGGTAGTGTAGTAGGGGAGTGTCTGTGTGTATTTAGTGTAGGAGGGGGTGTCTGGGTGCTGGTAGTGTAGTAGGGGGTGTCTGTGTGTATTTAGTGTAGGAGGGGGTGTCTGGGTGCTGGTAGTGTAGTGGGGGGGTGTCTGGGTGCTGGTAGTGTAGTAGGGGGTGTCTGTGTGTATTTAGTGTAGTAGAGGGGTGTCTGGGTGCTGGTAGTGTAGGAGGGGGTGTCTGGGTGCTGGTAGTGTAGTAGGGGAGTGTCTGTGTGTATTTAGTGTAGGAGGGGGTGTCTGGGTGCTGGTAGTGTAGTAGGGGGGTGTCTGTGTGTATTTAGTGTAGGAGGGGGTGTCTGGGTGCTGGTAGTGTAGTAGGGGAGTGTCTGTGTGTATTTAGTGTAGGAGGGGGTGTCTGGGTGCTGGTAGTGTTGTAGGGGGGTGTCTGTGTGTATTTAGTGTAGGAAGGGGTGTCTGGGTGCTGGTAGTGTAGTGGGGGGGTGTCTGGGTGCTGGTAGTGTAGTGGGGGGGTGTCTGGGTGCTGGTAGTGTAGTAGGGGGTGTCTGGGTGCTGGTAGTGTAGTGGGGGGGTGTCTGGGTGCTGGTAGTGTAGTAGGGGGTGTCTGGGTGCTGGTAGTGTAGTGGGGGGTGTCTGGGTGCTGGTAGTGTAGTAGGGGAGTGTCTGTGTGTATTTAGTGTAGGAGGGGGTGTCTGGGTGCTGGTAGTGTAGTAGGGGGGTGTCTGTGTGTATTTAGTGTAGGAGGGGGTGTCTGGGTGCTGGTAGTGTAGTGGGGGGGTGTCTGGGTGCTGGTAGTGTAGTAGGGGGGTGTCTGTGTATTTAGTGTAGGAGGGGGTGTCTGTGTTTTTAGTGTAGGAGGGGGGTGTCTGGGTGCTGGTAGTGTAGTAGGGGGGTGTCTGGGTGCTGGTAGTGTAGGAGGGGTGTGTTTTTAGTGTAGTAGGGGGGTGTCTGTGTTTTTAGTGTAGGAGGGGGGTGTCTGTGTGCTTGTAGTGTAGTAGGGGGGTGTCTGTGTGTATTTAGTGTAGGGGGGTGTCTGGGTGCTGGTAGTGTATTTGGGGGGAGTCGGGGTAGTGGTAGTGTAGGAGGGGGGGTCTGGGTGCTGGTAGTGTAGTAGGGGGGTGTCTGTGTGTATTTAGTGTAGGGGGGTGTCTGGGTGCTGGTAGTGTATTTGGGGGGAGTCGGGGTAGTGGTAGTGTAGGAGGGGGGGTCTGGGTGCTGGTAGTGTAGTAGGGGGGTGTCTGTGTGTATTTATTGTATGAGGGGGTGTCTGGGTGCTGGTAGTGTAGTAGGGGGGTGTCTGTGTGTATTTAGTGTAGTAGAGGGGTGTCTGGGTGCTGGTAGTGTAGGAGGGGGTGTCTGGGTGCTGGTAGTGTAGGAGGGGGTGTCTGTGTGTATTTAGTGTAGTAGAGGGGTGTGTGGGTGCTGGAAGTGTAGTAGGGGGTTTCTGGGTGCTGGTAGTGTAGTAGGGGGGTGTCTGTGTGTATTTAGTGTAGTAGAGGGGTGTCTGGGTGCTGGTAGTGTAGGAGGGGGTGTCTGGGTGCTGGTAGTGTAGTAGGGGAGTGTCTGTGTGTATATAGTGTAGGAGGGGGTGTCTGGGTGCTGGTAGTGTAGTACGGGGGTGTCTGTGTGTATTTAGTGTAGGAGGGGGTGTCTGGGTGCTGGTAGTGTAGTAGGGGAGTGTCTGTGTGTATTTAGTGTAGGAGGGGGTGTCTGGGTGCTGGTAGTGTAGTAGGGGGGTGTCTGTGTGTATTTAGTGTAGGAGGGGGTGTCTGGGTGCTGGTAGTGTAGTAGGGGGTGTCTGGGTGCTGGTAGTGTAGTGAGGGGGTGTCTGGGTGCTGGTAGTGTAGTAGGGGGGTGTCTGGGTGCTGGTAGTGTAGTAGGGGGTGTCTGGGTGCTGGTAGTGTATTTGGGGGGTGTCTGTGTGTATTTAGTGTAGGAGGGGGTGTCTGGGTGCTGGTAGTGTAGTGGGGGGGTGTCTGGGTGCTGGTAGTGTAGTAGGGGGTGTCTGGGTGCTGGTAGTGTAGTGGGGGGGTGTCTGGGTGCTGGTAGTGTAGTAGGGGGTGTCTGGGTGCTGGTAGTGTAGTAGGGGGTGTCTGGGTGCTGGTAGTGTAGGAGGGGGGGTGTCTGGGTGCTGGTAGTGCCGTAGGGGGGTGTCTGTGTGTATTTAGTGTAGGAGGGGGTGTCTGGGTGCTGGTAGTGTAGTAGGGGGGTGTCTGTGTGTATTTAGTGTAGGAGGGGGTGTCTGGGTGCTGGTAGTGTAGTAGAGGGGTGTCTGGGTGCTGGTAGTGTAGGAGGGGTTGTCTGGGTGCTGGTAGTGTAGTAGGGGGGTGTCTGTGTGTATTTAGTGTAGGAGGGGGTGTCTGGGTGCTGGTAGTGTAGTGGGGGGGTGTCTGGGTGCTGGTAGTGTTGTAGGGGGGGTGTCTGTGTGTATTTAGTGTAGTAGAGGGGTGTCTGGGTGCTGGTAGTGTAGTAGGGGGTGTCTGGGTGCTGGTAGTGTAGTAGGGGGGTGTCTGTGTGTTTTTAGTGTAGGAGGGGGTGTCTGGGTGCTGGTAGTGTAGGAGGGGGTGTCTGGGTGCTGGTAGTGTAGTAGAGGGTGTCTGTGTGCTGGTAGTGTAGTAGGGGGTGTCTGTGTGCTGGTAGTGTAGTAGGGGGTGTCTGTGTGTATTTAGTGTAGGGGGGTGTCTGGGTGCTGGTAGTGTATTTGGGGGGAGTCGGGGTGCTGGTAGTGTAGGAGGGGGTGTCTGGGTGCTGGTACTGTAGTAGGGGGGTGTCTGTGTGTATTTAGTGTAGTAGAGGGGTGTCTGGGTGCTGGTAGTGTAGGAGGGGGTGTCTGGGTGCTGGTAGTGTAGTAGGGGGGTGTCTGTGTGTATTTAGTGTTGTAGAGGGGTGTCTGGGTGCTGGTAGTGTAGGAGGGGGTGTCTGGGTGCTGGTAGTGTAGGAGGGGGTGTCTGTGTGTATTTAGTGTAGTAGAGGGGTCTCTGGGTGCTGGTAGTGTAGTAGGGTGTGTCTGGGTGCTGGTAGTGTAGTAGGGGGGTGTCTGTGTGTATTTAGTGTAGTAGAGGGGTGTCTGGGTGCTGGTAGTGTAGGAGGGGGTGTCTGGGTGCTGGTAGTGTAGTAGGGGAGTGTCTGTGTGTATTTAGTGTAGGAGGGGGTGTCTGGGTGCTGGTAGTGTAGTAGGGGGGTGTCTGTGTGTATTTAGTGTAGGAGGGGGTGTCTGGGTGCTGGTAGTGTAGTAGGGGAGTGTCTGTGTGTATTTAGTGTAGGAGGGGGTGTCTGGGTGCTGGTAGTGTAGTAGGGGGTGTCTGTGTGTATTTAGTGTAGGAAGGGGTGTCTGGGTGCTGGTAGTGTAGTGGGGGGGTGTCTGGGTGCTGGTAGTGTAGTAGGGGGGTGTCTGTGTGTATTTAGTGTAGTAGAGGGGTGTCTGGGTGCTGGTAGTGTAGGAGGGGGTGTCTGGGTGCTGGTAGTGTAGTAGGGGAGTGTCTGTGTGTATTTAGTGTAGGAGGGGGTGTCTGGGTGCTGGTAGTGTAGTAGGCGAGTGTCTGTGTGTATTTAGTGTAGGAGGGGGTGTCTGGGTGCTGGTAGTGTAGTAGGGGGGTGTCTGTGTGTATTTAGTGTAGGAAGGGGTGTCTGGGTGCTGGTAGTGTAGTGGGGGGGTGTCTGGGTGCTGGTAGTGTAGTGGGGGGGTGTCTGGGTGCTGGTAGTGTAGTAGGGGGGTGTCTGGGTGCTGGTAGTGTAGTGGGGGGGTGTCTGGGTGCTGGTAGTGTAGTAGGGGGTGTCTGGGTGCTGGTAGTGTAGTGGGGGGGTGTCTGGGTGCTGGTAGTGTAGTAGGGGAGTGTCTGTGTGTATTTAGTGTAGGAGGGGGTGTCTGGGTGCTGGTAGTGTAGTAGGGGGGTGTCTGTGTGTATTTAGTGTAGGAGGGGGTGTCTGGGTGCTGGTAGTGTAGTGGGGGGGGGGTGTCTGGGTGCTGGTAGTGTAGTGAGGGGGTGTCTGGGTGCTGCTAGTGTAGTAGGGGGGTGTCTGGGTGCTGGTAGTGTAGTAGGGGGTGTCTGGGTGCTGGTAGTGTATTTGGGGGGCGTCTGTGTGTATTTATTGTAGGAGGGGGTGTCTGGGTGCTGGTAGTGTAGTGGGGGGTGTCTGGGTGCTGGTAGTGTAGTAGGGGGTGTCTGGGTGCTGGTAGTGTAGTGGGGGGGTGTCTGGGTGCTGGTAGTGTAGTAGGGGGTGTCTGGGTGCTGGTAGTGTAGTAGGGGGTGTCTGGGTGCTGGTAGTGTAGGAGGGGGGGGTGTCTGGGTGCTGGTAGTGCCGTAGGGGGGTGTCTGTGTGTATTTAGTGTAGGAGGGGGTGTCTGGGTGCTGGTAGTGTAGTAGGGGGGGGTGTCTGTGTGTATTTAGGGTAGGAGGGGGTGTCTGGGTGCTGGTAGTGTAGTAGGGGGGTGTCTGTGTGTATTTAGTGTAGGAGGGGGTGTCTGGGTGCTGGTAGTGTAGTGGGGGGGTGTCTGGGTGCTGGTAGTGTTGTAGGGGGGGGTGTCTGTGTGTATTTAGTGTAGTAGAGGGGTGTCTGGGTGCTGGTAGTGTAGTAGGGGGTGTCTGGGTGCTGGTAGTGTAGTAGGGGGGTGTCTGTGTGTTTTTAGTGTAGGAGGGGGTGTCTGGGTGCTGGTAGTGTAGGAGGGGGTGTCTGGGTGCTGGTAGTGTAGTAGAGGGTGTCTGTGTGCTGGTAGTGTAGTAGGGGGTGTCTGTGTGCTGGTAGTGTAGTAGGGGGTGTCTGTGTGTATTTAGTGTAGGGGGGTGTCTGGGTGCTGGTAGTGTATTTGGGGGGAGTCGGGGGTGCTGGTAGTGTAGGAGGGGGTGTCTGGGTGCTGGTACTGTAGTAGGGGGGTGTCTGTGTGTATTTAGTGTAGTAGAGGGGTGTCTGGGTGCTGGTAGTGTAGGAGGGGGTGTCTGGGTGCTGGTAGTGTAGTAGGGGGGTGTCTGTGTGTATTTAGTGTTGTAGAGGGGTGTCTGGGTGCTGGTAGTGTAGGAGGGGGTGTCTGGGTGCTGGTAGTGTAGTAGGGGGGTGTCTGTGTGTATTTAGTGTAGTAGAGGGGTGTCTGGGTGCTGGTAGTGTAGTAGGGGGGTGTCTGTGTGTATTTAGTGTAGGAGGGGGTGTCTGGGTGCTGGTAGTGTAGTAGGGGGGTGTCTGTGTGTATTTAGTGTAGGAGGGGGTGTCTGGGTGCTGGTAGTGTAGTAGGGGAGTGTCTCTGTGTATTTAGTGTAGGAGGGGGTGTCTGGGTGCTGGTAGTGTAGTAGGGGGTGTCTGTGTGTATTTAGTGTAGGAGGGGGTGTCTGGGTGCAGGTAGTGTAGTGGGGGGGTGTCTGGGTGCTGGTAGTGTAGTAGGGGGTGTCTGTGTGTATTTAGTGTAGTAGAGGGGTGTCTGGGTGCTGGTAGTGTAGGAGGGGGTGTCTGGGTGCTGGTAGTGTAGTAGGGGAGTGTCTGTGTGTATTTAGTGTAGGAGGGGGTGTCTGGGTGCTGGTAGTGTAGTAGGGGGGTGTCTGTGTGTATTTAGTGTAGGAGGGGGTGTCTGGGTGCTGGTAGTGTAGTAGGGGAGTGTCTGTGTGTATTTAGTGTAGGAGGGGGTGTCTGGGTGCTGGTAGTGTTGTAGGGGGGTGTCTGTGTGTATTTAGTGTAGGAAGGGGTGTCTGGGTGCTGGTAGTGTAGTGGGGGGGTGTCTGGGTGCTGGTAGTGTAGTGGGGGGGTGTCTGGGTGCTGGTAGTGTAGTAGGGGGTGTCTGGGTGCTGGTAGTGTAGTGGGGGGGTGTCTGGGTGCTGGTAGTGTAGTAGGGGGTGTCTGGGTGCTGGTAGTGTAGTGGGGGGTGTCTGGGTGCTGGTAGTGTAGTAGGGGAGTGTCTGTGTGTATTTAGTGTAGGAGGGGGTGTCTGGGTGCTGGTAGTGTAGTAGGGGGGTGTCTGTGTGTATTTAGTGTAGGAGGGGGTGTCTGGGTGCTGGTAGTGTAGTGGGGGGGTGTCTGGGTGCTGGTAGTGTAGTAGGGGGGTGTCTGTGTATTTAGTGTAGGAGGGGGTGTCTGTGTTTTTAGTGTAGGAGGGGGGTGTCTGGGTGCTGGTAGTGTAGTAGGGGGGTGTCTGGGTGCTGGTAGTGTAGGAGGGGTGTGTTTTTAGTGTAGTAGGGGGGTGTCTGTGTTTTTAGTGTAGGAGGGGGGTGTCTGTGTGCTTGTAGTGTAGTAGGGGGGTGTCTGTGTGTATTTAGTGTAGGGGGGTGTCTGGGTGCTGGTAGTGTATTTGGGGGGAGTCGGGGTAGTGGTAGTGTAGGAGGGGGGGTCTGGGTGCTGGTAGTGTAGTAGGGGGGTGTCTGTGTGTATTTAGTGTAGGGGGGTGTCTGGGTGCTGGTAGTGTATTTGGGGGGAGTCGGGGTAGTGGTAGTGTAGGAGGGGGGGTCTGGGTGCTGGTAGTGTAGTAGGGGGGTGTCTGTGTGTATTTATTGTATGAGGGGGTGTCTGGGTGCTGGTAGTGTAGTAGGGGGGTGTCTGTGTGTATTTAGTGTAGTAGAGGGGTGTCTGGGTGCTGGTAGTGTAGGAGGGGGTGTCTGGGTGCTGGTAGTGTAGGAGGGGGTGTCTGTGTGTATTTAGTGTAGTAGAGGGGTGTGTGGGTGCTGGAAGTGTAGTAGGGGGTTTCTGGGTGCTGGTAGTGTAGTAGGGGGGTGTCTGTGTGTATTTAGTGAAGTAGAGGGGTGTCTGGGTGCTGGTAGTGTAGGAGGGGGTGTCTGGGTGCTGGTAGTGTAGTAGGGGAGTGTCTGTGTGTATATAGTGTAGGAGGGGGTGTCTGGGTGCTGGTAGTGTAGTACGGGGGTGTCTGTGTGTATTTAGTGTAGGAGGGGGTGTCTGGGTGCTGGTAGTGTAGTAGGGGAGTGTCTGTGTGTATTTAGTGTAGGAGGGGGTGTCTGGGTGCTGGTAGTGTAGTAGGGGGGTGTCTGTGTGTATTTAGTGTAGGAGGGGGTGTCTGGGTGCTGGTAGTGTAGTAGGGGGTGTCTGGGTGCTGGTAGTGTAGTGAGGGGGTGTCTGGGTGCTGGTAGTGTAGTAGGGGGGTGTCTGGGTGCTGGTAGTGTAGTAGGGGGTGTCTGGGTGCTGGTAGTGTATTTGGGGGGTGTCTGTGTGTATTTAGTGTAGGAGGGGGTGTCTGGGTGCTGGTAGTGTAGTGGGGGGGTGTCTGGGTGCTGGTAGTGTAGTAGGGGGTGTCTGGGTGCTGGTAGTGTAGTGGGGGGGTGTCTGGGTGCTGGTAGTGTAGTAGGGGGTGTCTGGGTGCTGGTAGTGTAGTAGGGGGTGTCTGGGTGCTGGTAGTGTAGGAGGGGGGGTGTCTGGGTGCTGGTAGTGCCGTAGGGGGGTGTCTGTGTGTATTTAGTGTAGGAGGGGGTGTCTGGGTGCTGGTAGTGTAGTAGGGGGGTGTCTGTGTGTATTTAGTGTAGGAGGGGGTGTCTGGGTGCTGGTAGTGTAGTAGAGGGGTGTCTGGGTGCTGGTAGTGTAGGAGGGGTTGTCTGGGTGCTGGTAGTGTAGTAGGGGGGTGTCTGTGTGTATTTAGTGTAGGAGGGGGTGTCTGGGTGCTGGTAGTGTAGTGGGGGGGTGTCTGGGTGCTGGTAGTGTTGTAGGGGGGGTGTCTGTGTGTATTTAGTGTAGTAGAGGGGTGTCTGGGTGCTGGTAGTGTAGTAGGGGGTGTCTGGGTGCTGGTAGTGTAGTAGGGGGGTGTCTGTGTGTTTTTAGTGTAGGAGGGGGTGTCTGGGTGCTGGTAGTGTAGGAGGGGGTGTCTGGGTGCTGGTAGTGTAGTAGAGGGTGTCTGTGTGCTGGTAGTGTAGTAGGGGGTGTCTGTGTGCTGGTAGTGTAGTAGGGGGTGTCTGTGTGTATTTAGTGTAGGGGGGTGTCTGGGTGCTGGTAGTGTATTTGGGGGGAGTCGGGGTGCTGGTAGTGTAGGAGGGGGTGTCTGGGTGCTGGTACTGTAGTAGGGGGGTGTCTGTGTGTATTTAGTGTAGTAGAGGGGTGTCAGGGTGCTGGTAGTGTAGGAGGGGGTGTCTGGGTGCTGGTAGTGTAGTAGGGGGGTGTCTGTGTGTATTTAGTGTTGTAGAGGGGTGTCTGGGTGCTGGTAGTGTAGGAGGGGGTGTCTGGGTGCTGGTAGTGTAGGAGGGGGTGTCTGTGTGTATTTAGTGTAGTAGAGGGGTCTCTGGGTGCTGGTAGTGTAGTAGGGTGTGTCTGGGTGCTGGTAGTGTAGTAGGGGGGTGTCTGTGTGTATTTAGTGTAGTAGAGGGGTGTCTGGGTGCTGGTAGTGTAGGAGGGGGTGTCTGGGTGCTGGTAGTGTAGTAGGGGAGTGTCTGTGTGTATTTAGTGTAGGAGGGGGTGTCTGGGTGCTGGTAGTGTAGTAGGGGGGTGTCTGTGTGTATTTAGTGTAGGAGGGGGTGTCTGGGTGCTGGTAGTGTAGTAGGGGAGTGTCTGTGTGTATTTAGTGTAGGAGGGGGTGTCTGGGTGCTGGTAGTGTAGTAGGGGGTGTCTGTGTGTATTTAGTGTAGGAAGGGGTGTCTGGGTGCTGGTAGTGTAGTGGGGGGGTGTCTGGGTGCTGGTAGTGTAGTAGGGGGGTGTCTGTGTGTATTTAGTGTAGTAGAGGGGTGTCTGGGTGCTGGTAGTGTAGGAGGGGGTGTCTGGGTGCTGGTAGTGTAGTAGGGGAGTGTCTGTGTGTATTTAGTGTAGGAGGGGGTGTCTGGGTGCTGGTAGTGTAGTAGGGGAGTGTCTGTGTGTATTTAGTGTAGGAGGGGGTGTCTGGGTGCTGGTAGTGTAGTAGGGGGGTGTCTGTGTGTATTTAGTGTAGGAAGGGGTGTCTGGGTGCTGGTAGTGTAGTGGGGGGGTGTCTGGGTGCTGGTAGTGTAGTGGGGGGGTGTCTGGGTGCTGGTAGTGTAGTAGGGGGTGTCTGGGTGCTGGTAGTGTAGTGGGGGGGTGTCTGGGTGCTGGTAGTGTAGTAGGGGGTGTCTGGGTGCTGGTAGTGTAGTGGGGGGGTGTCTGGGTGCTGGTAGTGTAGTAGGGGAGTGTCTGTGTGTATTTAGTGTAGGAGGGGGTGTCTGGGTGCTGGTAGTGTAGTAGGGGGGTGTCTGTGTGTATTTAGTGTAGGAGGGGGTGTCTGGGTGCTGGTAGTGTAGTGGGGGGGGGTGTCTGGGTGCTGGTAGTGTAGTGAGGGGGTGTCTGGGTGCTGCTAGTGTAGTAGGGGGGTGTCTGGGTGCTGGTAGTGTAGTAGGGGGTGTCTGGGTGCTGGTAGTGTATTTGGGGGGCGTCTGTGTGTATTTATTGTAGGAGGGGGTGTCTGGGTGCTGGTAGTGTAGTGGGGGGTGTCTGGGTGCTGGTAGTGTAGTAGGGGGTGTCTGGGTGCTGGTAGTGTAGTGGGGGGGTGTCTGGGTGCTGGTAGTGTAGTAGGGGGTGTCTGGGTGCTGGTAGTGTAGTAGGGGGTGTCTGGGTGCTGGTAGTGTAGGAGGGGGGGTGTCTGGGTGCTGGTAGTGCCGTAGGGGGGTGTCTGTGTGTATTTAGTGTAGGAGGGGGTGTCTGGGTGCTGGTAGTGTAGTAGGGGGGTGTCTGTGTGTATTTAGTGTAGGAGGGGGTGTCTGGGTGCTGGTAGTGTAGTAGAGGGGTGTCTGGGTGCTGGTAGTGTAGGAGGGGGTGTCTGGGTGCTGGTAGTGTAGTAGGGGGGTGTCTGTGTGTATTTAGTGTAGGAGGGGGTGTCTGGGTGCTGGTAGTGTAGTGGGGGGGTGTCTGGGTGCTGGTAGTGTTGTAGGGGGGGTGTCTGTGTGTATTTAGTGTAGTAGAGGGGTGTCTGGGTGCTGGTAGTGTAGTAGGGGGTGTCTGGGTGCTGGTAGTGTAGTAGGGGGGTGTCTGTGTGTTTTTAGTGTAGGAGGGGGTGTCTGGGTGCTGGTAGTGTAGGAGGGGGTGTCTGGGTGCTGGTAGTGTAGTAGAGGGTGTCTCTGTGCTGGTAGTGTAGTAGGGGGTGTCTGTGTGCTGGTAGTGTAGTAGGGGGTGTCTGTGTGTATTTAGTGTAGGGGGGTGTCTGGGTGCTGGTAGTGTATTTGGGGGGAGTCGGGGTGCTGGTAGTGTAGGAGGGGGTGTCTGGGTGCTGGTACTGTAGTAGGGGGGTGTCTGTGTGTATTTAGTGTAGTAGAGGGGTGTCTGGGTGCTGGTAGTGTAGGAGGGGGTGTCTGGGTGCTGGTAGTGTAGTAGGGGGGTGTCTGTGTGTATTTAGTGTTGTAGAGGGGTGTCTGGGTGCTGGTAGTGTAGGAGGGGGTGTCTGGGTGCTGGTAGTGTAGGAGGGGGTGTCTGTGTGTATTTAGTGTAGTAGAGGGGTCTCTGGGTGCTGGTAGTGTAGTAGGGTGTGTCTGGGTGCTGGTAGTGTAGTAGGGGGGTGTCTGTGTGTATTTAGTGTAGGAGGGGGTGTCCGGGTGCTGGTAGTGTAGGAGGGGGTGTCTGGGTGCTGGTAGTGTAGTAGGGGAGTGTCTGTGTGTATTTAGTGTAGGAGGGGGTGTCTGGGTGCTGGTAGTGTAGTAGGGGGGTGTCTGTGTGTATTTAGTGTAGGAGGGGGTGTCTGGGTGCTGGTAGTGTAGTAGGGGAGTGTCTGTGTGTATTTAGTGTAGGAGGGGGTGTCTGGGTGCTGGTAGTGTAGTAGGGGGTGTCTGTGTGTATTTAGTGTAGGAGGGGGTGTCTGGGTGCTGGTAGTGTAGTGGGGGGGTGTCTGGGTGCTGGTAGTGTAGTAGGGGGTGTCTGTGTGTATTTAGTGTAGTAGAGGGGTGTCTGCGTGCTGGTAGTGTAGTAGGGGAGTGTCTGTGTGTATTTAGTGTAGGAGGGGGTGTCTGGGTGCTGGTAGTGTAGTAGGGGGGTGTCTGTGTGTATTTAGTGTAGGAGGGGGTGTCTGGGTGCTGGTAGTGTAGTAGGGGAGTGTCTGTGTGTATTTAGTGTAGGAGGGGGTGTCTGGGTGCTGGTAGTGTTGTAGGGGGGTGTCTGTGTGTATTTAGTGTAGGAAGGGGTGTCTGGGTGCTGGTAGTGTAGTGGGGGGGTGTCTGGGTGCTGGTAGTGTAGTGGGGGGGTGTCTGGGTGCTGGTAGTGTAGTAGGGGGTGTCTGGGTGCTGGTAGTGTAGTGGGGGGGTGTCTGGGTGCTGGTAGTGTAGTAGGGGGTGTCTGGGTGCTGGTAGTGTAGTGGGGGGTGTCTGGGTGCTGGTAGTGTAGAAGGGGAGTGTCTGTGTGTATTTAGTGTAGGAGGGGGTGTCTGGGTGCTGGTAGTGTAGCAGGGGGGTGTCTGTGTGTATTTAGTGTAGGAGGGGGTGTCTGGGTGCTGGTAGTGTAGTGGGGGGGTGTCTGGGTGCTGGTAGTGTAGTAGGGGGGGTGTCTGGGTGCTGGTAGTGTAGTAGGGGGGTGTCTGTGTATTTAGTGTAGGAGGGGGTGTCTGTGTTTTTAGTGTAGGAGGGGGGTGTCTGGGTGCTGGTAGTGTAGTAGGGGGGTGTCTGGGTGCTGGTAGTGTAGGAGGGGTGTGTTTTTAGTGTAGTAGGGGGGTGTCTGTGTTTTTAGTGTAGGAAGGGGGTGTCTGTGTGCTTGTAGTGTAGTAGGGGGTGTCTGTGTGTATTTAGTGTAGGGGGGTGTCTGGGTGCTGGTAGTGTATTTGGGGGGAGTCGGGGTAGTGGTAGTGTAGGAGGGGGGGTCTGGGTGCTGGTAGTGTAGTAGGGGGGTGTCTGTGTGTATTTATTGTAGGAGGGGGTGTCTGGGTGCTGGTAGTGTAGTAGGGGAGTGTCTGTGTGTATTTAGTGTAGGAGGGGGTGTCTGGGTGCTGGTAGTGTAGTAGGGGGGTGTCTGTGTGTATTTAGTGTAGGAGGGGGTGTCTGGGTGCTGGTAGTGTAGTGGGGGGGGGTGTCTGGGTGCTGGTAGTGTAGTGAGGGGGTGTCTGGGTGCTGCTAGTGTAGTAGGGGGGTGTCTGGGTGCTGGTAGTGTAGTAGGGGGTGTCTGGGTGCTGGTAGTGTATTTGGGGGGCGTCTGTGTGTATTTATTGTAGGAGGGGGTGTCTGGGTGCTGGTAGTGTAGTGGGGGGTGTCTGGGTGCTGGTAGTGTAGTAGGGGGTGTCTGGGTGCTGGTAGTGTAGTGGGGGGGTGTCTGGGTGCTGGTAGTGTAGTAGGGGGTGTCTGGGTGCTGGTAGTGTAGTAGGGGGTGTCTGGGTGCTGGTAGTGTAGGAGGGGGGGTGTCTGGGTGCTGGTAGTGCCGTAGGGGGGTGTCTGTGTGTATTTAGTGTAGGAGGGGGTGTCTGGGTGCTGGTAGTGTAGTAGGGGGGTGTCTGTGTGTATTTAGTGTAGGAGGGGGTGTCTGGGTGCTGGTAGTGTAGTAGAGGGGTGTCTGGGTGCTGGTAGTGTAGGAGGGGGTGTCTGGGTGCTGGTAGTGTAGTAGGGGGGTGTCTGTGTGTATTTAGTGTAGGAGGGGGTGTCTGGGTGCTGGTAGTGTAGTGGGGGGGTGTCTGGGTGCTGGTAGTGTTGTAGGGGGGGTGTCTGTGTGTATTTAGTGTAGTAGAGGGGTGTCTGGGTGCTGGTAGTGTAGTAGGGGGTGTCTGGGTGCTGGTAGTGTAGTAGGGGGGTGTCTGTGTGTTTTTAGTGTAGGAGGGGGTGTCTGGGTGCTGGTAGTGTAGGAGGGGGTGTCTGGGTGCTGGTAGTGTAGTAGAGGGTGTCTGTGTGCTGGTAGTGTAGTAGGGGGTGTCTGTGTGCTGGTAGTGTAGTAGGGGGTGTCTGTGTGTATTTAGTGTAGGGGGGTGTCTGGGTGCTGGTAGTGTATTTGGGGGGAGTCGGGGTGCTGGTAGTGTAGGAGGGGGTGTCTGGGTGCTGGTACTGTAGTAGGGGGGTGTCTGTGTGTATTTAGTGTAGTAGAGGGGTGTCTGGGTGCTGGTAGTGTAGGAGGGGGTGTCTGGGTGCTGGTAGTGTAGTAGGGGGGTGTCTGTGTGTATTTAGTGTTGTAGAGGGGTGTCTGGGTGCTGGTAGTGTAGGAGGGGGTGTCTGGGTGCTGGTAGTGTAGGAGGGGGTGTCTGTGTGTATTTAGTGTAGTAGAGGGGTCTCTGGGTGCTGGTAGTGTAGTAGGGTGTGTCTGGGTGCTGGTAGTGTAGTAGGGGGGTGTCTGTGTGTATTTAGTGTAGGAGGGGGTGTCCGGGTGCTGGTAGTGTAGGAGGGGGTGTCTGGGTGCTGGTAGTGTAGTAGGGGAGTGTCTGTGTGTATTTAGTGTAGGAGGGGGTGTCTGGGTGCTGGTAGTGTAGTAGGGGGGTGTCTGTGTGTATTTAGTGTAGGAGGGGGTGTCTGGGTGCTGGTAGTGTAGTAGGGGAGTGTCTGTGTGTATTTAGTGTAGGAGGGGGTGTCTGGGTGCTGGTAGTGTAGTAGGGGGTGTCTGTGTGTATTTAGTGTAGGAGGGGGTGTCTGGGTGCTGGTAGTGTAGTGGGGGGGTGTCTGGGTGCTGGTAGTGTAGTAGGGGGTGTCTGTGTGTATTTAGTGTAGTAGAGGGGTGTCTGGGTGCTGGTAGTGTAGTAGGGGAGTGTCTGTGTGTATTTAGTGTAGGAGGGGGTGTCTGGGTGCTGGTAGTGTAGTAGGGGGGTGTCTGTGTGTATTTAGTGTAGGAGGGGGTGTCTGGGTGCTGGTAGTGTAGTAGGGGAGTGTCTGTGTGTATTTAGTGTAGGAGGGGGTGTCTGGGTGCTGGTAGTGTTGTAGGGGGTGTCTGTGTGTATTTAGTGTAGGAAGGGGTGTCTGGGTGCTGGTAGTGTAGTGGGGGGGTGTCTGGGTGCTGGTAGTGTAGTGGGGGGTGTCTGGGTGCTGGTAGTGTAGTAGGGGGTGTCTGGGTGCTGGTAGTGTAGTGGGGGGGTGTCTGGGTGCTGGTAGTGTAGTAGGGGGTGTCTGGGTGCTGGTAGTGTAGTGGGGGGTGTCTGGGTGCTGGTAGTGTAGTAGGGGAGTGTCTGTGTGTATTTAGTGTAGGAGGGGGTGTCTGGGTGCTGGTAGTGTAGCAGGGGGGTGTCTGTGTGTATTTAGTGTAGGAGGGGGTGTCTGGGTGCTGGTAGTGTAGTGGGGGGGTGTCTGGGTGCTGGTAGTGTAGTAGAGGGGTGTCTGTGTATTTAGTGTAGGAGGGGGTGTCTGTGTTTTTAGTGTAGGAGGGGGGTGTCTGGGTGCTGGTAGTGTAGTAGGGGGGTGTCTGGGTGCTGGTAGTGTAGGAGGGGTGTGTTTTTAGTGTAGTAGGGGGGTGTCTGTGTTTTTAGTGTAGGAGGGGGGTGTCTGTGTGCTTGTAGTGTAGTAGGGGGTGTCTGTGTGTATTTAGTGTAGGGGGGTGTCTGGGTGCTGGTAGTGTATTTGGGGGGAGTCGGGGTAGTGGTAGTGTAGGAGGGGGGGTCTGGGTGCTGGTAGTGTAGTAGGGGGGTGTCTGTGTGTATTTATTGTAGGAGGGGGTGTCTGGGTGCTGGTAGTGTAGTAGGGGGTGTCTGTGTGTATTTAGTGTAGTAGAGGGGTGTCTGGGTGCTGGTAGTGTAGGAGGGGGTGTCTGGGTGCTGGTAGTGTAGGAGGGGGTGTCTGTGTGTATTTAGTGTAGTAGAGGGGTGTGTGGGTGCTGGTAGTGTAGTAGGGGGTTTCTGGGTGCTGGTAGTGTAGTAGGGGGGTGTCTGTGTGTATTTAGTGTAGTAGAGGGGTGTCTGGGTGCTGGTAGTGTAGGAGGGGGTGTCTGGGTGCTGGTAGTGTAGTAGGGGAGTGTCTGTGTGTACATAGTGTAGGAGGGGGTGTCTGGGTGCTGGTAGTGTAGTACGGGGGTGTCTGTGTGTATTTAGTGTAGGAGGGGGTGTCTGGGTGCTGGTAGTGTAGTAGGGGAGTGTCTGTGTGTATTTAGTGTAGGAGGGGGTGTCTGGGTGCTGGTAGTGTAGTAGGGGGGTGTCTGTGTGTATTTAGTGTAGGAGGGGGTGTCTGGGTGCTGGTAGTGTAGTAGGGGGTGTCTGGGTGCTGGTAGTGTAGTGAGGGGGTGTCTGGGTGCTGGTAGTGTAGTAGGGGGGTGTCTGGGTGCTGGTAGTGTAGTAGGGGGTGTCTGGGTGCTGGTAGTGTATTTGGGGGGTGTCTGTGTGTATTTAGTGTAGGAGGGGATGTCTGGGTGCTGGTAGTGTAGTGGGGGGGTGTCTGGGTGCTGGTAGTGTAGTAGGGGGTGTCTGGGTGCTGGTAGTGTAGTGGGGGGGTGTCTGGGTGCTGGTAGTGTAGTAGGGGGTGTCTGGGTGCTGGTAGTGTAGTAGGGGGTGTCTGGGTGCTGGTAGTGTAGGAGGGGGGGTGTCTGGGTGCTGGTAGTGCCGTAGGGGGGTGTCTGTGTGTATTTAGTGTAGGAGGGGGTGTCTGGGTGCTGGTAGTGTAGTAGGGGGGTGTCTGTGTGTATTTAGTGTAGGAGGGGGTGTCTGGGTGCTGGTAGTGTAGTAGAGGGGTGTCTGGGTGCTGGTAGTGTAGGAGGGGTTGTCTGGGTGCTGGTAGTGTAGTAGGGGGGTGTCTGTGTGTATTTAGTGTAGGAGGGGGTGTCTGGGTGCTGGTAGTGTAGTGGGGGGGTGTCTGGGTGCTGGTAGTGTTGTAGGGGGGGTGTCTGTGTGTATTTAGTGTAGTAGAGGGGTGTCTGGGTGCTGGTAGTGTAGTAGGGGGTGTCTGGGTGCTGGTAGTGTAGTAGGGGGGTGTCTGTGTGTTTTTAGTGTAGGAGGGGGTGTCTGGGTGCTGGTAGTGTAGGAGGGGGTGTCTGGGTGCTGGTAGTGTAGTAGAGGGTGTCTGTGTGCTGGTAGTGTAGTAGGGGGTGTCTGTGTGCTGGTAGTGTAGTAGGGGGTGTCTGTGTGTATTTAGTGTAGGGGGGTGTCTGGGTGCTGGTAGTGTATTTGGGGGGAGTCGGGGTGCTGGTAGTGTAGGAGGGGGTGTCTGGGTGCTGGTACTGTAGTAGGGGGGTGTCTGTGTGTATTTAGTGTAGTAGAGGGGTGTCTGGGTGCTGGTAGTGTAGGAGGGGGTGTCTGGGTGCTGGTAGTGTAGTAGGGGGGTGTCTGTGTGTATTTAGTGTTGTAGAGGGGTGTCTGGGTGCTGGTAGTGTAGGAGGGGGTGTCTGGGTGCTGGTAGTGTAGGAGGGGGTGTCTGTGTGTATTTAGTGTAGTAGAGGGGTCTCTGGGTGCTGGTAGTATAGTAGGGTGTGTCTGGGTGCTGGTAGTGTAGTAGGGGGGTGTCTGTGTGTATTTAGTGTAGTAGAGGGGTGTCTGGGTGCTGGTAGTGTAGGAGGGGGTGTCTGGGTGCTGGTAGTGTAGTAGGGGAGTGTCTGTGTGTATTTAGTGTAGGAGGGGGTGTCTGGGTGCTGGTAGTGTAGTAGGGGGGTGTCTGTGTGTATTTAGTGTAGGAGGGGGTGTCTGGGTGCTGGTAGTGTAGTAGGGGAGTGTCTGTGTGTATTTAGTGTAGGAGGGGGTGTCTGGGTGCTGGTAGTGTAGTAGGGGGTGTCTGGGTGCTGGTAGTGTAGTGGGGGGGTGTCTGGGTGCTGGTAGTGTAGTAGGGGGTGTCTGGGTGCTGGTAGTGTAGTGGGGGGTGTCTGGGTGCTGGTAGTGTAGTAGGGGAGTGTCTGTGTGTATTTAGTGTAGGAGGGGGTGTCTGGGTGCTGGTAGTGTAGCAGGGGGGTGTCTGTGTGTATTTAGTGTAGGAGGGGGTGTCTGGGTGCTGGTAGTGTAGTGGGGGGGTGTCTGGGTGCTGGTAGTGTAGTAGGGGGGTGTCTGTGTATTTAGTGTAGGAGGGGGTGTCTGTGTTTTTAGTGTAGGAGGGGGGTGTCTGGGTGCTGGTAGTGTAGTAGGGGGGTGTCTGGGTGCTGGTAGTGTAGGAGGGGTGTGTTTTTAGTGTAGTAGGGGGGTGTCTGTGTTTTTAGTGTAGGAGGGGGGTGTCTGTGTGCTTGTAGTGTAGTAGGGGGTGTCTGTGTGTATTTAGTGTAGGGGGGTGTCTGGGTGCTGGTAGTGTATTTGGGGGGAGTCGGGGTAGTGGTAGTGTAGGAGGGGGGGTCTGGGTGCTGGTAGTGTAGTAGGGGGGTGTCTGTGTGTATTTATTGTAGGAGGGGGTGTCTGGGTGCTGGTAGTGTAGTAGGGGGTGTCTGTGTGTATTTAGTGTAGTAGAGGGGTGTCTGGGTGCTGGTAGTGTAGGAGGGGGTGTCTGGGTGCTGGTAGTGTAGGAGGGGGTGTCTGTGTGTATTTAGTGTAGTAGAGGGGTGTGTGGGTGCTGGTAGTGTAGTAGGGGGTTTCTGGGTGCTGGTAGTGTAGTAGGGGGGTGTCTGTGTGTATTTAGTGTAGTAGAGGGGTGTCTGGGTGCTGGTAGTGTAGGAGGGGGTGTCTGGGTGCTGGTAGTGTAGTAGGGGAGTGTCTGTGTGTACATAGTGTAGGAGGGGGTGTCTGGGTGCTGGTAGTGTAGTACGGGGGTGTCTGTGTGTATTTAGTGTAGGAGGGGGTGTCTGGGTGCTGGTAGTGTAGTAGGGGAGTGTCTGTGTGTATTTAGTGTAGGAGGGGGTGTCTGGGTGCTGGTAGTGTAGTAGGGGGGTGTCTGTGTGTATTTAGTGTAGGAGGGGGTGTCTGGGTGCTGGTAGTGTAGTAGGGGGTGTCTGGGTGCTGGTAGTGTAGTGAGGGGGTGTCTGGGTGCTGGTAGTGTAGTAGGGGGGTGTCTGGGTGCTGGTAGTGTAGTAGGGGGTGTCTGGGTGCTGGTAGTGTATTTGGGGGGTGTCTGTGTGTATTTAGTGTAGGAGGGGATGTCTGGGTGCTGGTAGTGTAGTGGGGGGGTGTCTGGGTGCTGGTAGTGTAGTAGGGGGTGTCTGGGTGCTGGTAGTGTAGTGGGGGGGTGTCTGGGTGCTGGTAGTGTAGTAGGGGGTGTCTGGGTGCTGGTAGTGTAGTAGGGGGTGTCTGGGTGCTGGTAGTGTAGGAGGGGGGGTGTCTGGGTGCTGGTAGTGCCGTAGGGGGGTGTCTGTGTGTATTTAGTGTAGGAGGGGGTGTCTGGGTGCTGGTAGTGTAGTAGGGGGGTGTCTGTGTGTATTTAGTGTAGGAGGGGGTGTCTGGGTGCTGGTAGTGTAGTAGAGGGGTGTCTGGGTGCTGGTAGTGTAGGAGGGGTTGTCTGGGTGCTGGTAGTGTAGTAGGGGGGTGTCTGTGTGTATTTAGTGTAGGAGGGGGTGTCTGGGTGCTGGTAGTGTAGTGGGGGTGTGTCTGGGTGCTGGTAGTGTTGTAGGGGGGGTGTCTGTGTGTATTTAGTGTAGTAGAGGGGTGTCTGGGTGCTGGTAGTGTAGTAGGGGGTGTCTGGGTGCTGGTAGTGTAGTAGGGGGGTGTCTGTGTGTTTTTAGTGTAGGAGGGGGTGTCTGGGTGCTGGTAGTGTAGGAGGGGGTGTCTGGGTGCTGGTAGTGTAGTAGAGGGTGTCTGTGTGCTGGTAGTGTAGTAGGGGGTGTCTGTGTGCTGGTAGTGTAGTAGGGGGTGTCTGTGTGTATTTAGTGTAGGGGGGTGTCTGGGTGCTGGTAGTGTATTTGGGGGGAGTCGGGGTGCTGGTAGTGTAGGAGGGGGTGTCTGGGTGCTGGTACTGTAGTAGGGGGGTGTCTGTGTGTATTTAGTGTAGTAGAGGGGTGTCTGGGTGCTGGTAGTGTAGGAGGGGGTGTCTGGGTGCTGGTAGTGTAGTAGGGGGGTGTCTGTGTGTATTTAGTGTTGTAGAGGGGTGTCTGGGTGCTGGTAGTGTAGGAGGGGGTGTCTGGGTGCTGGTAGTGTAGGAGGGGGTGTCTGTGTGTATTTAGTGTAGTAGAGGGGTCTCTGGGTGCTGGTAGTATAGTAGGGTGTGTCTGGGTGCTGGTAGTGTAGTAGGGGGGTGTCTGTGTGTATTTAGTGTAGTAGAGGGGTGTCTGGGTGCTGGTAGTGTAGGAGGGGGTGTCTGGGTGCTGGTAGTGTAGTAGGGGAGTGTCTGTGTGTATTTAGTGTAGGAGGGGGTGTCTGGGTGCTGGTAGTGTAGTAGGGGGGTGTCTGTGTGTATTTAGTGTAGGAGGGGGTGTCTGGGTGCTGGTAGTGTAGTAGGGGAGTGTCTGTGTGTATTTAGTGTAGGAGGGGGTGTCTGGGTGCTGGTAGTGTAGTAGGGGGTGTCTGTGTGTATTTAGTGTAGGAGGGGGTGTCTGGGTGCTGGTAGTGTAGTGGGGGGGTGTCTGGGTGCTGGTAGTGTAGTAGGGGGGTGTCTGTGTGTATTTAGTGTAGTAGAGGGGTGTCTGGGTGCTGGTAGTGTAGGAGGGGGTGTCTGGGTGCTGGTAGTGTAGTAGGGGAGTGTCTGTGTGTATTTAGTGTAGGAGGGGGTGTCTGGGTGCTGGTAGTGTAGTAGGGGGGTGTCTGTGTGTATTTAGTGTAGGAGGGGGTGTCTGGGTGCTGGTAGTGTAGTAGGGGAGTGTCTGTGTGTATTTAGTGTAGGAGGGGGTGTCTGGGTGCTGGTAGTGTAGTAGGGGGGTGTCTGTGTGTATTTAGTGTAGGAAGGGGTGTCTGGGTGCTGGTAGTGTAGTGGGGGGGTGTCTGGGTGCTGGTAGTGTAGTGGGGGGTGTCTGGGTGCTGGTAGTGTAGTAGGGGGTGTCTGGGTGCTGGTAGTGTAGTGGGGGGGTGTCTGGGTGCTGGTAGTGTAGTAGGGGGTGTCTGGGTGCTGGTAGTGTAGTGGGGGGGTGTCTGGGTGCTGGTAGTGTAGTAGGGGAGTGTCTGTGTGTATTTAGTGTAGGAGGGGGTGTCTGGGTGCTGGTAGTGTAGTAGGGGGGTGTCTGTGTGTATTTAGTGTAGGAGGGGGTGTCTGGGTGCTGGTAGTGTAGTGGGGGGGTGTCTGGGTGCTGGTAGTGTAGTAGGGGGTGTCTGGGTGCTGGTAGTGTAGTGGGGGGGTGTCTGGGTGCTGGTAGTGTAGTAGGGGGTGTCTGGGTGCTGGTAGTGTAGTAGGGGGGTGTCTGTGTGTATTTAGTGTAGGAAGGGGTGTCTGGGTGCTGGTAGTGTAGTGGGGGGGTGTCTGGGTGCTGGTAGTGTAGTGGGGGGGTGTCTGGGTGCTGGTAGTGTAGTAGGGGGTGTCTGGGTGCTGGTAGTGTAGTGGGGGGGTGTCTGGGTGCTGGTAGTGTAGTAGGGGGTGTCTGGGTGCTGGTAGTGTAGGAGGGGGTGTCTGGGTGCTGGTAGTGTAGTAGGGGGGTGTCTGTGTGTATTTAGTGTAGGAGGGGGTGTCTGGGTGCTGGTAGTGTAGTAGGGGGTGTCTGGGTGCTGGTAGTGTAGTGGGGGGGTGTCTGAGTGCTGGTAGTGTAGTAGGGGGTGTCTGGGTGCTGGTAGTGTAGTAGGGGGTGTCTGGGTGCTGGTAGTGTATTAGGGGGGTGTCTGTGTGTATTTAGTGTAGGAGGGGGTGTCTGGGTGCTGGTAGTGTAGTAGGGGGTGTCTGGGTGCTGGTAGTGTAGTGGGGGGGTGTCTGGGTGCTGGTAGTGTAGTAGGGGGTGTCTGGGTGCTGGTAGTGTAGTAGGGGGTGTCTGGGTGCTGGTAGTGTAGTAGGGGGTGTCTGGGTGCTGGTAGTGTAGTAAGGGGTGTCTGGGTGCTGGTAGTGTAGTAGGGGGGTGTCTGTGTGTATTTAGTGTAGGAGGGGGTGTCTGGGTGCTGGTAGTGTAGTAGGGGGTGTCTGGGTGCTGGTAGTGTAGTGGGGGGGTGTATGGGTGCTGGTAGTGTAGTAGGGGGTGTCTGGGTGCTGGTACTGTAGTAGGGGGTGTCTGGGTGCTGGTAGTGTAGTAAGGGGTGTCTGGGTGCTGGTAGTGTAGTAGGGGGGTGTCTGTGTGTATTTAGTGTAGGAGGGGGTGTCTGGGTGCTGGTAGTGTAGGAGGGGGTGTCTGGGTGCTGGTAGTGTAGGAGGGGGGTGTCTGTGTGTATTTAGTGTAGGAGGGGGTGTCTGGGTGCTGGTAGTGTAGTAGGGGGTGTCTGGGTGCTGATAGTGTAGGAGGGGGGTGTCTGTGTGTATTTAGTGTAGGAGGGGGTGTCTGGGTGCTGGTAGTGTAGGAGGGGGTGTCTGGGTGCTGGTAGTGTAGTAGGGGGTGTCTGGGTGCTGGTAGTGTAGGAGGGGGTGTCTGGGTGCTGGTAGTGTAGTAGGGGGCTGTCTGGGTGCTGGTAGTGTAGGAGGGGGTGTCTGGGTGCTGGTAGTGTAGTAGGGGGGTGTCTGTGTGTATTTAGTGTAGGAGGGGGTGTCTTTGTGCTGGTAGTGTAGTAGGGGGGTCTGGGTGCTGGTAGTGTTGTGGGGGGGTGTCTGGGTGCTGGTAGTGTAGTAGGGGGTGTCTGGGTGCTGGTAGTGTATTAGGGGGGTGTCTGTGTGTATTTAGTGTAGGAGGGGGTGTCTGGGTGCTGGTAGTGTAGTAGGGGGTGTCTGGGTGCTGGTAGTGTAGTGGGGGGGTGTCTGGGTGCTGGTAGTGTAGTAGGGGGTGTCTGGGTGCTGGTAGTGTAGGAGGGGGTGTCTGGGTGCTGGTAGTGTAGTAGGGGGGTGTCTGTGTGTATTTAGTGTAGGAGGGGGTGTCTGGGTGCTGGTAGTGTAGTAGGGGGTGTCTGGGTGCTGGTAGTGTAGTGGGGGGGTGTCTGGGTGCTGGTAGTGTAGTAGGGGGTGTCTGGGTGCTGGTAGTGTAGTAAGGGGTGTCTGGGTGGTGGTAGTGTAGTAGGGGGTGTCTGGGTGGTGGTAGTGTAGTAGGGGGGTGTCTGTGTGTATTTAGTGTAGTAGAGGGGTGTCTGGGTGCTGGTAGTGTAGGAGGGGGTGTCTGGGTGCTGGTAGTGTAGGAGGGGGGTGTCTGTGTGTATTTAGTGTAGGAGGGGGTGTCTGGGTGCTGGTAGTGTAGTAGGGGGGTGTCTGTGTGTATTTAGTGTAGTAGGGGGTGTCTGGGTGCTGGTAGTGTAGGAGGGGGTGTCTGGGTGCTGGTAGTGTAGGAGGGGGGGTGTCTGGGTGCTGGTAGTGTAGTAGGGGGGTGTCTGTGTGTATTTAGTGTAGGAGGGGGTGTCTGGGTGCTGGTAGTGTAGTAGGGGGTGTCTGGGTGCTGGTAGTGTAGGAGGGGGTGTCTGGGTGCTGGTAGTGTAGGAGGGGGGTGTCTGGGTGCTGGTAGTGTAGTAGGGGGGTGTCTGTGTGTATTTAGTGTAGGAGGGGGTGTCTGGGTGCTGGTAGTGTAGTAGGGGAGTGTCTGTGTGTATTTAGTGTAGGAGGGGGTGTCTGGGTGCTGGTAGTGTAGTAGGGGGTGTCTGTGTGTATTTAGTGTAGGAGGGGGTGTCTGGGTGCTGGTAGTGTAGTGGGGGGGTGTCTGGGTGCTGGTAGTGTAGTAGGGGGGTGTCTGTGTGTATTTAGTGTAGTAGAGGGGTGTCTGGGTGCTGGTAGTGTAGGAGGGGGTGTCTGGGTGCTGGTAGTGTAGTAGGGGAGTGTCTGTGTGTATTTAGTGTAGGAGGGGGTGTCTGGGTGCTGGTAGTGTAGTAGGGGGGTGTCTGTGTGTATTTAGTGTAGGAGGGGGTGTCTGGGTGCTGGTAGTGTAGTAGGGGAGTGTCTGTGTGTATTTAGTGTAGGAGGGGGTGTCTGGGTGCTGGTAGTGTAGTAGGGGGGTGTCTGTGTGTATTTAGTGTAGGAAGGGGTGTCTGGGTGCTGGTAGTGTAGTGGGGGGGTGTCTGGGTGCTGGTAGTGTAGTGGGGGGGTGTCTGGGTGCTGGTAGTGTAGTAGGGGGTGTCTGGGTGCTGGTAGTGTAGTGGGGGGGTGTCTGGGTGCTGGTAGTGTAGTAGGGGGTGTCTGGGTGCTGGTAGTGTAGTGGGGGGGTGTCTGGGTGCTGGTAGTGTAGTAGGGGAGTGTCTGTGTGTATTTAGTGTAGGAGGGGGTGTCTGGGTGCTGGTAGTGTAGTAGGGGGGTGTCTGTGTGTATTTAGTGTAGGAGGGGGTGTCTGGGTGCTGGTAGTGTAGTGGGGGGGGGGGTGTCTGGGTGCTGGTAGTGTAGTAGGGGGTGTCTGGGTGCTGGTAGTGTAGTGGGGGGGTGTCTGGGTGCTGGTAGTGTAGTAGGGGGTGTCTGGGTGCTGGTAGTGTAGTAGGGGGTGTCTGGGTGCTGGTAGTGTAGTAGGGGGGGTGTCTGTGTGTATTTAGTGTAGGAAGGGGTGTCTGGGTGCTGGTAATGTAGTGGGGGGGTGTCTGGGTGCTGGTAGTGTAGTGGGGGGGTGTCTGGGTGCTGGTAGTGTAGTAGGGGGTGTCTGGGTGCTGGTAGTGTAGTGGGGGGGTGTCTGGGTGCTGGTAGTGTAGTAGGGGGTGTCTGGGTGCTGGTAGTGTAGGAGGGGGTGTCTGGGTGCTGGTAGTGTAGTAGGGGGGTGTCTGTGTGTATTTAGTGTAGGAGGGGGTGTCTGGGTGCTGGTAGTGTAGTAGGGGGTGTCTGGGTGCTGGTAGTGTAGTGGGGGGGTGTCTGAGTGCTGGTAGTGTAGTAGGGGGTGTCTGGGTGCTGGTAGTGTAGTAGGGGGTGTCTGGGTGCTGGTAGTGTATTAGGGGGGTGTCTGTGTGTATTTAGTGTAGGAGGGGGTGTCTGGGTGCTGGTAGTGTAGTAGGGGGTGTCTGGGTGCTGGTAGTGTAGTGGGGGGGTGTCTGGGTGCTGGTAGTGTAGTAGGGGGTGTCTGGGTGCTGGTAGTGTAGTAGGGGGTGTCTGGGTGCTGGTAGTGTAGTAGGGGGTGTCTGGGTGCTGGTAGTGTAGTAAGGGGTGTCTGGGTGCTGGTAGTGTAGTAGGGGGGTGTCTGTGTGTATTTAGTGTAGGAGGGGGTGTCTGGGTGCTGGTAGTGTAGTAGGGGGTGTCTGGGTGCTGGTAGTGTAGTGGGGGGGTGTATGGGTGCTGGTAGTGTAGTAGGGGGTGTCTGGGTGCTGGTACTGTAGTAGGGGGTGTCTGGGTGCTGGTAGTGTAGTAAGGGGTGTCTGGGTGGTGGTAGTGTAGTAGGGGGGTGTCTGTGTGTATTTAGTGTAGGAGGGGGTGTCTGGGTGCTGGTAGTGTAGGAGGGGGTGTCTGGGTGCTGGTAGTGTAGGAGGGGGGTGTCTGTGTGTATTTAGTGTAGGAGGGGGTGTCTGGGTGCTGGTAGTGTAGTAGGGGGTGTCTGGGTGCTGATAGTGTAGGAGGGGGGTGTCTGTGTGTATTTAGTGTAGGAGGGGGTGTCTGGGTGCTGGTAGTGTAGGAGGGGGTGTCTGGGTGCTGGTAGTGTAGTAGGGGGTGTCTGGGTGCTGGTAGTGTAGGAGGGGGTGTCTGGGTGCTGGTAGTGTAGTAGGGGGCTGTCTGGGTGCTGGTAGTGTAGGAGGGGGTGTCTGGGTGCTGGTAGTGTAGTAGGGGGGTGTCTGTGTGTATTTAGTGTAGGAGGGGGTGTCTGGGTGCTGGTAGTGTAGTAGGGGGTGTCTGGGTGCTGGTAGTGTTGTGGGGGGGTGTCTGGGTGCTGGTAGTGTAGTAGGGGGTGTCTGGGTGCTGGTAGTGTATTAGGGGGGTGTCTGTGTGTATTTAGTGTAGGAGGGGGTGTCTGGGTGCTGGTAGTGTAGTAGGGGGTGTCTGGGTGCTGGTAGTGTAGTGGGGGGGTGTCTGGGTGCTGGTAGTGTAGTAGGGGGTGTCTGGGTGCTGGTAGTGTAGGAGGGGGTGTCTGGGTGCTGGTAGTGTAGTAGGGGGGTGTCTGTGTGTATTTAGTGTAGGAGGGGGTGTCTGGGTGCTGGTAGTGTAGTAGGGGGTGTCTGGGTGCTGGTAGTGTAGTGGGGGGGTGTCTGGGTGCTGGTAGTGTAGTAGGGGGTGTCTGGGTGCTGGTAGTGTAGTAAGGGGTGTCTGGGTGGTGGTAGTGTAGTAGGGGGTGTCTGGGTGGTGGTAGTGTAGTAGGGGGGTGTCTGTGTGTATTTAGTGTAGTAGAGGGGTGTCTGGGTGCTGGTAGTGTAGGAGGGGGTGTCTGGGTGCTGGTAGTGTAGGAGGGGGGTGTCTGTGTGTATTTAGTGTAGGAGGGGGTGTCTGGGTGCTGGTAGTGTAGTAAGGGGGTGTCTGTGTGTATTTAGTGTAGGAGGGGGTGTCTGGGTGCTGGTAGTGTAGTAGGGGGTGTCTGGGTGCTGGTAGTGTAGGAGGGGGTGTCTGGGTGCTGGTAGTGTAGGAGGGGGGTGTCTGGGTGCTGGTAGTGTAGTAGGGGGGTGTCTGTGTGTATTTAGTGTAGGAGGGGGTGTCTGGGTGCTGGTAGTGTAGTAGGGGGTGTCTGGGTGCTGGTAGTGTAGTAGGGGGTGTCTGGGTGCTGGTAGTGTAGGAGGGGGTGTCTGGGTGCTGGTAGTGTAGTAGGGGGTGTCTGGGTGCTGGTAGTGTAGTGGGGGGGTGTCTGGGTGCTGGTAGTGTAGTAGGGGGTGTCTGGGTGCTGGTAGTGTAGTAGGGGGTGTCTGGGTGCTGGTAGTGTAGTAGGGGGTGTCTGGGTGCTGGTAGTGTAGTAAGGGGTGTCTGGGTGCTGGTAGTGTAGTAGGGGGGTGTCTGTGTGTATTTAGTGTAGGAGGGGGTGTCTGGGTGCTGGTAGTGTAGTAGGGGGTGTCTGGGTGCTGGTAGTGTAGTGGGGGGGTGTATGGGTGCTGGTAGTGTAGTAGGGGGTGTCTGGGTGCTGGTACTGTAGTAGGGGGTGTCTGGGTGCTGGTAGTGTAGTAAGGGGTGTCTGGGTGGTGGTAGTGTAGTAGGGGGGTGTCTGTGTGTATTTAGTGTAGGAGGGGGTGTCTGGGTGCTGGTAGTGTAGGAGGGGGTGTCTGGGTGCTGGTAGTGTAGGAGGGGGGTGTCTGTGTGTATTTAGTGTAGGAGGGGGTGTCTGGGTGCTGGTAGTGTAGTAGGGGGTGTCTGGGTGCTGATAGTGTAGGAGGGG
This sequence comes from Taudactylus pleione, assembly GCA_031769625.1. Lineage (NCBI taxonomy): Eukaryota > Metazoa > Chordata > Amphibia > Anura > Myobatrachidae > Taudactylus > Taudactylus pleione. The sequence continues at coordinate 4,622 of JAUIMM010000803.1, read as the reverse complement.
GGTGTCTGTGTGTATTTAGTGTAGGAGGGGGTGTCTGGGTGCTGGTAGTGTAGGAGGGGGGTGTCTGTGTGTATTTAGTGTAGGAGGGGGTATCTGGGTGCTGGTAGTGTAGTAGGGGGTGTCTGGGTGCTGATAGTGTAGGAGGGGGGTGTCTGTGTGTATTTAGTGTAGGAGGGGGTGTCTGGGTGCTGGTAGTGTAGGAGGGGGTGTCTGGGTGCTGGTAGTGTAGTAGGGGGGTGTCTGGGGTGCTGGTAGTGTAGGAGGGGGTGTCTGGGTGCTGGTAGTGTAGTAGGGGGCTGTCTGGGTGCTGGTAGTGTAGGAGGGGGTGTCTGGGTGCTGGTAGTGTAGTAGGGGGGTGTCTGTGTGTATTTAGTGTAGGAGGGGGTGTCTGGGTGCTGGTAGTGTAGTAGGGGGTGTCTGGGTGCTGGTAGTGTTGTGGGGGGTGTCTGGGTGCTGGTAGTGTAGTAGGGGGTGTCTGGGGTGCTGGTAGTGTATTAGGGGGTGTCTGTGTGTATTTAGTGTAGGAGGGGGTGTCTGGGGTACTGGTAGTGTAGTAGGGGGTGTCTGGGTGCTGGTAGTGTAGTGGGGGGTGTCTGGGTGCTGGTAGTGTAGTAGGGGGTGTCTGGTGCTGGTAGTGTAGGAGGGGGTGTCTGGGTGCTGGTAGTGTAGTAGGGGGGTGTCTGTGTGTATTTAGTGTAGGAGGGGGTGTCCCTGGGTGCTGGTAGTGTAGTAGGGGGGTGTCTGGGTGCCTGGTAGTGTAGTGGGGGGGTGTCTGGGTGCTGGTAGTGTAGTAGGGGGTGTCTGGGTGCTGGTAGTGTAGTAAGGGGTGTCTGGGTGGTGGTAGTGTAGTAGGGGGGTGTCTGGGTGGTGGTAGTGTAGTAGGGGGGTGTCTGTGTGTATTTAGTGTAGTAGAGGGGTGTCTGGGTGCTGGTAGTGTAGGAGGGGGTGTCTGGGTGCTGGTAGTGTAGGAGGGGGGTGTCTGTGTGTATTTAGTGTAGGAGGGGGTGTCTGGGTGCTGGTAGTGTAGTAAGGGGGTGTCTGTGTGTATTTAGTGTAGGAGGGGGTGTCTGGGTGCTGGTAGTGTAGGAGGGGGTGTCTGGGGTGCTGGTAGTGTAGGAGGGGGGTGTCTGGGTGCTGGTAGTGTAGTAGGGGGGTGTCTGTGTGTATTTAGTGTAGGAGGGGGTGTCTGGGTGCTGGTAGTGTAGTAGGGGAGTGTCTGTGTGTATTTAGTGTAGGAGGGGGTGTCTGGGTGCTGGTAGTGTAGTAGGGGGTGTCTGTGTGTATTTAGTGTAGGAGGGGGTGTCTGGGTGCTGGTAGTGTAGTGGGGGGGTGTCTGGGTGCTGGTAGTGTAGTAGGGGGTGTCTGTGTGTATTTAGTGTAGTAGAGGGGTGTCTGGGTGCTGGTAGTGTAGGAGGGGGTGTCTGGGTGCTGGTAGTGTAGTAGGGGAGTGTCTGTGTGTATTTAGTGTAGGAGGGGGTGTCTGGGTGCTGGTAGTGTAGTAGGGGGGTGTCTGTGTGTATTTAGTGTAGGAGGGGGTGTCTGGGTGCTGGTAGTGTAGTAGGGGAGTGTCTGTGTGTATTTAGTGTAGGAGGGGGTGTCTGGGTGCTGGTAGTGTTGTAGGGGGGTGTCTGTGTGTATTTAGTGTAGGAAGGGGTGTCTGGGTGCTGGTAGTGTAGTGGGGGGGTGTCTGGGTGCTGGTAGTGTAGTGGGGGGGTGTCTGGGTGCTGGTAGTGTAGTAGGGGGTGTCTGGGTGCTGGTAGTGTGGTGGGGGGGTGTCTGGGTGCTGGTAGTGTAGTAGGGGGTGGTCTGGGTGCTGGTAGTGTAGTGGGGGGGTGTCTGGGTGCTGGTAGTGTAGTAGGGGAGTGTCTGTGTGTATTTAGTGTAGGAGGGGGTGTCTGGGTGCTGGTAGTGTAGTAGGGGGGGTGTCTGTGTGTATTTAGTGTAGGAGGGGGTGTCTGGGTGCTGGTAGTGTAGTGGGGGGGGGTGTCTGGGTGCTGGTAGTGTAGTAGGGGGGTGTCTGTGTATTTAGTGTAGGAGGGGGTGTCTCGTGTTTTTAGTGTAGGAGGGGGGTGTCTGGGTGCTGGTAGTGTAGTAGGGGGGTGTCTGGGTGCTGGTAGTGTAGGAGGGGTGTGTTTTTAGTGTAGTAGGGGGGTGTCTGTGTTTTTAGTGTAGGAGGGGGGTGTCTGTGTGCTTGTAGTGTAGTAGGGGGTGTCTGTGTGTATTTAGTGTAGGGGGGGGGTGTCTGGGTGCTGGTAGTGTATTTGGGAGGAGTCGGGGTAGTGGTAGTGTAGAGGAGGGGGGGTCTGGGTGCTGGTAGTGTAGTAGGGGGGTGTCTGTGTGTATTTATTGTAGGAGGGGGTGTCTGGGTGCTGGTAGTGTAGTAGGGGGGTGTCTGTGTGTATTTAGTGTAGTAGAGGGGTGTCTGGGTGCTGGTAGTGTAGGAGGGGGTGTCTGGGTGCTGGTAGTGTAGGAGGGGGTGTCTGTGTGTATTTAGTGTAGTAGAGGGGTGTGTGGGTGCTGGTAGTGTAGTAGGGGGTTTCTGGTGCTGGTAGTGTAGTAGGGGGGTGTCTGTGTGTATTTAGTGTAGTAGAGGGGTGTCTGGGTGCTGGTAGTGTAGGAGGGGGTGTCTGGGTGCTGGTAGTGTAGTAGGGGAGTGTCTGTGTGTAATATAGTGTAGGAGGGGGTGTCTGGGTGCTGGTAGTGTAGTACGGGGGTGTCTGTGTGTATTTAGTGTAGGAGGGGGTGTCTGGGTGCTGGTAGTGTAGTAGGGAGTGTCTGTGTGTATTTAGTGTAGGAGGGGGTGTCTGGGTGCTGGTAGTGTAGTAGGGGGTGTCTGTGTGTATTTAGTGTAGGAGGGGGTGTCTGGGTGCTGGTAGTGTAGTAGGGGGTGTCTGGGTGCTGGTAGTGTAGTGAGGGGGTGTCTGGGTGCTGGTAGTGTAGTAGGGGGGTGTCTGGGTGCTGGTAGTGTAGTAGGGGGTGTCTGGGTGCTGGTAGTGTATTTGGGGGGTGTCTGTGTGTATTTATTGTAGGAGGGGGTGTCTGGGTGCTGGTAGTGTAGTGGGGGGGTGTCTGGGTGCTGGTAGTGTAGTAGGGGGTGTCTGGGTGCTGGTAGTGTAGTGGGGGGGTGTCTGGGTGCTGGTAGTGTAGTAGGGGGTGTCTGGGTGCTGGTAGTGTAGTAGGGGGTGTCTGGGTGCTGGTAGTGTAGGAGGGGGGGTGTCTTGTGCTGGTAGTGCCGTAGGGGGGTGTCTGTGTGTATTTAGTGTAGGAGGGGGTGTCTGGGTGCTGGTAGTGTAGTAGGGGGGTGTCTGTGTGTATTTAGTGTAGGAGGGGGTGTCTGGGTGCTGGTAGTGTAGTAGAGGGGTGTCTGGGTGCTGGTAGTGTAGGAGGGGGTGTCTGGGTGCTGGTAGTGTAGTAGGGGGGTGTCTGTGTGTATTTAGTGTAGGAGGGGGTGTCTGGGTGCTGGTAGTGTAGTGGGGGGGGGTGCCTGGGTGCTGGTAGTGTTGTAGGGGGGGTGTCTGTGTGTATTTAGTGTAGTAGAGGGGGTGTCTGGGGTGCTGGTAGTGTAGTAGGGGGTGTCTGGGTGCTGGTAGTGTAGTAGGGGGGTGTCTGTGTGTTTTTAGTGTAGGAGGGGGTGTCTGGGTGCTGGTAGTGTAGGAGGGGGTGTCTGGGTGCTGGTAGTGTAGTAGAGGGTGTCTGTGTGCTGGTAGTGTAGTAGGGGGTGTCTGTGTGTATTTAGTGTAGGGGGGTGTCTGGGTGCTGGTAGTGTATTTGGGGGGAGTCGGGGTGCTGGTAGTGTAGGAGGGGGTGTCTGGGTGCTGGTACTGTAGTAGGGGGGTGTCTGTGTGTATTTAGTGTAGTAGAGGGGTGTCTGGGTGCTGGTAGTGTAGGAGGGGGTGTCTGGGTGCTGGTAGTGTAGTAGGGGGGTGTCTGTGTGTATTTAGTGTTGTAGAGGGGTGTCTGGGTGCTGGTAGTGTAGGAGGGGGTGTCTGGGTGCTGGTAGTGTAGGAGGGGGTGTCTGTGTGTATTTAGTGTAGTAGAGGGGTCTCTGGGTGCTGGTAGTGTAGTAGGGTGTGTCTGGGTGCTGGTAGTGTAGTAGGGGGGTGTCTGTGTGTATTTAGTGTAGTAGAGGGGTGTCTGGGTGCTGGTAGTGTAGGAGGGGGTGTCTGGGTGCTGGTAGTGTAGTAGGGGAGTGTCTGTGTGTATTTAGTGTAGGAGGGGGTGTCTGGGTGCTGGTAGTGGTAGTAGGGGTGTGTCTGTGTGTATTTAGTGTAGGAGGGGGTGTCTGGGTGCTGGTAGTGTAGTAGGGGAGTGTCTGTGTGTATTTAGTGTAGGAGGGGGTGTCTGGGTGCTGGTAGTGTAGTAGGGGGTGTCTGTGTGTATTTAGTGTAGGAGGGGGTGTCTGGGTGCTGGTAGTGTAGTGGGGGGTGTCTGGGTGCTGGTAGTGTAGTAGGGGGTGTCTGTGTGTATTTAGTGTAGTAGAGGGGTGTCTGGGTGCTGGTCAGTGTAGAGGGGGTGTCTGGGTGCTGGTAGTGTAGTAGGGGAGTGTCTGTGTGTATTTAGTGTAGGAGGGGGTGTCTGGGTGCTGGTAGTGTAGTAGGGGAGTGTCTGTGTGTATTTAGTGT